>JARFJB010001546.1:0-12500 GCA_036346205.1 Vesta saturnalis
AGGCCTCACTATTAGGTGATTCAAGTAATGCTACTAGTCCACTCAGCTTCCGTTTTTCAAAATCCTCCCAAGTCTTCCATCCGTCGTGGGAGATTAATACTGAGGAAGAAGAAGAACTGTCTAGTATCGCAGATGATTCCCATAATGAACCCATCTCAGAAGAATTTCTCGAGCAGTACAATGAATTCCACGTATATAGTTGAACGTATTTTGAGAATCTGAAGGTGATATTGATCATACGTATGGAGTCCACTATGATACCAAAACTGACAAATGGACAATTGGTAATACCCATCACAATTAAAGGAACGATATAATTATTAAAGGTGTCACGTATAAAGGGACTCCAGGATTATATGATCTGCTTATTATGAATGAACCCGATTAAATCTAGTAAATTCAACAGATAGAAAAAATATAGAACTATTTTAGAGGCTACGAATTGTAAGGCGAGATTATGACGTAAGTGCACAGATTCGAGGAAGCCGCAGCAAAAGTATACAAATAATCAAACCCTTGCTTATCATCATCATCACCCACAACCAAGGGAGGTGGAGCTATGTTTTTAAGGAATTAACAAACAGACCCGATTGAATATAAATATTGGAATGATATACATGAACTAATTCGTGATCTGGAGGTATTGTGGGCAGAAAAATTGGCGGGAAAACACAGGTGTTGTAAATGACATAATATCAATTGTAGAAGAACTATGAAGATGGATACATTGAAAAACCAACAACCGCTTTTAAACAATATAAATGAGAATGCATTGATGTCGACATTCACAACTAAAATGCCTTGACAAATTTGGACGTTCATTGTCCAGTATCAATTAAAAATTAACCCCTCAGTTTAAACTGATTGATGTAATCAATTTGATATTGAGAATAAAGACTCAGCAATGTGAATCCCATAGATCCTCAAGATGCCATCACTAAGCAATATATTTATCAACAAGTTCGATTTGGATGGAAACCGTTTGACACAGTTGTGACCCTGAAGAAGATGGTGATGCTATAAGTAAAGGATACCTTGATTTTGTTTACAAGCAGTTCAGAAAAACTTTAAAAACTAACGCTTATCTAGCGCTGGTGGAAAAACTACATCAACTTAAAGAAATTGTTGATAAATTAGCACATGTCCAAATTACAACTCGTCAACGAATTGCACAAACCTGCACGAAAAAATTTTAAACGAAGGCGAACAATAATTAAAGTTTTGATGATCTTTGGCAAGCAGATTTAGCTGAATTTAACACATATGCCAAACAAAATAAGGGTTATAAGTATATATTAGTGGTTATCGACTGTTTTTGAAATACTTATGGACTAAAGGATTAAAAACGAAAACAGGTCAAGAAGTTACCAAGGCCATGCAAACAATCTTCAAAAGGACGGAAACCTACCAATTTGCAGACAGATGCAGGAAAAGAATTCTACAATGGCATTTTACTAAACTAATGCATCGTTATGGAGTCAATCATTACTCTACCTATAGCACAAAGAAGGCTGCAATTGCGGAACGTGTTATCAGAACCATTAAGGTGCTCTATATAAGTCATTCAGCCTACAAGGTAAATACAAATGGATTGATACAATTGATACCATAACCATGGATTATAACAATCGTAAGCATAGAACTATTGAATGAAGCCCAAAGATGTTGGTAATCATACAAAGCTAGAGGCTTACACTAACATAAAAATATTCGATAGGAATCGATATTCTGTGGGTGACATAGTACGAATCAGTAAATTTAAAATATTTTCGCCAAAGGATACACACCCAATTGGTCTAGTGAACTATTTAAGATTGTGAAAGTTGCATTACTAACACCACTACGTACATGCTGGAAGACATGAAGGAAACCTGTACTGGGAGGTTTTATGAACATGAATTACAAAAACAAAGTATCCCGATGTATATCTAGTAGAAAAAGTGCTTCGCTCCAAGAATAATAAGTTATTCGTAAAGTGGTGGGGATTGGATGAAAGATCAATAAGGATGATATTGTTTTATAACATTTAACCTGTACTTTGTGAAACAAATTACTTATATTAGTTATATAGTTTGTAAAAAGGATGTAGCTCTTAGATGAAATAAAACACAAAAAATAATAGTATTTTATTTTTAAATATCATTTATTTTAAAATTTCATTATCTTATAAAGTGAACCTAAAGTACTTCTATAATCACTTAAATTACTGGATGCCATATCCCGAATCTGGCCACACTCCATCCCAAGCAGGAATTTGAATTTGTTTCACCTTTATGATGTTGTCTAGTATCCAGTAATAAATTTTGTGGTGCTCATCGTTTTCCCACGGTTGAAACTTATAGTTGATATTTTGTTCTTAATATTTCAATCAAAATATCGAGGCACTTTAGTTAGCATAATATGCCTTTCTCAATACATTCAGTTATAATAAATACAGTGTCCTTGTAAGCAATATTTTCTAATGTAGATTTAACATTTGTTGAATCATGAACCCTTAATAAATCATATAGATACATTTTAAGCGGTATGTCACCAAGTACATCATATCGTCTAAGATCCTATCTACTTTATCAAAGTTAATGAATTGTAGCTTTATCGGTACACAATTTCATAAAACTTTTAATGGTATCGTCTAATTTAATTTTTATCAAATAATGTCTTAATAATTTCATTTGCACACTTTGAGTTTATAGCACACCAGTAAAACACTCATCAGGAATAACAACATATTGCAATATATTCAGTACAAATAAATAGTTTCAGGAGGACTTCCCAACAAAGAACGCTTCAGGTATTTTCTGTAGATTTTATCACTACTGTACCATAGCTCTTCCTGCAATTTGTCTTCAAGACTGTTCATAATGATAACATTGTTTTTTGAAACAGAAGACGAATAAAATGCTATGTAGTTAAATCCAAGGTCTAGTATCAGTGAAATTGAAATTTACTAATCGTTTATCATCACAAGGATTAAGTACTACTTTATTCTGTTTGATTGTAAACACATCATGTTTCCTTGACCTTATCAGATGCTAATAACGCCTTGTTACGTCACCATCAAACAAAACATGTTTATAATCATTTATCGTAATCTGTTTGACGCTTGTGTGGGTAGAACCCTTTGATTTTTACAACTTTTCATCAACCATGTAAGCATACATTTTGCACGAAGTCCTACAAATTCAACATAATCGCGCTATGATTTTCATCTTTCATTAAGCCAGGGACTTTTTTATTTATTAATGGAATTCCAAAGATATTGTTGGGGCTATAATTAGATGTATCGAATTTATCAATGTCCTCTTTAATGCATTCATAGATATCGGAAACTGAAAAGGCGTATATGAGGCTATCCGTATCCATGTACAAGAGCATTATGATCAAACTTGGGTAGCGTGTAACTGTAATGAAAACTGTATAAAAAAGTTTTTGAAACGTCTAAAACACTGAATCCTGCATATATAGGTTTATTGAAATATACTTCTAGCTTATTCATTTGAATGATAAGCATATCATTATCAAATATTGTACAACTATGAAAATTTGGTTTTGCTATGTAAGCACGAGCACCATAGCGACCCTTCCATTTCGTTACTAAACGTATATCCTTATGTTTACGTACATTTTCCATCAGCTTCCCAAAAACGCTATTAATCATTAATTTATAAAAATTTTATCAAATTCATTTTGAGATTGCTGGCGCATGGTTATTTAAATCGATATATTTTTTAACCATGGGGACTGTTTAAAACGTAATATACGGTGTACTTTTACCAACTTTAATCCATATTTTAAATATACTTTCAAATTTCTGTAATGAATTACATAATTATGTTTGGATACAATGTAAGCAATAATTTTTCATTTTGGAATCAGATACGGGTGGTACCATATGTTCGGGTGCCAATGGTAGATCACTGTGACTCTCATGTAATTCTATGGGATAGTCTAAATCACACTCGACTATATACAATTTCGAATCATCAGGATGGTTTATTAAATCTAAAGTTTCAAAATTATCAACAAAGAAAATCCCAAATGGTAGAAATTCTGACATAGTGGCTCCATATAAATTATTTACGTGGTAGTACATTAAATACACACTTTCGGAAATGGGATCAATTTTTCCCCCATGTACTTATTGTTAGCTTTAGCATATCGATTAGAACATTGAGCAACACCACCTCTAATTCCTCTCTCAATAAACATCAGCATATCAATGTCTGTAAATAGTTCTAACTTTACTTGTGTAATTTTAAGCATAGCATCGAATGCCAAACCGGGGGCTGTATAATAGTGCAGAGGATCAGGTTTGTAAGTACTTAAACAAGTTTGTCGAAAGTTTTCGAAAATATCTGCTAACAATAGAACGTCCGTTTTTAGATACAAATCCGAGTAATCCCCTAACGATTTAATATTAAATCTGTTCAAACATTGACTGCATGTGCAAAACTCATCATTGATTCCCTCATTAGTGAGATGACTGAAAAACGCTTCCTTGGGAGGAGTCTGGTCTCGCAATTTATCCCAAGATCAGATATTCATAAGGAAACACACTTTGCGAACTAGTAGCGAAAATTCTTCATTGTTACAATTAGCGTGGGTAATCATTTTTACTATTTTCCAAATAGTCCGACAACTTTTCAATACTACTCATAAATCTGAAAGAATCAATACATCTAAACTTAATTTTAGTGCCTTGTATTACTTTCGTGAAAGAAATATATCTTTTTTTGTTTATGGGTAACAGTGAAATCTCACCGGGAACAGTAGCCAATTCTCTAATGAGGAAATGACTATCATAACCTGACAAATTATGAAACACGACTGGCAGAATGTGGGAGTCTTTATAGTTTAGGTTACAAGTCTGATGTGATGCTCCTCGAACCAGTAAAATGGTTATGATCCATAACTTTTATATCATAATCAGTAAATGGTTTTTCGCAAATGTGGTAAATCGCGGTGCTTTCAAATTGCTCAACCTGATTGGGAGTTAAAGTATCCATAGGTATCATTTTATTGATTATTTCGGTAGTCAATGTGCAATACTTTGAAGCTCTTTAACAAACCATTGAATGCAATCGTTTCTTCTATAAAGTCTAGATCGTGATAAAGAATCATTGTATGAACACTTCAAGTAGTAAGCAATGCTGAAGGGTGTATGTTTGGAGTAAAATGTATTATTATCTATGTCCGTTAAATTTGTACACTTTTCCAAAATACTTTCTAAATCTGCATAAATTACAAACGGCACCTTTTCCTGGAATGTGAAATTTTTGAACTGTAGAAACTTTTCTGCTTGAATGGGCAGCTTAACAGAGCATCGATTAAGTTGATGACAGTGAATGATGTGTTTTTGTAAAACGTGATCTGAAGAAAAATGGTTCAAACATCGATAACAAATAAATTTCTTGTGCTCCTTATTCGATAGTTGTTTAGAAAAAAGAGCTGACATATTTTTAATCCACGTGAAATGATAAACAGTATTATTTTTTGTATTAATATCAGCCGCAGCTTGATAATTAGCAGAAAGTACTAAAAGATTTATGGGTTCCTCACTATTTTGATTTTCACTTAACAAATGGTAATATAACTTTCCCTGAATGCAAAACAAATTAATGGAGATTGTTTAACTGTTCAAATTTTTACATCATCTAGTTTAATGGGAAGGAATTGAATCATAATTAAAACATCCTTAAAATGAGGATAACTGTAAACTCTATCTGAATGATGTTGCACGGTATATGCCGATACAACGGCCCACAGGAAGCAAAACTCATCGTCATTTTAACATTCACTACAGCATGCTTTACTGCTATAAAGTAGGAAACTTTAACGTAAGTTGAAAGGCCGCCCCTAAATGGGACATCTACTAATATTCACCTTTAAATGTAATGCCCAACCGGAATCCCTTTCGGAAAACTCCTCTAATTTTTTCTGTAATTTATAATAAACGTTTTCATTATACCACTTACGTAAATTGGTCGCAATATTAATGGCATGATTTTTTATGGTAAATGTCTTCAACTTAGTAACGTGATTTTGAGGATGGACAAAATTGCAGACTAAAAGGACATTCACCTTTAGCATCGATTGCCTTAGCATTAATTTAACCTTTCGTGCAAAACTATTGTATGCATTTTGTAAAAAAATAAGAGGGTCCTTGATGTTTGCCATATTGACTATAATTCCAGTAAGTAACCTACCATTAAAACATGAATCTAGAGAGTACCAACTTAATTTGCGTATAAATTTATACATGAAATTGATGAATTGCCACTTATAAAACACCACTGCGTTGAAAAAAAAAATAGGTGCAAGTTTTAAATTTTCAGGAGCGCATGTTTTGTAGGACTTTATTTTTACACTCCGCCGCAACCCCCCCAACACCCTGGGGAAAAGGAAGTCCACATCGAGTCGTCGTTTATCTCTTTCCATAAATATGCACATATATCTTTACTTACATCACACACCTTCAAACATACATCACGTTTATAGTTCAAGTACACGTCTATCGTTTACACAACAATAATTGCAATTATACATTCCATTCTAGTACAATACTTGTATTTCAAGTTAAATATAATATTACAAATCATACTGATAATACTATATGGGTAATGCATTTTGTAATTGCATGCTTTTTACTCATAACGAGTGCAATCCATTTAAAATGAGTTGTAATTGCGTATATAAATGTAAAATGTCCTAAGATGCATTGTGAGAGTTAGTATTACTTTATTTCATAAAAAATTCATTAGAATCTATTATAGAAAAAAAAAACATTACAAATACTTTACAAATATGTTAAACTTTTGTTATACTATATCATATTTCATATTGATGCTCAATTAATTTGGAAAATATTAAAAATGTACGTTTTATGTCGAATAGTGTTCTGTAACATTTCTCAGTTAAAGAAGGCCTTAAAGTTTTTCTACATTTTTTTTGAGAAAATTTGGAACTGCTATCTATTGTGATGTTATCTGTTTATTCTACATGCAAAGAATTGGAATTTTTGGGTAAAGGACTAGCGCGTTATGATTTATTAATATATGCAAGTATCAACGTTCATATACATATTAACCACAAATGTGCTATTAACAAGTTCAAAGTTTTTTTTCGCATTTTTTACTTTTGAGAAAATTTAGAACTGTTATTTGCTTAGTTTACATGCAAAAAATTAGAATTTTCGACTAAAGGACTAGCGCGTTATGATTTATTAATATATGCAAGTATCAACGTTTATGTACTATCTTCACAAGATTATTTGTATTGAAATTTTTTTAATTCCGAATTTATTTAACTGCTATTCTTTGCGCTGTTATTTGTTTAGTCTATTTAAAAAAATTCAGAATTTTTGACTTAACGATTAAACTGCTATGATAAAAAGAGTATATTTATTTATTTTAAAACATTTCCCACACACACACACACACACACACACACACACAGATAAAATTTTTGTTTACTTCAACATTTCTTACAATAGCTAAGATAATGTTATTCACCTTTTCTTTGTAATAGTTTTATGTGATAATTATAAGGTTACAATGTCATTTCTTCCTACATAATTTGTATAATTTAACAAATCATGATAAGTACCTCGTTTTATGTGAAAATTCAATTAAACCATACGGAAACTTCTTTTAAAGGGCCTTTCGTTTGCAATTCACTTTTTATGAATTAATTTCCTTCTTATATGCCCACACACACTTTATTTATTTATTTTATTTATTTATTTTTTTTCAAATGAATACTGTTAAAGTGCCTTTTCTTTTGTGCAATATAACATACACTGCTGTAGCTACTTATTTACTTTTTAAAGCGTCTTTCATTCAAATTACAACGCACCTTTAATACTTTTCATGGCATATTCACTCGAAGCTGATTCATTTTTTTTTCAGCTCATACATCTCTAAATATATCCTCAATTTATTTACTTTCTTGATTAACACCTCGAGTCTTTTCTTTCTGCCATCCACACTTAATAATTCATTCTTACTACTTTTACCATTTCTAGCAATAAAAAGTTTACTGAATCATGCAATCCCGGAGAAGTCATTTTATTATAAACATGCATCCTTTCAAAACTGCTAACCTACTCAAGAAAACTTTTAGATTTCTAAGAATGACTACCTTGCAATTTCTATTTTTAGCTTTGACCTTGACCAGCTCCAAAAATTTATATTTCCCGCCAAAACCTTTAACCCTGAAAATTATATTTTTAGATTTTCTATTTTTTAGCTTTTCACCTTGAACTTTTTATATTTCTAAGAAATGTAATATGACAACACAGTGGGTCAATAATCTTTAACCTTGAAAACCCTATTTTTAAACTTCTAAGAATTGTAATATAATGACCACATTGCAATTTCTATTTTTAGCTTCTGACCTTGACATACTAATTTCCCGCCAAAACGTTTGAACGCAGAGTGACAATGCAATATGATGAGGATGGTGACATTACAATTTCTATTTACAGCAAACCCCTAAAATTTTAATTTCCCGCCAAAAGTTTGACCTTGAAGAGAAAAAATTACATTTGTCACACCAGAGGGCGAGTGAGCTGGTCCAGAACCGCCCCTTAATCACTGCTCGTGTACGTGTGCGTCTGTGTGTGTGTGGGTGCGTTTGCGTGTGCTTGTGCGTGTGTGTTTGTGTACGTGTTCGTGTGCGAGTGCGTGCGCGTGTATGTGTGCGTGTGCGTGTGCGTGTGCGTGTACGAGTGCGTGTGCATATGAGTGCGCGTGTGCTTTTCTGCGAGTGTGTGTATGTGTGTGTACGTATGAGTGTTCGTGTGCGTTTGCGTGAGCGAGTGCGTATGCGTGTGCGCGTGCGAGTGCGTATGCGTGTGCGTGTGAATGTGTGTGTGTGCGTATGCGTATGCGTGTCAGTGTGTGTCTGTGTGTATGTGAGTGCGTGTACGTGTGCGTGCGCGTGTGAGTGTACTTGAGCGTGTGCGTGTGTGCGTGTACGTTAGTGTGCGCGTGTGCGTGTGCGTGTTCGTGTTCGTTTTCGTGTTCGTGTTCGTGTGCGCGTGCGTGTGCGTGTGCGTGTGCTTGTGCTTGTTCTTGTGCGCGTGCGTGTGCGTGTGCGTGTGCGTGTCTGTGCGTATGCGTGTGCTGTGCGTGTTCGTGTGCGTGTGCGTTTATCATTGTGCTCTGTGCTTTGCGTGTGCGTGTGCTGTGCGTGTGCGTGTGCGTGTGCGTGTGCGTGTGCTGTGCGTGATGTGCGTGTTCGTGTGAATGTGTGTGCGTATACGTGTACGTGTGCGTGTACTTATGCGTATGCGTGTGCGTGTCAGTGTGTGTATGTGTGTATGTGAGTGCGTGTGCGTGCGTGTGTGCGAGTACGTGAACGTGCGCGTGTGCGTGTGCGTGTTCGTGTTCGTTTTCGTGCTCGTGTGCTTGTGCTTGTGCGTGTGCGTGAGCGAGTGCATACGCGTGTGCGTGTGTGTGTGTGTGTGTGTGTGTGTGTGAGCGTGTGTGTGTGCGTCTGCATGTGCGTGTGCGTTTGCGTATGCGTGTCATTGTGTCTGTGTGTATGTGAGTGCGTGTGCTTGCGCGTGTGAGTGTCATTGTGCGTGTGCGTGTGTGTGTGTGGGCGTGTGCGTGTGTGCGTGTGTGTGTGCGTGTGAGTGTGGGTCATTGTGTTCGTGTACTTGTGCGTGTGCGTGTGCGTGTGCGTGTGCGTGTGGGTGTGCGTGTGCGTGTGCGAGTGCGTGTGCGTGTTTGTGTGAATGTGTGTGCGTGGTTTACGTGCGTGCTTGCTGTATGCGTAGTGCGTATGCGTGTCAGTGTGTGTATGTGAGTGCGTGTGCGTGCGTGTGTGCGAGTACGTCAACGTGCGCGTGTCCGTGTGCGTGTTCGTGTTCATCTTCGCGTTCGTGTGCTTGTGCATGTGCGTGTGCGTGAGCGAGTGCATACGCGTGTGCGTGTGTGTGTGTGTGCGTGTGTGTGTGCGTCTGCATGTGCGTGTGCGTTTGCGTATGCGTGTGATTGTGTCTGTGTGTATGTGAGTGCGTGTGCGTGTGAGTGTGCGTGTGCGTGTGCGTGTGCGTGTGCGTGTTCGTGTCCGTGTGCGTTTGCGTATGCGCGTGCGTGTGCGTGTACGAGTGCGTGTGCGTGAGCGTGTGCGTGTGCGTGTGTGTGCGTATGAGTATGCGTGTGAGTGTGGTTGCACGTGTGCGTGTTTATGTGCATGTGCGTGTGCGTCTGCGTGTTCGCGTCCGTGTCCGTGTGCGTATGCGTGTGCGTTTGCGTGTGGGTGTGCGTGTGCTTGTTGGTGTGCGTGTGCATGTGCGTGAGCGTGAGCGTGTGCGTGTACGTGTGCGTCTACGTGTGTGCGTATGCGTGTTCGTGTACGTGTGCGTGTGAGTGTGCGAGTGCGTGTACGTGTGCGTGTGCGTGTACTTATGCGTATGCGTGTGCGTGTCAGTGTGTGTCTGTGTGTATGTGAGTGCGTGTGCGTGCGTGTGTGCGAGTACGTGAACGTGCGCGTGTGCGTGTGCGTGTTCGTGTTCGTTTTCGTGCTCGTGTGCTTGTGCTTGTGCGTGTGCGTGAGCGAGTGCATACGCGTGTGCGTGTGTGCGTGTGTGTGTGTGTGAGCGTGTGTGTGTGCGTCTGCATGTGCGTGTGCGTTTGCGTATGCGTGTCATTGTGTCTGTGTGTATGTGAGTGCGTGTGCTTGCGCGTGTGAGTGTCATTGTGCGTGTGCGTGTGCGTATGCGTGTGCGTGTTGGTGTACGTTGCGTGTGCGTGCGCGTGTGGGGTGGTGTGCGTGTGCATCTGCGTGTGCGTGTGCGCGTGTGATTGTGTGTGCATGTGCGTGCGTGTCGTTGCTTGTGCGTGTGTGTGTGTACGCGTGCGTGTGCGTGTGTGGGTGTGCGCTGCATGTGCGTGTGCGTGTGCGTGTGCAGTGGGTATGCCTGTGCTTGTGCGCGTGCGTGTTTGTGTGCGTGCGCGTGCACGTGTGCGTGTGCGTGTGTGCCTGTCCGTGTGCGTGTGCGTCTGTGTGTGCGTGGGCGTGAGCAGTGCGCGTGCGTGTGCGTTTGCATGAGCGTGTGCGTGTGGTTGTCTGTGCGTGTTAATGTGCATATGAGTGTGCGTATGCGTATGCGTGTGCGTGTGCGTCTGCGTGTATGTGTGCGTGTGCGTTTGCATTGGTGTGCGTGTGCGTGTGCGTATGTGTACGCTTGTGAGTGTGCGTGTGCGTGTGTATGTAGTGCGTTGGGTTGTACGTAGGCGTGTGCATGTGCTTGTTTGTGTGCGCTGCGTGTGCGTCTATGTGGTCGTACGTGTGCGTATGTGTCTGCATGTGCGTGTGCCTGTGCGTGTGCGTGTGCATATGTGTATGCGTGTGTGTTGTACGTGTGCGTGCGCGTGTGTGTGTCATTGTGCGTGTGCGTGTGCGTATGCGTGTGCGTGTTGGTGTACGTTGCGTGTGCGTGCGCGTGTGGGTGTGAGTGTGCGTGTGCATCTGCGTGTGCGTGTGCGCGTGTGATTGTGTGTGCATGTGCGTAAGCGTGTGCGATTGCTTGTGCGTGTGTGTGTACGCGTGCGTGTGCGTGTGTGTGGGTGTGCGTCTGCATGTGCGTGTGCGTGTGCGTGTGCGAGTGGGTATGCCTGTGCTTGTGCGCGTGCGTGTTTGTGTGCGTGCGCGTGCACGTGTGCGTGTGCGTGTGTGCCTGTCCGTGTGCGTGTGCGTCTGTGTGTGCGTGGGCGTGAGCGAGTGCGCGTGCGTGTGCGTTTGCATGAGCGTGTGCGTGTGGTTGTACGTGTGCGTGTTAATGTGCATATGAGTGTGCGTATGCGTATGCGTGTGCGTGTGCGTCTGCGTGTATGTGTGCGTGTGCGTTTGCATTGGTGTGTGCGTGTGCGTGTGCGTATGTGTACGCTTGTGAGTGTGCGTGTGCGTGTGTATGTGAGAGTGCGTTGGGTTGTACGTAGGCGTGTGCATGTGCTTGTTTGTGTGCGCCTGCGTGTGCGTCTACATGTGGTCGTACGTGTGCGTATGTGTCTGCATGTGCGTGTGCCTGTGCGTGTGCGTGTGCATATGTGTATGCGTGTGAGTGTGGTTGTACGTGTGCGTGCGCGTGTGTGTGTGCGTTTTCGTGTTCGTGTATGTGTTCGTGTACGTGTGCGTTTGCTTGTACGTGTGCGTGTGCGTGTGCGTGGCTGCGTGCGTGTGCGCTTCCCTGTGCGTATGCGTGTGCCTGTGCGTAAGCTTGTACGTAAGCGTGTACGTGTGCGTGTGCGTGTGGGTGTGCGTGTGCGTGTACGTGTGCGTGCGCGTGTGCGTGTGCGTGAGGGTTTGCGAGTGCGTCTGTGTGTGCATGTGCGTGTGCGAGTGAGAGTTCGTATGCGTGTGCGTGTTCGTGCGCGTGTTCGTGTGCGTTAGCGTATGCGTTTGCGTGTGCGTGTGGTTGTACGAGTGTGGGCTCATGTGCGTGTGCGTGTGCGTATGCGTGTGTGTGCGTATGCGTATGAGTATGGGTG
>JARFJB010001547.1:0-19548 GCA_036346205.1 Vesta saturnalis
TAAATTACCCCTTTAAAGCTAACGTAACAAAAACGCCAACCACTTTATACTTCTTTGGAATTTAAAACAAAAAAACCTGAAACATTCGTTTTCCAAACCAAGATGGGTTATTTGATCAAATCGGAAAATATTTTTGGTTCAAGAAGGTCCAACAATTTTTAAAAATTTGACTTGGCTCACAACTTATGCGTTTCAAAAAAATGGAAAAACATCAAAGATTTTATTCAATGGAATGAATTACAAAAGAATATTTATAAAAGAATGAAATGAAATGTGGGTTTCAAACGGAAACAAAGTTTAAAACTAAAACTAATGTATTGGAAAATTAAAATAAAAAACCAACCTGAACCATCAAAATTATTTCGGCAAGGGTGACTTTCAAAAAGAATTTTGCTCAAAATTCCAAATTAATTATTGTAAATATTATAATGTAAATTAAAACATTATTGTATTCGTTTTTAACATTTCTTATCATAATGCATTAAATAAATATTTACAGCAATATGGCAGTGATTATAATACCGGTCAGAATGACCCTGGCAGTTTTAGGAAGGTAAAAAGTTGGCGGTCTGAGTGTTAATTTCGTAACATTCCAAATCCAGTTTTATTTCTTTAATGTCTTTAGTAAATCCTCCAACTCTTCTTTCTTTCTCTCATCAATACTTTCTTTTCTTTCTTTTCTTATGATGCGTACTACTACTACTTTCATTTCTGCTAATTCTGATTTACGGAATCGCGACCGCCTTCTGTTATGCATCTGTGTGTGTATCCTTAAAACCACCAACCTTGAAACAACCTTGTTTCTCCCACCATGAATTGATTCTATTTTTAGATTTCTAAGAATTGATGACCTAACTATATTTATTTTGGATCACATTGAACAGATCCAACAATTTCCCGACAAAAGTTTGAAATGGCTCCAAGAGCTCCAAACATGATGACGTATCTATTTTTAGATTGTATCCTCTGATTCTATTTTTGGATTTCTAAGAATTGCAATATGATGATGATGACCTTGACATAAACTGATTCTATTTTTAGATTTCTAAGAATTGCAATATGATGGTGACCTTGACATATCTATTTTTAGATCACCTTGAACAGCTCCAAAAATTTCCCGCCAAAAGTTTGAACTGGCTCCAAGAGCTCCAAACATTCTCTCTCTCTCTCTCTCTCTCTCACTCCAAAGGTTATATCTCTCACTCGCACACTTATGATTGCATGAAAATTCACCATATTCTCCATATACAAAGCAATAGGCGAATGACCTTCAACTGTTCAGAACCTACCCTATATCATTACTGCATTCACATCAATTGAGCACTCTGAATCCTCCCCATTCCTTTATACTACGGTTTAGATATTTCTCGTATCCGACCCCCTAGGTAACGGATCGGTGGACCCCGACACGCTCCCTCCATAGTTTATTTTTTATTTTTTGAACTTACATACACGAATTTAGTGACAAAAATCAGATCATTAAAGCCCTGTAACACCTAGTTTTACATATCTACACATGAATTTATTTATAAATGTTCTTCGTCCTTTACATACACAAACTTTGTTAAAACGATAACTTATAATTACAGCAATTTGTCTATTTGTTTTGGATAGTCGTGAACGCGGAGGGCGACATGATGGCCAATATAATTATATTGAATTTTCAAACTATGGATTCGCAACAAAATGCGATAATAGTTTCAAAAATGAGGAAAAGCACCAATTTCAATACTTATTTGTCTTTGAAGGATCCGTAAATAAATGTCACTATTGACAATCGATATTTAATACTAACCTAAACTAAAAAATAAAAAAGGTGATATCCACCTTTGTTACATAGTACATAGTATCGTAATTTTTTTAATAAATTCATTGTTAGAAGATTAGATGTTTTTGTATTTGTCAATCGATAGCTAATGAAAAACTAAGATAGTAATGTGCAAACCGTTTTTCTTGATCTCTTAAGGTTTATATTTTACTGTCAAAGTGTCGAAATGGTCTGTCAATTATTTCGTAAATGGTTGAAGGTATAGGATTTCATACATAAGATATATTGAGATTTATTCGGGGCGTTCAAAAATTATATAATGTACATGGTGTTCCGTTCGAATGATCAAAGTTGCTTTTAATTTTTAGTAGAAGCGGCAACACTGCATCACTAAAAATGTTTTTGTTGGATAGAGCCTGATTGCTAATGTAAACTCCCCAAATTTCATCTGCCACTTTACAAATAATTGAGATAATTGAGCGTTTGCAAACTTTTGGGACAGGGTGTATAGTTGTAAGTCGTCTTACTAACTAACTTAGTGAGAAACTCGTATTGCCACTGTAATGTAGTTAAGATGTTCTTTCTTTGCCTTGTATACCTTTCGCTAATTATTTACAAATAATTGAGATAATTGAGCGTTTGCAAACTTTTGGGACAGGGTGTATAGTTGTAAGTCGTCTTACTAACTAACTTAGTGAGAAACTCGTATTGCCACTGTAATGTAGTTAAGATGTTCTTTCTTTGCCTTGTATACCTTTCGCTAATACAACCTGAAAGAGGAATAACATTCACGTGTGGCCACATCAGTTTTTTATTTAAATTTTAGTTCCATTTTAGTAATTGTGCCTACCTTAATTTTTAAAAACCATACTGTATCTGAAAGTTTTTCTAAATGTAACTCCCTAAGATTGGTATTTAAAATTAGCCTTAAAAGGGAATTAATTTCAATTCTTATGAAATATTTATAACTCTGTATTAAGTACAGAAACCGTTATTTTATACAATTCAAAAAATAATTTAGCTTATGTTTTATAAATTCATAACTCTTCTATTAACTATATTTCATAAATTATTCTTTTCAAATGGAAGTAACGTTTAAAAGTTCTGTATTTTACATGCGAAACTGTTTCTTAATACTTAACTTACTAAATTGTGACTGCTTGTTCGCAATATCAAGAAAATCGGAAAATCTCGTTCTGAAAGTAAAGTTGTTCCATAAAGTCTTATCAAGTTTCCTGCTGTCCCCGGATATCTTTACCGGTACAGAGGGGATTCGGTACGTTCGCGCCATAAATAAAATTACTTCTAGCATTTTCTACCCCTCGAACTTGCTATTCAATCACTGAATTTTGATTTTGAATATATCATAAAAGCCTTTAAGGCGTAAGGGATATTTAAATATTTTATATTTTGGTCAATCGTTTTTTAATATAACTTTTCATTCGTGAAGCTTATTATTCCATTTAGAAGTCGTTTAATTTAGAATTTAATATAAAAAGTGCATTTTATAAGGTTTTACACTTAAATTACATTCGAATACTAAGCTCTCGATTTAATGCAGTTTATTGGAGTGCTCAAAGTTTGTACGCCCAGATGTAAGATTCTTTCACCTATATACTTATTTACTTACTGGAAGTTGGAAAACATCTAAGTGTACGACGAAATGATAAACATACCTTGTAACTTCAGTTCCCAAGCTAATTAAAGAAATTGTTTACGTCAGCAATAGTAGAAGAACGATTTTAGAGGATAGTTACTATATTATGTGTGCAATATTTTTACTTTTTTAAAAGATTCGAATACTTCTGTTTCAATCTCTTAGTTTTATCGTCAATTAGATCTCGTTTCGGTTGTGCTTTCTTAAATTATGACAGTGTTTCAAAACAAATGCGAAAACTTAAGGAAGTGATTTCTTGCACAAAACAAAGGGTAGTTTTTATAAAACGTTCGGTCAAAAGTCTACCATTAGGGAGATATCGCGGTACAAATATGGCGGAAAAATAACGTTTTTATTCTTTTGCTCAACAAAGAAAAGTGATAGAATAATGAAGTTCTACAGAAATATTACCATTATAAAAACACACTTTCTACATATATTTTCACTGTTTTGTAATGAATGGAAGGGGTTGAAATAGACTACCCCTATTACTGTTTTAAAGAAAAACTTACGCAGAGACTTTGAAAAATATATATTTTGATAGACTAGTTCATTTAGAAACTTTTTCATGTCATATTTCTTTCATAAATAATGTCAATTTGAAATAAAAAGTAAAATGTAAATCATTACGTGTCGGGACGGGGAAATTTATTTTGTGTATTCATATATACAGGCTGATCGATTTCAATGGTACTGTAGCACCTAAATGAGTGCATAAAAAGATGTTTATTAATTTCCCTGGTTTACTAGCTCAGTTATCTCAAGAGGGGTTCGGTTGGCAATCTTCAACACTCAAGTGTATATTGGGTTGCCTGTAGTTAGAACAGATTAACACACGAAATGCTTAGGAAATATATTGTATACATTCAATATTTAAAAAAAAAATCCAAAATATAATATTGTCTTAAATAAAATATAACAACTAACAGTAATTCTGGTATCCCTGAAAATTCGGCGTCCTGGTTCCAATCTAGAGACCGGGACCGGGTGTCGTCGTAGTTCGGTTTTTGTCGTTATCTATAACAAATTTTATTAAACCTAAAAATTAATTAAAGGTTAATAAGGTGGTTTGCATACGTTGCTGGTGTATGGGAGTATCAGTGGGAAGTGTATTTTTCGTTGAATAGTTTTTCGAGCAAAGACTACTATTTTAATCAGGTACGTAATTGTTTTATCGCCTGTGTTTGAAATAATGAGTTAGCGACTAATTAATCACCCAATACAGAGGGATGGAATATTTGTGATGTAGAGGAGATTAAATTAAATGAATATAATTGTACATGATTGAATGGAAAGTTGGTATATTTCAACAGGTTGGGATTGGCCTTGGCCTACACCAGCAATTTTGATATAATCGGCTGATTGCTCGCTTTATGAAATTTGTGCTTTTGTGAATGTGGATTAATTTTAATGTTAATGGATATTACTAAAATGAATTGGCCATGAATGTGAATGTATCAAATGCATCTACAGAATATAAGGTGTGTTGTAATTCTAATGGTGTAAAATAATTACACTGAAAATGGAATAGGAGTGATGGAGTCAAATCGGTATCAACACTTGATAGTAGGAGTTCGGAAAGGAATTCAAGAGGGTGTGTAACAGAGGGATTATACAGGGGTAAGTGGTATATTTGTAAGATGCTGGTGACGGTATAAGTTTTATATTTGTGAATCAGGATCACTTATTTAATTAATAATTTCTATAAACCCTTCGGGGTATTACCTCCGAATGAATGGTAGATAGGGATAAGGTTTATAAGATTAGATAAGGGAATATTATAGGGATGCGATGTATACTATACTGGAAACGGTATGCGTTTTATTTGTGAATCTGGATTAGTTAGGTAACTAATGATTTCTACACACCCTTCGGGGTATTAACACAGAATGGATGTTAGATAGGGATAAGGCTTACACAAGGGTATAAGGGAAAAATTGTAGGGATATCGCAGTATAGGATTACCTTATAATTGGGGTCGAAACCACCATTACTGAAGCAATACTATTAACATTCTTTATACATCCTTCGAGGTACGTACACCGACAGGGCAATTTGATATTGTTTCTCGGTTGCTAGGGTTATAGGGAGAAGGGGCTTCGCAAAGTAGCCTTACTTCTTGGGCCGAAGTCGACAGTAGTAGAACCACGTTACTGGGTAACTACTTACTACTCCTCTTGTTAGAACACCGAGAAAGTATAAATATGTACTTACTTTTCTGGATAAATGATTTGTGAACTGGAATTTGGTTATCTGGGGATCAGGAACTGTACTAGGAATTGAATATTTGATGCAGGCAGGTAAATTGATTTTCACTGATTTCTAGATCAAGTGGAAAATGAATTCGAATTGAAATAGAATAGGATGAATGGAGGTGAGCATTGTTATTTGTAGGGTATTTACTAGGAGAAGGAGAAGGAGTGGGAAACTGATAGAATTTACAAACAATACTAAATTCAGTTTGAGAAAACAAATAGGATCGAAGTTTTGACAGGAATTTCTGTACTAGGATTGGAAAATAAAATTGGGATGATTTTTTAGGATCATTACAGTACCAACACTGTGATTTCTGAAACCGTAAGAGATACAAGATAGGTTAAAAGACGAAAAAGTTTCAGTTTTATGGAACCAATCGACTTGTTTAAACACGCTTTAAATGTTTTTCAGTTTGAGTTACACGAGGAAAACCAAAATGTTTGATTTTCGACAATATATACGGGCTTGTATTTTTTATTAACTTTTTTTACAGAATTTGTAAAGCCTAATACAACTGTGTAACACAGTTGACCATTTTACAGCGTTTTGTTTAACAAATAACCATCACCATTAAACGTTATGAGAAAATGAATTGCCCCACTCCGATATTTTCCCAATTTAGTCTAACACTTTTTTTAATGATACCCTGTAACACAAATTATTAGGTAATTATTAGGTAAAAACGTTGACTGATAAATTGGACTCGATGGTAAAAATTAATCTGATATTGCATTATTAACTAATCCAAAATATGGAGGATAAGTTCCCTATTCACTGCGATTGTTTGTAATTTGTCCTTAAATTATACTATTTTCAAATTTATTTATAATTGGGCTTTTGAAAAAATTTTTTTCTGTAATAAATGAAAAGATATATATATATATATATATATATATATATATATATATATATATATATATATATATATATATATATATATTTCATGTTTTATAACAAAACCATTTTTAACCAATATTAATAAATCATAAATCATAAACTTTAAGCCTTCCTCTAATAATTTAATTTTAATAAAAGCTACATACGTTTCGGTCTACAAGATTAATTATTAATTCATAATCATCGACCATCTTCAGGCTATCTAACACAAAAACCAAGACAACTGTATCAAAATCTTAATTTTAAAAAACGTCTCAACATGTACTCTCAAATTTCAACACTTTTACATAAAAAACTAAATAACCGCTAAGTATATAAATAATTTTAAACATCTAGCAACCATAATACGTAACTTTATAAAAATTGTTACAAGCATGTTCATAGTATTAACACAAGTGTATGGTTAGTTTTTTTTCGCTCTAATTGAAAAGTTATATTAAATTAAAGATACATTTTTGAACCCAGTATAGGAAGCACGCCGAAAGTTCCCGACCAAACCAAAAACGTGTGATATCACAATGTTTATTTTTACGCATCGTAACATACGTCTGATACAGTATTTTGACTTTTAATCGATTAAATCTTGTTATTATCGTCAATACATTGATAAATATATTAAAAATGTCAAAACTTAAAAGTTATCATGCTTCCTTCGCACCATTATGTACGAATACTACAAAAACAACTCTGCAAGAACGTTTTTAAATTTTCCACAAGATGTTAAAACGTCGCAATAAATGGTTTCAAGCAGTGCGACGACCTAATTCCTAAACATCCTCAAATATTTGTTGCTGTGAAAATCATTTTGATGTAAGTATTTTATAATGATATAGTAATTAATAAGTATTTATGTAAATGTATAAATTGAATAAACAGAATTCCATAACAAAATGGTTATTGAATGGTTGTGGTTTAATTTTGTATTTTATATTTTAATTACGCGCTAGATTATGTACTACATGAAATTGAAATTTTAAAGTGTATGTAATGGCGGTTCTTCCGTTGTTATGTCATTTAAATAATTCTTCTGATTTGATGTTTTTTTGACTGAAAGAAGACATGGAGAATTATATTTACTATACTGCAATGGGAAGTAGAGCAAAAATTAATGTTTATGCAGTACCACACAAGTTTAGTTGTTAACCTAACCGTAAACTTTATCACACATGACTAAATAAAAGTAGCTATTATAAATAATTTTTTTGCACTAAATTTCGGGTGTTTTTAGTCAATTTACATGTAGAAGCCGTTAACACTGCACTATTGAGTATTAATTTAACATTATGACGTCTCAAACATGCCGACCAATCGTGGCGCGTTTGTAGTCACGTGATTCTTTTTAAAATTTTATCAATTTTAAATTGCTCATAATAAGTCAAAAAATTTTTAATAGTTGTTTCCATCGACTATTAATATAATTTATAGTAAAGTTTTAAAAAACAATAGACAATTTTTTTTCAATAACCCAATTGTTCAAATAATGATCTTGATTCTGCGTAAAATTCAATGCACTGTCTCTTTTAACAGAAATGTTCTAGTGTGGTTTACTTTTGTAGATCCTGCATATCAACTTATTCATTAAATGAATTAAACATGTTGATATTAAATAAAAAAACATAGTGGCCTATGCTATGATAGTATTTGACAGTTGTTCATATTTAGCAGCTACTTAGTATTATGTATTTTTCAAATGAAGAAAAAGCAGATATGTTGTTGATCCTCTTGTTACAAGAAATAATTATGCTGAAAATGTAACCAGGTCCGAGAATACCTTGCAAGAGGTTATTTGAAAAATTGGAAAGAAACGTATGAGAAAATAGAGCATTTCAAAAGAAACATTTCAGAAGAAAACATATTACTCGAACAGGAGGTGTAAATGAAATTAACGTTTTAGGTTAGTATTAGAAGTACTGAGTGTTCTGAGATAACCATGCTTTGTTCTCTTTTAGGATCACCAAAATAGAAATAGAATAAACGGTGGATTTTCAATTCGGGAAGCTTCTAACGAATTTGAGTTTTGGTTCAATAAGGAGAATTTTAAAAAGAAATAAGTACAATCCAACGTAAGAAAAGTACACTATTTATACCCATGCGCTTACCAAAGAAGAAAACGATTTTGTGGTTGGATTATAAGAAAAAATCGGGAAGTGGGAAATATCTCTAAAAAATATTGGTCTGATGAATCTAGGTGCACAAATAATGGATGGTTCAATGGGAACATACATTACCAATGGTTAAATGTAAAGTACCACCTCCATAGAGAAACAAACTTCCAATGAAGACTTGGGATTAATGTGTGGATAGGAGTGTTATATACTAACATTGTTGGTCCTTAGTTTTATGATTAAGGCAACTGTCCCTATTATCGGCCACTTAAGAGAGTCGGCTGAATTCATTAATCTGTAAGAATATTGCTAAACACGCCCACATTAATAAAACAATGGTACTGAAGTCTTTGCTTAATCGTCTAATATGTAGATCAAATCCTAGTGAGATGTGTAAAATCAGTTTTGTAAAATAACAATAAAAGTAAAAAGGATTACTTGGTCCCAATTATCGACCAGCTCAAATTTGATATGTCCCAGTTATCAACATAGCTGAGATCAATTTATCGACCGCATGAACATTGTGTATCTAAATTGCAAATTACGTTTTTATACCAATGTTTATTCAAAAAATCTTAAACATAAAAAAATATTGGAAAATGGATATTCAAGGAAGCGTGGAATACTTAAAGTGAGGAATTTCAGATTCTACAGTTTGCACTCCGGCACTTCATATTATTATACTATATTATTAATTAGCTTAGGTTTTCCAATGTGTTTAATCATTTTATCTTCCTCGTAATTTAAAATATCTTCCATTTGTGGCCATTTAGAGTTTTGCCCACTTGAGGTCATGGTCTTTAACATCGTACGTACTAGAAATGTTAAGCACTAACTCCGGAAATATCCTATTGTCATATTTCACCAACACATAATCACCTATGTCTATTGGCGATAAATTATTATTTGTATATTCAACATCACTGTCCGACTTAGGAGATACTTCAGACGAACTTTCCTAAGTCTTTATTTACTTCTTTTTCTGGATTTTACTTTTATTTTTACTTTCTTCTCGCTCTTTTTGCTTTATTAACCTTTGTTGCTTCTTTTCTTCTTTTTCTAAAATGTCCAATTGGTTTTTTGCTTCTTTCTTTTGATGATATTCTTGCCATTATGCGGAAGATTCCACTGCAGGGACTTTTTCTTTTGCGTTTCGCTTTATATCTTTTTTTTTATCTTGTGATGATGTCCAAAACAATGCTCCTTTGAATGGCGTTGGAATACTTAGGTTTTCTTGGTTACTATATTGATATCCACTAATGGAGTAATTTAAGTCTTTTAAGGATGTTCTATCAGAATGGTCTTCAGTTGTTGTAATTGGACTGATCGCTCCTCAATATTAAGTTTCTCATCTCCAAGTACATGTACGACGCCTGAATTATATAGGTATTTTATTGTTATTGGTACTGACTCAACCATTTCGTTTACATCGCTGAGGTCATTTATATTAATGATGTTATTTGCACTATTCTTAACGTAATTGGCGCTAATTTATCCTCAAATACAATGGTGGCGTTCAAAATAGTATCCACGTCAATATCGTTAGTTGAAATGTCATAATTAATCACATCACTTATATTCAAATTTGCAATGTCGTGTTCGGAAAGGAAAACTTTGCTACTTTCGTCAGTAAATAAGTAGCACGGGTCCTGGCACATTTTGTTCATGTATTTGAGCTTTCCAAGGTTCGTCCTGGTCATTTTTGGTGGATGTAGTCACGTGATCAAGCTTGCGCATGCGCAATAAGCAAGCCAGCATAAGGGATGTGTATATAAGGTTGCAGCTGCACAAGAGGTAAGCAGGGGATGAAGAAGTATTGGTGGTGGGGGTAAGGTACATTAGGCATGACATGAGTTAGCAGATTAATGGAGGTGATCAATGATGTCTGATAGGTAAACTACAGATATAGTGTTATACTAAGCATTAGCTCATAAGGACGTATGTAAATGGTTATACTTAAAGGTAAGGGAGATGATTGTATGTAGGGATGTTGCTTGAGTGAACATCATTTATGAATATTTGGTGTAAGTTCAATGCATTAGCTCATGGGGATGACTAAGTATGCAAAATACATGCTGCATAATGGGTCGATGTTAGAGGATATACACATTAGAGAATTGGCGTTGAATGATGGAACGTAAATGATAATAGAAAGAAGCATCAGAGGATTGGGGATGAATGACAGAACGCATATGAGTGATGATAGAAGCATTAGAGGATTGGTGCTGAAAATTGAATGTATCGATGATGGAAGGCTTAGAGCAACGGGAGATGATTGTATGTAGGGATGTTGCTTGCAGTAGGGCCAAGCGGGCATTATTTATGTGAATATTGGTGGTGGGGGTAAGTTCAATAAGCATTAGCTCATGGGGATGACTAAGTATGCAAAATACATGCTGCATAATGGGTCGATGTTAGAGGATATACACATTAGAGAATTGGCATTGAATGATAGAACGTAAACGACAGAACTTTAAAGCATTAGAGGATTCGTGTCGAACGATAGAGGATATTAAATGGTATAACGTAAATGATTGAGGATAGACACATTAGAGGATTGGTGTTGTAAATTGATTTGATCGATAATGAAAGGATTAGAGGATTCGTGTTCAATGATGGAACGTAAATGGTAGAGGATAGAATCATTAAAGGATTGGCGTTGAAAATTGATTGGATCGATGATGGAAGCATTAGAGCAATGATGTTGAATGACAGAACGTAAATTATAGAGAATAGAAGCACTAGAGCATTGGTGTTGCATGATAGAATCTATGATAGATAATGGAAGCATTAGAGGAGTCATGTTCAAAATTGAATAAAGCATTAGAGAAATGGTGTTGAAAATTGAATGTGTCGATGATAGAAACATTACAGAATTGGTGTTGAGTGGTAGAAAGTAAATGATAGAGGTTTGAAGCATTAGAGGATCCATGGTGAATGATAGAAGAAACAAGCATGTTGTATGGCAGAACGTAAATGAGACAAGATAGAATCAATAGATGATTGGTGCTGAATGGTATAACATAAATGGTAGATGTTAGAAACATTAGAGGATTGATGTTGAAAATTGATTGGATCGATGAAAAAAGTATTAGAGGATTCATCTTAAAGGTTGAATGGATTGATGAAAGACGTATTTGAGGATTGGCGTTGAATGATAGAACATTATTTTGATTTTAGAAATGATTTGAATCGAATACCATGATTTCACTTTATAAATGTACGGCTGGCTGCTTTAACATTTCTAATCCGGTTTGACTATCATAATCATTCAAGACATCGTTGTTATATTTTGTATTGTGTTGCAATTCATTAATTTCAAATAAGAATACACGCGATTCTTAGGTTAGCATGTAATATACAAGATTAAAAATTTTTATGTGAGGACCTTTAATCCTTTTTGAACATGAATCCTCTAATGCTTCTATCCTCCATAATTTACGTTCTATCATTCAACATCTCTAATGCTTCCATCATCGATCCAATCAATTTTCATCCCCAATCCTCTAATGCTTCTATCCTCTATCATTCACGTTTTATCAATCAACACGAATCCTCTAATCTTTTCGTCACCGATCCAATCAATTTACAACACCAATCCTCTAATGTGTCTATCCTCAATCATTTACGTTGTTCTATTCAATATGCTTCTATCCTCTATCATTCAACACGAACCCTCTAATGCTTATACCTTCTCTCATTTATGTTCTACCGTACAACATGCTTCTGTCCTCTATCATTCGACAGGAATCTTCTAATGCCTTAAACCTCTCTCATTTACGTTCTATCATTCAACGCCAATTCTTTAATGTTTCTATTCTCTAACAACGATCCATTCAATTTTCAACACCATAGCTCTAATGCTTCCATCATCGATCCATTCAATTTTCAACACCAATCCTGTGGTGTTTCTTTCTTCTATCATCCATTCTATCATTCAACACCATTGCTCTAAGCCTTCCATCATCGATACATTCAATTTTCAGCACCAATCCTCTAATGCTTCTATCATCACTCATATGCGTTCTGTCATTCATCCCCAATCCTCTGATGCTTCTTTCTATTATCATTTACGTTCTATCATTCAACGTTCTAATTTTCATATCAATCCATTTAATTTTCAAGCATACTAATGTAATCAATCCATTCAATTTTCAAACCAATCCTCTAATGTTTAATGCTCTATCATTTACGTTGTATTATGCTTTACCATTCCTCTAATGCCTGTATCTTATATACTCGATCCATCCAAATTTCAACATCAATCTTCAAATGCATCTATCCTCTATCATTTACGTTTTATCATACAACACAGGTTCCCTAATTCTGCTATCTTCGATCCGTTCAGTTTTCAATATCAATCCCCTAATTCGTCTATCCTCTGTCATTCAACGCTATTGTTCTAACGCTCCTATCATCCATCATTCACGTTCTATCATTTAACACCAATTGAATAATGTTTATATCCTCTACCCTCGATCCATTCAATTTTCAACACCATTCCTCTACTGATTCTATCATCTATCATCGATTCTATCACTCATCACCAATCTTCTAATGCTTCTATCCTCTATCATTCAACACGAATCCTCTAATGCTTTTATCATTTATTCTATCATACAACACGGACCTTCTAATGCTTCTACCCTCTATCTGTTATGTTCTATATATCAACACCTATTAATCAACACCAATCCTCTACTGCTTTTATCCTTTGTCATTTACGTTCTATCAGTCAACATGAATCCACTAGTGTATCTATCCTCTACCATTCAACACCAATCCTCTGATGCGTTCTCTATTATTTACGGCTGTAATGCTTCTATCACTGATCCATACAATTTTCAACACCAATCCTTAAATGCTTATTTCTCTATCATTTGCGTTCTATTATTCAACATCATTGCTCTAATGCTTCTACACTCGATCCATTCTATTATTCAACACCACGCCTCCAATGCTTCTATACTCAATTATTTATATTCTGTCATTCAACAGCAATCCTCTAAGGCTTCTATCGTCTATCATCTACACCAAACCTCTAATGAATAAGAATTGATTATTGTAATCGGTACAGTATTAATTATACGTCATAATTTATTTAAGCATCAGGCGTTATATAATAACATTTCTAAATTCTTGTCAGGCATAGTCGATATCTATGGATTAAATGTGTCTTCTAGAATTGTTACGTGATAGGAGATAAGTACTGAATATTATAATCGATACTCAATTACCTATATATTGTGCGTTTTTAATATCTTTTATTATAATGGGAAATTGTTAAATGTATGGAACACATAATCAATGTTGTGTTGAGTACTAAGTTTTATCTTTTACATTGTTTTATAAATTTTACTTTGATTTAACATCAATTTTCTAACAATGTTCTAGGGATTAGATGTGTCTTCTATAATTATTACGCGATAAGAGATAAGTATTAATTATTGTAATCGATTCTTTAATTACTATGTGTTTTTAATTTATTTTATTAATGGGAAATTCTTAAATGTATCGAACACATATCAATATTGTATCGAGCACTAAATTTCATCTTTTGTGTTTTATAAATTTTACTAATGTTCTAGAAATTTTTGTTAGGACGTATTATGTATTTTTTTGGGCGAAATTATCAAGTGTTTTTTATTTTTCTACAATACCAAGCCACCAATGCTTCTATACTTAATAATTTATGTTCTATCATTCAACATCTATCCTCTAATGCTTATATCATCTATCATTTACACCAAACCTCTAATAAATAAGTATTAATTATTATAATCGATGCAGTATTGATTATACGTCTTAATTTATTTAAGCGTCAGGCATTATATAATAGAATTTCTAAATTCATGATGTGCATAACCGATAAGTATGGATTAGATGTCTTCTAGAATCATTTGTTTCGTGCTTAATTGGAAAATGTTTCTTTTTGATAACGTTCGTCATTTTGTCAAATTTACTTACTAAAAATAGCAATTTACTCTTTGGTTGAATGCTTCCAAATCACTATTTCGCAAATTTTTACGCATCTATAATTGCATTTGAATTAACGTATGTAACTTTCGTACACATATTTTACTTAGTTTCAAATATAAGTCAAATTTAATACCTTCAGCGACATCTCTGAGATTTCGGATCATTTAATATAAAACAGTTAAATAGAAACCTGGGATCTTTTAAGGTCAAATAATACAAATACGTATATAAATAAATATTTCTACACAATTTAATTTTGGCAACTAATGATTTAAAATACAAAATTTTCTCAAGTTTGTAAAATTGTGTTGGCCAATTTTCTTTCTTCCTGTTAAGAACTAATCCATGATGGATGTTGAGTTTCTAGAATTTTCATTTCTGGTTCTGGATGCTGAAGCATCATTTTTTTTTGGAAAATTCTCACTTAAAGTAGTATTTGATTAAGTACAAGTATTACTAACGCTTTGATAGGCGGATATAATTGAAATTATTCATTCGTCCACATCTGCGATAAGTGGCACATGTTTCGATAACCTCATGGTAATTAAAATTGTTTTCAGGCTTTCTATAAAAAGCATTCAATACTAATTCTTACATATACAACATTAATCGAAATTACGTTGAATGTTCACTATCGGCTCGTTTGTCACCTGTAAGAGGTATGAACGGTCATAATTTTAAACACGTACTAATATTTACCTCTTTTAGCTTCTCCGTATTACCTTATTTTAGCTTCTCCGTACTACCTTTTTAGCATCCCTGTCTACCTGCTTTTGGTATCTCTGTACCCCTTTAACCCAATTTTTTACTTGTACTGTTACGTTACATCCAAAATATATTTACCGCTGAAAGCATAAGATCCCTGACATTCATGACCATATACGTGAAGGCTGCTAGATCATTGAAGAAAATTTCAAGAAAATAAGTAATAGTTTCAACAATAAAGGTCAGATATTTTTTCTTTCTTTATCACCTGGTTACACGATTGTGTTTCCAAATTTCAATTACACCGAGGAGGTTCTATTAATTCTAAAGAAAATAAATGGACTGAATTATTATTTTGTAATCAAATAATCTTTTATCTTATTTTTATATATTTTGGTACTTCCAGCAGTTCACTTTCACAAAATTCCTTTTATTTAAAACGGTTATATATATATATATTCACTAATTCAGTTTTCAATATATTTTTTCAATCATAATTAATACTTTAATTAATCATTAAAATAGATAAACCACAGATAAACAGTTTTAGCTTCCATTTTGACTAATTAATTCTAACTTCTGTGGCTACATTCAACCAACGATTTAACTCCTACTGTAATTGTAATATACCGGGTGTAACGATTATCTGTTATTGAACTACTGCAAATGTTAAACATTTAATTTTATATGAATTTGTAATTTTATCTCATAATCTTTATGTGTTATGTACATTACTTTTCTTGTGGACAAGGTTGTTCGGGCCAATTTTTCCTATAAATTTCTTGACTACTTTGTAGATTATAGTTATTTACTGTGGACCGAACAAGTTTTCTATTTACTTATACAGTGTGAGCGAAAAGCAAGTTCCTTAATTAAATTTTTATTTTTTTTTTCTTACTAACATCCCAATGGGATTATGTGAAATTAGCCAATTAATACGAATAGTAAGATCTTACAACGGCCGGGAGGCATATAATAATTTTACTTTTATTTTTTTTAATTGAAATTTAAATTATAATTTGTCGTGGGCAAATGAGGCTCACTGCTTGCATCGTGGGCTTTGGTGGATGTTAATATAATACATATTTTTTTTTTATTTTTTTTCAAAATACCGACAATAAAAAATTTTTATCGGGGATTTGACTCATTTCTACTTCCTCCTTTCATTCTTATTTCTTTTTTTTTTTTCTGGTAAATCATCTATCAGGCTTTCTCTCCTTTCAACACTAGTTGAGTACTTTCTTATTAAAGCCTGTGGCGCCTAATCATATCCGGTTCCTATCTAACCAGACTACTATCAACTTAAGCTACTCCTCCACAACAACCACGCATCCGAGTACTCTTCGGTCTTGCGACCGTACGCCTGAGTTTAGTCGAGCTCACTCATTCCTTTTATGCCATTTGCTGGTTAGACACGTGGCATATTGCAGCATAAGAGATATGTATTGATCATTATAATCGATACTCTAATTATATTATGCGTTTTTAATTTTTATTTTCTTAATGTGAAATTGTTAAATGTATCGAACACATAATCTATATTGTATCGATCACTAAATTTTATGTTTCGCGTTGTTTTATAATTATTACTTCAATTTTAATTTGTGTCAATGTTCTAGAACTTTCGATTGTGACGTATTATGGTTATATATGAAAATAGCAAGTTTTGTTTTTCTTTAATATTACCGGATCCTGCGGCTTTGTGTGATAACACTCTCATGATATTGTTTTAACCATTCTATCAACTCTTGACATAATAACATCTTTATAAAAGTAATGAACAATATTTTCCTAAAAAGCGAAATATATTGAATGAATTTATGTTGGTAAGTTCCTTAAACTTTATTTACTTTTAGATATTGTAGAAAGAGATTGTGATGCTGCATTTTAACGATATTGTAATCGTTATTTGCATTAAAATGATCGGAATGGATCGGATCGGATATCAGCTTCCTACCTCAATGTTTTAGTCATTCTGCAAACTTTTAATATAATGAGATCATTGTTCGGTATTTAGTAATATTTTACTAAAATTAAGCGCATGAATTTTTATTTTGGCAAGTGTATTTATTTTCTGAAACTTTATTTTAGATATTGTAGAAAGAGATTGTGACATTGCATTTTAACGATATGGTATTCGTTACTTACAGCGTAATTATCAGTATGGGTCGGATATCAGCTTTCGACCTCAATATTTTAAACGTTCTCTCGCCCAATTTTTGATATGAGATCTTTATACAGTATTTAGCAATATTTTTACTAAAAAGAATTACATGAATGTTCCTTGGTATGTGTATTTATTTTCTTAAAGTTTATTTACTTTTGGATATGACAGATTTTGTGATGCTGCATTTTAACGATGTGGTAGTTGTATTGCAAAAATGATCTAGATGGTCATCTTAAACTTCATTTTAAGATACTACAGAGATTGTGATGCTACATTTTAGTGATATGGTGGTTTTGTATTGCAAAAATAACCTGAATGGAACCGGATATCATCTTCCTATCACAAAACAACATTTTAATAAAGTGTTATATTTGTTAAACGTAATAATTTTATTAATTTTACTACTAGGGTAAGTGAAATTCCTATTTTCAAGTCATCTTAAACTTTATTTAGATATTACGTAGATTGTGATGCTATATTTTAGTGATATGGTATTCGCTGTTGCATCAATTTTTATGTACTCACATTGTAATTATCAATAGGGACCGAATATCAGTTTTTCAAATTAATTCAAATGGTGCTTGGTAAGTAAACGTCCACTTATCGCTTATATCATATATATTTTTTTAGATTTAAGAAAATAAGTGTACAAGCTTCAATATAAGAAGATGTTCTTTCGTTAGAATGTATTTTGTAACAATAAATTACTATTATTGTGTGTTTATTTACCCTGCATGCTATCACCCTCTGGTGTGTTCACCCCTATGCACGCATCCCTATTCAACCATCCCCTGCTTACCACTTATGGAGGATGCAACCAATCACACTTAGTCACCTTCATGAGCTAATGCGACCACCTACATGCTACCACTTAACCCTATGCACACATCCCTATGCAGCCATCCCCTGTTTACCGCTTATGCAGCATGTATCCTGCCACACTTAGTCATCCCCACGAGCTAATGCTTATTGAACTTACCCCCACCACCAATACTCACATAAATAATGCCCGAATGGCCCTGCTGCATACAACATCCCCACATACAATCATCCCCCGCTTACCTCTTATGCAGTATACAACCATTTACATACGTCCCTTATGAGCTAATACTTAATGTAGCTTACCTATACCCCTATCTGTAAGCTTACCCATATGCAGATATCAGGTTGCAACCATCCCCATACAGTCATCTCCTATTTAACCCTCATGTCATTCCTTATGCTGGCATGCTTATTTCGCATGCGCAAGCTTGGCCACGTGACCACCATCAACCAAAAAGGAAACGAACCTTGGAAAACTCCCATAAGAAATACATGGAGTTTTTGAACAACATGTGCCGTAACCCGTGCTGCTTATCTGCTTTCTTCTTCTACATCTGTACAATGTTAAGCTAAGATGAGTAGCTGATTGGGTTTGGTCACTTACCGCCTGATGCATTGCAGATTACATTTTCGCGAACGTCCATTGAGGCACTTGAAAGGGATTTAATGTCTTCCAAAGGTAAAACAAACTGGTGTTTTCTGTTTTTCCATTCCACGCGCTTTCAGAACTTCTAAATGATTCGATTTTATCCAAATGAAATTTTTCAAAAAATATCGGTGCCTCGCCTGTAGATCTCTTTGAATTTTCGTCGTTGTACTTGTGTTCCCCTTTAACTCCATGGTATTTTTAAATTTTTATGTTATTCGGGATAAAAGAGAAAGCACCGCAAGTTTGGAAACCGTTTGTGCAGGTGTAAAGTGCTCTTTCGTGAATTTGGCGCCAATGATTTCAATCCGTCATTCCGTAACCACCTTTCTCCATTCTAATTTTAATGGATGAAAAAAGCCACATCTGTAGGCTGCAAAATATGAGTAGCACTGGGGTATAAATTAATTAACGTAATTATCTTTTCTGAACAAAAATTACTCAGTTGCATAGTGAGATGGGATGTATGACCGTCAACAAGCAAAGCTATTGGAAAAATATATATTATTTTGCTGGACAGGGATAAAACATATTTGCAATATATTC
>JARFJB010001548.1:0-18921 GCA_036346205.1 Vesta saturnalis
TGGGTCTTGGTTGGTTGTCCCTTTCGTTTGCTGCTGTGTTCCTTTAATTCTTTGGCCGTTGCTGTTCGTGTGTGTGCGTGTGTGCGTGTGTGCGTGTGTGCGTGTGTGCGTGTGGCGTGTGTGCGTGTGCGCGTGTGTGCGTGTGTGCGTGTGTGCGTGTGTGCGTGGTGCGTGTGTGCGTGTGTGCGTGTGTGTGTGTGCGTGTGTGTGTGCGTGTGTGCGTGTGCGTGTGTGTGTGTGCGTGTGTCGTGTGTCGTGTGTGCGTGTGTCGTGTGTGCGTGTGTGCGTGTGCGCGAGTGTGCGTGTGTGTGTGTGCGTGTGTGCGTGTGTGCGTGTGTGCGTGAGTGCGTGTGCGTGGTGCGTGCGTGCGTGCGTGCGTGCGTGCGTGCGTGCGTGCGTGCGTGCGTGCGTGCGTGCGTGCGTGCGTGCGTGCGTGCGTGCGTGCGCGTGCGTGCGTGCGCGCGTGCGCGTGCGGTGCTACGTGCGGCGTGCGCGTGTGCGTGCGTGTGCGTGCGTGTGCGCGTGTGCGTGTGCGCGTGTGCGTGCGCGTGCGCGTGCGCGCGTGCGTGCAGTGCGTGCGTGCGTGCGTGCGTGCGTGCGTGCGTGCGTGCGTGCGTGCGTGCGTGCGTGCGTGCGTGCGTGCGTGCGTGCGTGCGTGCGTGCGTGCGTGCGTGCGTGCGTGCGTGCGTGCGTGCGTGCGTGCGTGCGTGCGTGCGTGCGTGCGTGCGTGCGTGCGTGCGTGCGTGCGTGCGTCGTGCGTGCGTGCGTGCGTGCGTGCGTGCGTGCGTGCGTGCGTGCGTGCGTGCGTGCGTGCGTGCGTGCGTGCGTGCGTGCGTGCGTGCGTGCGTGCGTGCGTGCGTGCGTGCGTGCGTGCGTGCGTGCGTGCGTGTGTGTGTGTGTGTGCGTGCGTGCGTGTGTGTGCGTGTGTGTGTGTGTGTGCGTGTGTGTGTGTGTGCGTGTGTGCGTGTGTGCGTGTGTGCGTGTTGTGCGTGTGTGCGTGGTGCGTGTGCGTGCTGTGTGCGTGTGTGCTGTGCGTGTGCGTGTGTGCGTGTGTGCGTGTGTGCGTCGTGTGCGTGTGTGCGTGTGCTGTGCGTGTGCGTGTGTGCGTGTGTGCGTGTGTGCGTGTGTGCGTGTGTGCGTGTGTGCGTGTGTGCGTGTGTGCTGTGTGCTGTGTGCGTGTGTGCGTGTGGCGTGTGTGCGTGTGTGCGTGTGTGCGTGTGCGTGCGTGTGTGCGTGTGTGCGTGTGTGCGTGTGCGTGTGCGTGTGTGCGTGTGTGCGTGTGTGCGTGTGTGCGTGTTGCGTGTGTGCGTGTGTGCGTGTGCGTGTGTGCGTGTGTGCGTGTGTGCGTGTGTGCGTGTGTGCGTGTGTGCGTGTGTGCGTGGGTGCGTGCGTGCGTGCGTGCGTGCGTGCGTGCGTGCGTGCGTGCGTGCGTGCGTGCGTGCGTGCGTGCGTGCGTGCGCGCGTGCGCGCGTGCGCGCGTGCGCGCGTGCGCGCGTGCGTGCGAGACGTGCGTAGCGTGCGCGTGCGCGTGTGCGCGTGTGCGCGTGTGCGCGTGTGCGGTGCGCGAGTGCGCGCGTGCGCGCGTGCGCGCGTGCGGCGTGCGCGCGGCGTGCGTGCGTGCGTGCGTGCGTGCGTGCGTGCGTGCGTGCGTGCGTGCGTGCGTGCGTGCGTGCGTGCGTGCGTGCGTGCGTGCGTGCGTGCGTGCGTGCGTGCGTGCGTGCGTGCGTGCGTGCGTGCGTGCGTGCGTGCGTGCGTGCGTGCGTGCGTGCGTGCATGTTGGTGGTGCAGTTTTGCGAAAAGAACGATAAATAGTTACAGTATGTAACAACTCTGCATGTTCTGACTGAAAGGGTATAATGTGCAGTGACATTGACATTCAACCACTCATACCCTCGGGTTTGATATTTTTTGCAGCTTCATTCATTCAACTATAACGTAAAAAATGATGATTTGAAAGTGTACAATGCTGACTAATAGACTGCATACAATGTGCGTACATTAAACTATAACTTTTGATGCCAGAATTTCACTGTGCATAAGATACATTAAAAAAATAGAAAATTAATTAATCAAAACTAAATGCTTCAGCAAAATGCATGTGTGTGTATGTGTTTCTTTTGAACTTTTCAAAATTGAATTGGTTAATTTAAGGCTCATTTTTTCATATTTTAATAGCAGGCTGATGTTTACGTTTTAATTTTTCAACTTTGACAAAATTGTTTACAACATCTTTAACAATTCTTACAAATATTACTACTGACGAAAATACCTGTAAGTGTTATCGAAACGTTTAGATTGTATAATTTAAATACATCATTAAAAATCCCAAAAAATATAAGTATTTTATTATGTACATGTAAATCTGTTAACGTGTGGTTTAAATTTAAAAATAGAAATTTTCAATGTCATACATATTTGACCCTGAGTGTGAAGTTTTATGCCTATATAAGCAGATAATGAGCAGTTTTTTATTACATGTCAATTATAACAGAGAAAATATTTGTTTCCATTACTGCATAATCGGGTTGTGTGTGTGTGTGTGTGCGCGTGCGTGCGTGCGTGCGTGCGTGCGTGCGTGCGTGCGTGTGTGCGTGTGTTCGTGCGTGTGTGTGTGAGTTCGTGCGTGCGTGTGTGCGTGCATGAGTGCCTGCGTGTGTGCGTGAGTACGTGTGCCTGTGCCTCTTGCATTTATTGTATACAGTTTTTTGAAAGGCAACTATGAGTAGGGGTATACCATGTCGTAGTGATATTGTTAATTTAACAAAATTCCATTATTGGAAACCAAAAATGAATTTGTAAAGCACATCCGTATAATGGTCACTAATATTAAGCTATGGCGAGATATAATTCAAAATAAAATTTATTTAGAGACAGGTGAAAGGTTGCTTACACTCGAAAGTCATTTATCACTGTTAAAGTTTTATCTTGTAACACTTAAACAGTTAAAGAACGCTCAGAGAAAACTGGTAGTGTAATTGTCACTAAAAAGCGTACACGCATATTATGTTGGTACTCTCTAGATTCATGTTTTAGTGGTAGGTTACTTACAGGAATTATAGTCACCGTGGCAAATATCAAGGACCCGCTTATTTTTTACAAAATGCATACAATAGTTTCGCACGAAAGGTTAAATTAATGGTAAGGCGGTCCATGCTAAAGGTCAATGTTGTTTTAGCGTGCAATTTCATCCAGCCTCACAATCATATTATCGATTTGAAGGCTTTTGCCATAAAAAAATTGTCATTGATATTTCAATCAATTTACGTAAGTGGTATAATGAAAACGTGCATTACAAGTTACAAATAAAATTAGAGGAATTTTCGGTTTGGGATTGGGGTTGGGAATTATATGAAGGTTTACATTTAAAAGTGAATATTAATAGCTATGTTCCATTTAGAGGTGGTCGTCCAACTTACGTTAAAGTTCCCTCTTTCATAGCAGTAAAGCGTGCGTTAGTGAATGTTACAAATAGTGATGAATATTGCTTGCTGTGGGCAGTTGTTTCGGAGTTATATCCCGCGCGACGTTATCCTCACTTTAGAGATTTTTTGAATTATGGTTCAATTAACTTCCCCATTCAGCTGGATGACTTAAAACATTTTAAAAACTAAATAACCTCTCAATTAATTTGTATTACATTCAGGGAAAAGTATATTACCGCTTGTATTAAGTCAAAATCGAAATAGTGACATGGAGCCTATAAATCTTTTAGTGATTCCTATTAATCATCGTGCCGCTTTTGCGGATGTTATTAATACACCAAATGACACTATATATCATTGTATTTGGATTAAAAGTATGCCAGCTGTTGTTTATAAACAATTATCGAATAAGAAGTGTAAAAAATTTATTTGTTGCCGATGCTTAAATCATTTTTTATCAGATTTTCTTCAACGAAAACCTGTATTTCACTGTCATCAACTTAATAAATGCTCTGCTAGGCTGCCTACCGAAGCAGAAATGAATTTGCAGTTCAAAAACTTCGCATTCCAAGAAAAGGTACCATTTGTAATTTATGCCGATTTAGAGAGCATTTTAGAAAAGTGTACAACGTACATCTAAAGTAATACTTAATTTTCGTATACCCTTCAGCATTGATTACTATTTGAAGTGTTTACACACTGATTCATTATCTAGATTTAGACTTTATAGAGGAAATGATTGCATTAAATGGTTTGTTAAAGAACTTCAAGGTATTGCACATTGGACCACGAAAATAATCAATAAACTAATCCCCATGGGTACTTTAAGTCCCAGTCAGGTTGAGCAATTTGAAAGCGCCGTGATTTGTCACATTTGCGGAAAACCGTTTACTGATTATGACGTAAAAGTTAGAGACCATAATAATTTTACAGGAGCATTTCGCGGAGCACCACGTCAGAACTGTAACCTAGACTATAAAGATTCACATATTTTGCCAGTTGCGTTTCATAATTTATCAAGTAATGATTCCCATTTCGTCATTAGAGAATTGGCCAGAGTTCCCGGTTCGATTTTACTGCTAGCCATAAACAAAAAAAGATCTCTTTCATGAAGGTAATAGCAGGCACTAAAATTAAGTTTAGATTTATTGACTCATTCAGATTTATGTGCAATAGTATTGAAAAGTTGTCAGACTATTTGGAGAATAGTAAAAAAATGATTACCCGCGCTAATTGTAACAACGATTATGAATTTTCTCTACTATTTCGCAAAGGCGAGTATCCTTATGAGTATATTGATGCGTGGGATAAAATAAGCGAGACTATGCTCCTTCCCAAGGAAGCATGTTTCAGTCATCTGACTAATAAAAGATTAAGTGATGAGAGATTTGCACATGCGGTTAACGTTTGGAACAAATTTAAAGTAAATCGTTAGGGGAATACTCTTATTTGTATGTAAAAACAGACGTTCTACTTTTAGCGGATATTTTTGAAAGCTTTCGGCAAACTTGTTTAACACTATGACTTATTAGTCACAAAATACAGAAAACAATTATATTATAATCGACACTTATAATCGGTAACTTTATTTTTAAATTTTGTTATAGGTTAAAACAATTGTTTCTGAGATCTCGATTCTACGTTGATCGCGTTTCAAAAACCGAAAATGTAAACGAAACTTGTAACTTACTCGTTAAACACCAACACTATTAACACTATGACTTATTAGTCACAAAAAACAGAAAACATAGAGAACACAGAGGGTGAGAAATCAGAAGCAATTACTTTTATACTTTTCACTTGGATACACCAAACGGATTTTATAAACAGCTGACTATAGTAACCTACTATGACAACAATGAATACAAAATCACAATAGACCACAATTACTTAACCGGAAGATCTACTTATGCAATACCGTTTTATTTCAATAAATATGGAAAGCGTACGTTGGAATGCACAGTACCGCTATTATATAATTCATTACCTACAGAAATACGGGAATTTGAACGTATCAACGTGTTTAAAACAACATTACGTAAATGGGAAATAGATATTGCGCAATGAAAGAGTAATGCAATATAAATCAAAAACGGAAACAATCAGCATGGAGTGTGAAGGTACAGAAAATAAGAAAATGGTAGTAACTGGTATTGAACAAAAATTAATAAAATGTATAAGGAAAACCAAAACAATCCGAATGTGTGAAAGAAAAGTATGGATAATGAGTGTATGGAATATAAACGTACAGACAACAAATGTATGGAGGATGTAAGTGGCAACACATGGTATAGAACAAAAAAAAAAGAATATTTAAATCTATATGAAAAACGAAAACTACTAACAAAAATGGGAAAACGAAAAATAATCATGGATATGGAACTCTCATAGAGAATAAAATGAAAATTTGGAATATGAAAGTACAGACAACGAATGTATGGAATGCAAAATGGTAGCAATTAGTATGGAAAAAAACCTATATGAAAAACGAAGGCAATGAATGAAAGAAAGGGAAAATGAAGTATGGCTATGGGATTGGAAGGAAAATGATGAAAGCACGAAATATGCGATTGGCATGGAAAAAATGGAATGTGATCAAATGAATGCATTTCAGTATGGTAAAACTACAGACTAATAATATGATATATATTTATGTATTAAGGGCATAATCAGAAGATTGTGATTGTCTCGAGGGAATGTTAAAAGCCTGACGCGAAGCGGAGGACTTTTATATTCCTGAGAGCCATAATCTACAATTATGCCCGTGGTACACACAATGTTTTATTTTATTTTGCACCATGAAACTGGAACAAAATTTTAAAAAGATTCAGTATTTTCGGCAAGTTTTTAAATGCAAATGCGGTGAAATAAAGTCGACAGTAGGCTAATTTGTTGTTACTAAGATACTGTGATGTTGCTATTATATATCATGTCATGTGTTTGCTGTCAATCATGCTGCTTAGCATCAATGACATTTCCGTGCTATAAAGACCACATTACGCCCGCATTTGGAGGCGTATAAAGAACATTATGGTGGCAAAATAGAATAAAGAACATTATGGTGACAAAATAAAATAAAATGTATTAAACGTTATGTGTAAAACACCATTTTAATGAGAAACAAATTATTTTTATTTTGGGCACCGGCCGATAAGTTTCCTAACATGGCTGAACCCCTAGTATGTATATTTTGATAAATAAACATATTATTCAAGACATCATAACGGTAAGGTCTCAAAATTTAGAGTCGACATATTGTGGTAAACGCGGAAAATCTGTTTTAATATTTTACCTTTCGGAAAGATCTACAAAGATTAATGTGCCAATTTTGGTTTTGATGGGAAGTCAAACGACATTAATTAGAATTTCGAAATCAGTGGGTTACGAACACAAACTTGTCAATCGAGAAAAAAATTTATGTGAAACGAAACACGTTGTTGAAGCCAAAATTTAGTTTTTAAGAAAACCTTAATTTAGGGTTTCAGGAAATCGGTAACTATTTACACGATTCGAGGAACGAGGATTGGAATTATCAAAAAGCTTTCAAAATTAAGTGACTAAACAGCTGATTCCTGCGTTGCCCAAACTACCTGGAAATTAAGTAGTGGTTATGGATAACGCACCGTATCATATGCTGCAGTTAGACAAGCTATCTAGTTTTACTAAATTTTATCTTAATTATTATCAGCTTTCTGTAGTAATCGTGAGTTATTCGTGTTCTAGTACTCTATTTCTTTTTTATTTCATTTATACTAAAATAACTGGAGACTTACACATAGTTTATATTTTTAGCGGCCAGCTATCTTTACTAAACGCTTGAAGGCGCAATTGTTCTTACCACCGTTTTCCTCAATGCTTAGGGATAGGGGTGTTCCGTATCACCATAATACAGTAATTGGTTGTAAAGCTTTGTTCATTTGACAATGCTACCACACTCTCCCTAGATTTCCATGCCTGCTCTAATGAAAGATAAGATGGAACAGAGAATATTACGATGTCAGATAAGTAGGTGCTTTGTAACGGTCGAGTAAAAGGTTACACAAACCAGACACCTAAGGCCGCGCTTTTGTATTTTTCGAGACTTGAAGGTACGTAACGAACGTTATCTCGTTTAATATTCATTGTGTAAACGATATCATTAAAAAAATTAAATATAATGATAATCATCAACTATGAATCTTTATATATATATATATATATATATATATATATATATATATATATATATATATATATATATATATATATATATATATATATATATATATATATATATATATATATATATATATAACACACCACACGCACACGCACACCACACACACCACACACACACACACACACACACACACACACACACAACACACAGACACACAGACCACAGACGCACAGACGCACAGACGCACAGACGCACAGACGCACAGACGCACAGACGCACAGACGCACAGAGGCACAGAGGCACAGACGCACAGACGCACAGACGCACAGACGCACAGACGCACAGACGCACAGACGCACAGACGCACAGACGCACAGTCGCACAGTCGCACAGAGGCACAGGCGCACATGCGCACAAGCGCACAGGCGCACAGGCGCACAGGCGCACAGGCGCACATGCGCACAGGCACACAGGCACACAGGCACACAGGCACACAGGCACACAGGCACACAGGCACAAACGCTCAAACGCTCAAACGCTCAAACGCTCAAACGCTCAAACGCTCAAACGCTCAAACGCTCAAACTCTCAAACGCTCAAACGCTTAAACGCTCAAACGCTCAAACGCACAAACGCACAAACGCGCAAACGCACAAACGCACAAACGCACAAACGCACAAACGCACAAGCGCACAAGCGCACAAGCGCACAAGCGCACAAGCGCGTGCGCCTGTGCGCCTGTGCGCCTGTGCGTCTGTGCGCCTGTGCGTCTGTGCGACTGGTGCGTCTGTGCGTCTGCGTCTGTGCGTCTGTGCGTCCGTCTGTGCGTCTGTGCGTCTGTGCGTCTGTGCGTCTGTGCGTCTGTGCGTCTGCGGCGCACAGGCGCACAGGCGCACAGGCGCACAGGCGCACAGGCGCACAGGAACACAGGCGCACAGGCACACAGGCACACAGGCACACAGGCACACAGGCACACAGGCACAAACGCTCGAACGCTCGAACGCTCGAACGCTCGAACGCTCGAGCGCACGAGCGCACGAGCGCACGAGCGCACGAGCGCACGAGCGCACGAGCGCACGAGCGCACGCGCGCACGCGCGCACGCGCGCAAGCGCGCACGCGCGCAAGCGCGCACGATCGCACGAGCGCACGAGCGCACGAGCGCACGAGCGCACGCACGCACGCGCGCAAGCACGCAAGCAAGCAAGCAAGCAAGCACGCAAGCACGCACGCACGCACGCACGCACGCCGCGCGCACGCACGCACGCACCACTCACTCACTCACCACTCACTCACTCACCACTCACACACACACACACCACTCACCACCACCACACACACACTACACCACACACCACCACACACCACGCACGCACGCACGCACGCACGCACGCACGCACGCACGCACGCACGCACGCACGCACGCACGCACGCACGCACGCACGCACGCACGCACGCACGCACGCACGCACGCACGCACGCACGCACGCACGCACGCACGCACGCACGCACGCACGCACGCACGCACGCACGCACGCACGACACACACACACAAATTTGAACTCCGTGCGCTATATATATATATATATATATATATATATATATATATATATATATATATATATATATATATATATATTCATAGTTGATAATTATCATTAAAATTTTTAATGATAACATTTATACAATGAATATTAAACGAGATAACGTTCGTTACGTACCTTCAAGTCTCGAAAAATAGAAAAACTCGGCCTTAGGTGTCTCGTTTGTGCAACCTTTTTCTCGACCGTTACAAAGCACCTACTTATCTGACATCGTAATATTCTCTTATCTTGCATTAGAGCAGGCATGGAAATCTAGGGAGGGTGTGGTAGCACTGTCAAATGAACAAAGCTTTACAACCAAATACTGTATTATGGTGATGCGGAACACCCCTATCCCTAAGCATTAAGGAAAATTGTGGTAAGAACAATTGCGCCTTCAAGCGTTTAGTAAAGATAACTGGCCGCTAAAAATGTAAACTATATGTAAGTCTTCAGTTATTTTAGTATAAATAAAATGAAATAAATATATAGTGCTAGAACCAGAATAATTCACGATTACTACAGAAAGCTGATAATAATTAAGGTAAAATTTAGATAGCTTGTCTAACTGCACTTTCATCATTTTCCTTCGAATTCCATAGCCATATTTCCTTTTTCCTTTTTTTTTTATTCATTCCCTTCGTTTTTCGTATAGGTTTTATGTTTTTTCCATATTAATTGCTACCATTTTCGCACTCCATACATTCGTTGTCTGTACTTTCATATTCCAAATTTTCGTTTCCTTCTCTATGAGAATTCCATATCCATGTTTATTTTTCGTTTTTCCATGTGTGTTAGTTGTTTTTCCTTTTTTCATATAGATTTCAATATTCTTTTTTTTTGTTCTATACCATGTGTTGTCATTTACATATTCCATACATTTGTTGTCTATACCTTTATATTCCATACACTCATTATCCATACTTTTGTTTAGCACATTCGGATTACATAGCCATATTTTATTTTTCGTAATCAATTTTTCCTTGTTTTTGTTTTTCTTATACATTTTATTAGTTTTGTTCCATACCAGTTACTACCATTTTCTTATTTTCCACTATTCTTTCATTACGCATTATCTATGATCCATTTACGTAATTTTGTTTTGAACACGATGATACGTTCTAACTCTCGCATTCCATCGTACGCTTTCCATATTTATTGAAATAAAAAGGTATTGCATAAGTAGTTCTTCTGGTTAAGTAATTGTGGTGTAGTGTGATTTTGTATTCATTGCTGTCATAGTAGGTTAGTATAGTCAGGTGTTTATAGAATCCATTTGGTGTTATCGTTCTGGTCTTTTCTAGCAATGTTTGTTTACTTAGTTTGCTATTACCTTGGATTAGTCTTAGTATTTTTAACTGTAGAACTTCAAGCTTCTTCAAGTGAGTAGGATCAGCACAACCCCACACATTTACCGCATATCTTATAATGGATTCAACCAAAGCCTTGCTAGTTTATTTAATAAATAGAAGCAACCTGTAATTTTTATAATCCTTTTATGGATGTATGTGTCTATTGTAAATAAATCGTAAATCAGTAATAAGTCCCAGGTAATTAATTTGTATAATTCTCAATTGTAACACAATCATAATCAAATTTAGACTCCTATCTAATTAATCTCCATGTGCGACGTTCGGAATACCATAGCTTTAGTTTTTTACGGGTTAATATGTAACTTTTGACTCTGCAACCATTTGCAGATTTTATCTAACTCTTCTTGGGTTACTTTTGGACAAGTGTTTATATCCCGACATGAATACATTAAAATAGCATCATCTGCATACATACATAATTCCGATAATTTTACCTGTTCGAATATATTATTCATGTATATCGAAAACAGAATAGGACCCAGGTTACTACCTTGAGGTACTCTATGCTTAACTCTATTTTTGTCGCTAATTTCGCTGTCCACTTTTACTAAATCTTTCCTGTCCTTCAAATAGCTTATAAACCAATCCAATTCTTTTCCTTGAATTCCTATTTTTTCATACTTTTGATTAATTTGTCCTGGTTCACCGTATCAAAATCTTTTCATAAATCGATAAATATTGCAATTGTGTAAGTGTTGTGATTCGTTTGCTTATTTATATAGTTTGTTACACGAGTTAAAAGTTGTTATGTACCTTTTAAATTTGAGGTAATTGGTATTGGCACGCCGTTAATGTGTAGGTTTGGATGTTTCTGTGTTGTCCTTAAACGACAGAAGTGAATAGCTTTTGTTTTTCCCGCGTATTGAGTTACTGTGTCTATTGTTGTCTGCAATGTAGTTTCAATTTGGTCGATGCAGTTTTCTTGAAATACTATTATTAGGTCATCAGCGTATCGACATTTTTTTACAGGTTCCTTAATCGAAGAAGGTAATCGGTTAATTCCTATTAGGAATAGCGTTACGCTCAAGACCGAGCCTTGAGGAATACCGTTTTTCAGAACATGGGTTTTTGATAACGTGCTGCCCATCCTAACTTTAAATTGCCTGTTCGATAGAAAACTTGCGATAAGTTTGGGCAATCTTCCGCGTAAATTCCATTTATATAGTTGGTTTAGTATGTTGAAACGCCATATAGTGTCATAGGCTTTCTCAAGATCGAACTATACAGCTACACTGTGTTGAGATTCTGTATAGTGGGTTGCCTTGAATACGTTAAAGCATTCTTTTTCTTGCTACGGCATTCTTAACGTCATTTGAACACCAGGGTACGTTCCTTTTTGATGATTCTCCCTTTGATTGAGGAATTGATTTTTCCGCTGCGGTACGTACATGCTCTGTGAGGGCTAATATTTTGTCCCCAACTTGTGACTTTTCCTGAATAGGTGACGATGTTTGCAAGATTTCTGCAAATAGTTCCCAGTTAGCTTTAGCAGTGATCCACATTTGGGTCGATTTTAGTTTTGTTTATGTGATATTGTCGAAATAAATACAGGAAAGTGGTAGCTGTTGAACAAGTCTTCATGGACTTTCCATTCCATGTGTAATGCCACAGAGGGTGAGTAGATAGCCAGTCGATAGCTGTAAAATTATTGCCTTTTGAGTTAAAGTGCGTAGGTTCACCTGTGTTGAGTAATACAAGACCGTTATTATCCAGGAACGATTCGATTAATCGGCCTCTCGCGTCTGTAGTTGTAGAGAACCATTTAGTTGAGTGGGTGTTAAAATCTCCTACGATAATGTATGGGGTTGGGAGTTGAGATGTCATATTTTCCAAATCGTTCACTGTCCAGCAGTGTGATGGTAGATACAAGTTACATATTGTTAATTTTAATGGAAACGTAATTTGAATCACTACTGCTTGTAGGTTTGTGTTGATGCTTATTATTTTATGGGGAATGTTGCTCCGTTTTTCTTTAAACGGGTTTTCTGGATACACAAACAGTAACGATTTCGTTCATTTATGATCATCCTTAGTTCGCAGTACCGTGTCCTTCAACCATTACAATTCCACTGCAAAATATTTTCTAAAAGGGTAATTTTTATAAAATACAGTTGGACAGAAATATATATGACAAACGAAACATTCATATCACAGGTAGGTATCACAAACCGTATATTACGGACTATATATCACAAACTAAATATCACAGACCAAATTTCACACCTTTCCGATTGGCAAGGTTGCTTCCCCCGTAACTAGTGAAACTAACGAGTTTGCAGTCTCAGCATTAGTATCACTTTTGGGTTTTCTTGGCTTTCCCTTTGGCCAACCTTTCGGTCTCTTTTGTATTTTGTTTTGATCTTGCTTTTGTCTAGTATTGAAAAAAGGTATTTTATCAATTAACTCTTAACAACTCTGTAGGAGTAGGAGGACTGAGCTGACGTTTTAATTTTCCTTCAATTACTTCCATTTCGTCCGATGAAGACTTATCGTCTCCAGTCGTTGATTGTAGTAGATATATTGAAGGTGTTGTCATTCCGGTGGAACTATGTACAGTTAATTTTAAAGGATATTCTTGTGGTACAGATTTATGTTGTTTTGTATGAATGTTTTCACTAGAAATATGCTTCTTAATACCGTCGTCAATCATCTTTCCTATTGCGGGTAGAAGTGTATTTATTACTTCACTCGCTATATCGCTGTTTATTTTTGCAGCTGCATCCGCATAAGTTTTTTTTGATAACACAGGTGAAAGCTTTAACTCTTCTTTCGCTTCAAAATAAGACAGCTTTTTTGTTGTTTTTATTTCCTGAATTGCCATCTCTTCTTTGAATTTCGGACATTCGCGGAATCTACACAGATGTTCTCGTCCACAATTGACACAGCAAATATTACTACATTCTCCCTCATGTACTTGATTTCCGCAAACGCATCTGACTTCGTTTCTGCAATTTGTGGCAGAATGGCCAAATCTTTGGCAGTTAATACATCTGATGGGGTTTGGAACATAAGTCCTTACGGGTAACATATAAATTCCTGCAACTATTCTATGTGGTAGGTGTGGTGTACTAAAAGTAAGTATGTGGTTTGCGGTATCCACCATAACTCCATTCCTTCTTGTCTGAATCCGACGCACATCAATAACCTTTTCGCTCTCTAATTCTTCTAATATTTCAGAAATAAGCAGTTTAGAAAGTCCCTGCAGAACACAATACCTCTACTCTTATTTAAAGAGTCGTGCGGGATGACCTCTACATTCACGTTACAGAGCCGTTTCACAGTTAGCAGTTTTCGAGACTGTAGGTTACCAACAGTTTCTATTTATAGTCCGCCCCTTATTATTTTTACAGATTTTGCCTGACCGATTACTCCAAACAAATTTTTTGCGACTAAAAACGGAGACACCTTGGTAAAATATCCTTCTAAACTCTTAACGAGAAGGAACCGGGGTAAATCCTCCTTTTCCATGTTCGTTAGGGTGGGTTTTTTACGCGACTCCCTCGCGTCTGGCTGAGAGGCCAGAACCTCTTTAGTTTTGGATTTTACACTCATAATAATCCCACGAGAAAGGAACAACTAGAAGTCCACTACGGCAGTCGTCCATACTGCAGCAAGGCAAAATACTGTCGGGGGATGCCAGGTAACCGACAGACACCGTTCGCGACCAACTAACGTATGGCCATTTATCCCTCGGCACGGTACGTATTACACCTTGGATTATGCCTTTCATTATGGGGTCAGGTCCCCAAGACATGAAACAAGTGACAGAACCAAAACAATCAAAAGAACGACGACACACGACATGCAACCAGCGTTAGCGTTACCCAGGGAGTACCACGTGGAGGTGCTGGTTCGACTTTACTCCCCTATTATTATTATTATTATTATTTTTTTTTTTTATTTTATAGGTATCGGCTGCCAGGGCCATTAGCCAAGTTTCTGTTTTAAATTGTCTGTAGCAATTGTGTTTCTTGTAAGAATTTGATGAATTTTTCTACATTTTCCTTACAGTCGGCTAAAACATCCGATATGTTTGTTTTTAATTCATGTTTTTCTCTAGCATGCTTGTATACCGGGCATTCTAGTAAGAGGTGTCTTATTGTTAATATCTTGTCACATAATACGCATTTTTTTGGCGTCTTGTTAGTTAGTAAGTGCGAATGAGTTATATTTGAGTGTCCTATTCTGAGTCTTGTTATAGCGACTTGTTCCCTTTCTTGTACACTGCGCATCGTTATTCCATGGTTGTACATTCTTTTTTATTAATGTTAAGTGTGTGTTGGCAGAGTCCCATTGCTGCTGGCATTGTGCTTTTATTAGTTGGCCTACGTAGGTTTTACGATCTGGGTGATTCACTGGTATGTCTTCACTGGTGGCGAGTTTGGTTGCTTGTTTGGCTGCTTGATCAGCTCTTTCGTTTCCTGTTATACCAATATGACTGGGTATCCATAGGATCACACGTTTTTCGCTTTGGTCTAATATGTGTAAGTTTGATCTTATCGTTACTATTAATGAGTTTGATATTTTTGGGTGGTACTCTTCAAGTTGTTGGATCGCACTCATGGAGTCTGTACATACAAAAAATTTGTTACAAGGGGAACATCTGCAGTACAGGGTAGCATATAGCGTACATTTCAGCGGTGTAATTACTTGTCATGGGATCCAATGTCCATGCATGTGCAGTTTCATTTGCATAAAATGCGCTGGCTACTCCACTGTTCGTTTTGGATCCATCAGTGTATATTTTATGATAGTCCCTGTATGTGTTTATAATGTCATGTCACATTATGTGATATGTACGCTAATTATTATTATTATTATTATTATTATTATTATTATTATTATTTTTTGTTCTGAGGCATCGACGACCAAGGTCATTAGCCTGTGTATGAAATAGATTTATGCTCTGATTTGTCTATTTTATTTTATCAAATTTTACCATATAGTCCGATTTGTTTTATATATTCTATCACTATCTTTAGCTGGCTGTATTTATTTGATGCGAGTAGTTGACACACATCGTCTTCTAGATTAATGAACCGCTTAATAGCAGCGTATTTGGGGCAATATTTTAATATATGCTTTATTGTTAGCGTGTCGTTGCAGTCTATACACTTGGGTGAGTCGGTTCCTGTGAGTAGATATGATGATGTGATGTTACTATGTCCGATGCGTAGTCTTGTTATTATAGTTCTGCCTCGTCTAGTCAATTCATTTGGCAACTTCCATTTATTTACGTGATTCTGGTACCTGGATAGTTTGCTTTGTGTGTTATTCCATTGTTCTTGCCATTTTATGCATATTTGGTTTTTAACAATTATTTTGGCGTCGTTTGGGGATATATGTTCTGTTGAAGTTTCGTTTAAAGCTGGTGTTTCCTTTGCTGCGGCATCAGCGTACATATTTCCTTCTATGCCTGAATGGCTTGGAACCCATATTAATGTAATTCTGTTATTTTTTAAATTTGAGTTGTTTTTTATCTTATTGTGAATTTTTTGTATTACTGGGTTTTGACAGTTGTAGCTATTTATCTCTAGTAGAGCGGACATCGAATCTGTGCATACTATGCAATTTTTATTTACGACTGATTCACAGTACGTTATCGCCCTTTTTATAGCATGTAGTTCTGCAGTGTATATACCATTGCATTTTTCTAATTTCCATTTGAAGGATGCGCCATCTACGTAGAATGCATATCCTGTTCCTGACGGGGTTTTGAATTTGTTTTTAATTATTTGTGGATTAGTGCTGTATTTGTTGAAAACTGTTAGGTCTAGCCGTGTTACGAAATCCGAGATTTGCCATGATGGAATGTTGCAAAATGCAACGTGAGCTATTTGTAAAGTTGGTATTTGCAAAGAGTTTCTATACTCCTTTGCACGAACGTATAGTGGACCAATAACAGTTGGTTTTTCCGCATATCGTTGGATGCGTTGCTCATTACTAAAAATATCGGTGTTTGTATGTTGCGCTTTGGAGTTTACATTTATTTCGTATTTTAGGACGAAGTTTTGTCTCCGGAACGATAATGGCATAATACATGACCCCATATTATTAACAAATTGCTTTAGTAACTATTTCAATAATATTCCGAAATTAATTAAAGACAGCATCCCATCAACACATAATTATAAGTCAAAACCTATCAAATCGAAGGCATCATCATTCTTTTTTTCACCAACGACTACGATCGAAGTAAAGGACATTATCAGTAAATTGAAGAATGCTAGTTCCATAGGGATTGATGACATCCCAGTTAAACTTCTCAAATCTGCGACCGAAACCATATCTCCCGTCATTTCATATTTAATTAACCATAGCTTTATAAATGGTCAATTTCCAAGTGTTTTAAAAATTGCTAAAATTATACCGTTGCTTAAGGATAAGAGGAAAAGTAAAAATGATATTTCCAATTATAGACCAATATCAATCCTACCAACTTCATCAAAGGTGTTTGAAGTAGCAATAGAAAAGAGAATTGTGGATTTTTTTATCAAACACAACTATTTTAGTATAGAACAGCATGGTTTTATGTCGGGGAAATCTACCCAAACCGCAATTCAGGATATTATGTTTAATGTTATATCAAACATAAATAATAAATATAATGTCGCTTGTTTAGTGATGGATTTAGCTAAAGCCTTCGATATTGTAGACAGGAAAATACTATTAAATAAGCTAGAGCAATATGGTTTCCACGGAGTAGCTTTGCAGTTACTCCAATCCTACCTCGAAGATAGGTACTCAATTGTTGAAATAAACTATAACAGCAACAATATTATTAAACCTTACAGATCATGTATGTAGGAAAGTGATAGCGGCATTCCACAAGGGTCTATACTTGGACCCCTTTTATTCCTAATTTTTATCAACGACCTACCATCAAACATTACCTTAAACAGCACTAAAGTTACATTATATGCAGACGACACAAGCATAGTTATAAGATCTAACAGTTTAACAAGCCTGCGAAATAAAATTAACGAAACTGGGAAAAAAGCAGAAAATTGGTTTCACAATAATAAGTTATCCTTAAACATGGATAAAACTAGCTGCATAATTTTTAATACCAAAAAGGTCATTTGTAATAGCCCAAATAGCATTCCTAAACTTATCGTTAATGAAGTAGAAAGTAATGCAATATCAGGAATGCATTTAGATAAAGACTTGAACTGGTTACAGCACTGTACACAGCTAAAAGCTAAATTAAATAAAGGATTATTTGCCCTAAGCAAAATGAAACCTTTTGTGGCAAACTCCATTATGCGTGTGATATATTTTTCTTTAATTGAGTCACATATAAGTTACGGATTAATAGTTTGGGGATATACTTCATACGTGTACGATGTACTTAAAATACAAAAAAGGGCAATAAGAATAATAGCAAATTTACCAAACAGGGCGTCGTGTCGTTCTGAGTTTCTGGACTTGAATATCGCAACGGTTATTAATATGCTCATTTTCCAAAGCTTACTCTACGTTAAAAAAAACCTGAACCTTTTTCACTTTAATGGCGAGTACTACGGATATGATACAAGGCAAAAGGATAGTATAAGAGGCATTTCGAGTAAGAATAAATATTTTAGTAAATCATTTTTGCATATAGCTCCAATTCTATATAATCATTTACCGCTAGAAATGAGATCTATATCATCACACCGTGAATTTCGCCGTGCAATAAAAAATATTTTAAATAAATATGTATTTTATAACGTGGCGGAGTTTTTAAGTGTAGATCTAATACACCATTAACTCAAATTGTTAGTTGTATTATTAAAATTAAGCGGTTGAAATCCTTGATCACTGATACGGTGTGGCTGTGTCGCTTATGTGTGTATGTGTGTGAATGTTGTTACGTACGTTATATTTCTCATTTTAATTCCTAATATTAGTGACTACATATATGATATTCTTTTTGCACTGTATGAATTTTACTTGACCACAACTGTACAGTTATCCGTCAATAAAGTCTATCTATATATCTATCTATCTATCTATCTATCTATCTATCTATCTATCTATCTATCTATCTATCTATCTATCTATCTATCTATCTATATCTATCTATCTATCTATCTATCTATCTATCTATCTATCTATCTATCTATCTATCTATCTATCTATCTATCTATCTATCTATCTATCTATCTATCTATCTATCTATCTATCTATCTATCTACCTGATTCGCAGAAGGACTAGTTTTAAATGCGACAATAATGTATCGAAGTGCATTGCATTGGATAGAGTCTAACATTTTCAATCTTGATGGTCTTACCGCTCCGTAAACACCGCAACCATAATCTATTCGAGATAGAACTAACGTGTTATATAAGTTGGCAAGTATCTCGCGGTTTGAACCCCAGTTGATGTTAGACATGCATTTTA
>JARFJB010001549.1:2500-18920 GCA_036346205.1 Vesta saturnalis
ATTTTGTAGCACCGTAAATGGCAACTTATGGTGCGCTTCAGTTGCCAACATCGACTGTGTCAATGTAGATATTAGGTTATATCTTAGCAGAGACAACTGTGATCTCTAATTTTAGTGACATTTTATTCGCATTATTTGCTACCACGTGAAATTTCTCCACTTTTAATATACGGTAACGTCCGAGAAGGCTCTGCACCTCCACTCTATTGTCTAGTTCTCTCAAAGGATTATAGAGTATCGTAAATGGGATTGCTGTAGATTTTAAAGGTTATAATTCACGTGGTAGCATACAGAATATTTTTCCAATAGTAGATTTTGACTATGTTGTCAACCAGCTAAATTTAGGTGACTAGTATCTTAACCTTGCATAAAAAGTTAAGCCCCGAAATAGAAAAAAATACTTTAAGAAACGCGTGTAAAATGGCTCTAATATTTATATCTTGTGGACAGTAGTGGGTTCGCCACTCGTACCACAAGATACTAATATTATAGTAACACTGGTTTTTCTATATACTATTGGGGATCTTTTTAAATTCTTACCGATTTATGTTTTTATCTCGTATTTTTGATTAATCTCTCTTAACATTTTTAAGTATATACGTATGACGTTTATCTCCCTCTAGAAAGAGGTAACAACTACAAGACTGCATTAATAAAATAAACATTTTCAATGTTTAAAACAAACTATTCTGTAAAAGTTTTTATTTAAATAATTTAAAATCAAAACGGAAAGTACGACTAAGCTCATGTGTGTATAATACAAAAATATGTAATTAGGGCTCAATTATAGAACTTTTCCCCTTCAAAGGGAATTCCACATTCAGAAAGGGATCTTTAATGTGTCAAACATCGTATTGCCACGGGATCTACGGTTTTGCTTCCTATCCGAGAAGATAGATGTCTGAACCCCCGCCACACGGGTGAAAGATAAGCATTAACTATTTGAGCACCTAAGCATCTGCTATTACTTTTCTAATTGGATATGTGTGCTAACTGTATTATTAATAGTATTAATAGAAGGTTTTTTTTTCATGGTTTTGGAAATGACAAGTAAGATAAACTTTAACTTGAAACCATTACAATATCGGATCTACATTTACTACCATGTATAAATTTTGAATTAAATTCACTCCCAATGTATTGTATGGATCTTATTTCTCTCTTATTTTTTAGTTCTATATAGGCATAGTAATAGTAGGTGTAAGAATAAAATAACACTTTAAAAGTGTTTTGAGATTTATAAACTTAGTAAACACAAGTTTGTTCAGATGAAATATTGAATACTTATATTTTATTCTGGCAAACATTGTAAGGTAATTATCTAATGTGAGTTTCTTTGATTTTAGAAAAAAAAAGAGTGAACACTGTAAGAAGACCGTGGAGTCCAGTAGAAAAAGAAGCAGTTTTAAGCTATTTTAGAACTAACATCAATAAAGGCATTGTACCAAAAAAGGCAGAAATTGAACAGCTACTTTCACAGCATGAAGTCGTTCTTAAACAACGTTCATGGAAAGACATCAAGTACTATGTGTACAATCATATCAAGGTGGTTCACATGACGGAATCCTCTAGGAAGAGCGTGTAATATCTGAACTTGGATTTAAAATAAAATCATTTTGTAACTAATCAGGAAACAAACTTTACTGTGAAGAATATGTTGTATGACATAACAAATTAAACTTGTGTGACAATTTTTTTATTATTGCCTTTTAACATTACCCAAGTCGTGACAGTTGTAAACAAAATAGTGTGGTCTCGTTTTATGTTGAGAATGTAGTGTTTTTTGTGGAGTTATGTAGTCAAAATCATGAACATTGTAATTGTAAGGATGTAATTAATGGTGAGTTCATCGGAATGCATTGAGAAAATAAAAAAAGTTCTAATTAGTCGCTCAATAACGTGTGCAAAGTTATAGTGTGCAGGTAGGCATGGTTGGGTTTTGGAAGAAGGGTTGTGTATGAATAATCAAGGATTTAATGGTTGAAATGTTTAGCTCTGTTTACCAGGATATTACGGAATTGCATGAAGTTTACGTACCATTAGTTGTACTCATTTATCTCCCTACCACAGGCACCGTAGTGAGTCCCTTTAATTAATTCCTTTTTTAACCTTTTTTTACTAAATTTGTCCCTTTTCCCCTTTTTTCAATAAATCGCTAAATTAATTAAGAAGAAAAAAGTATATTTTTACGGTACGAATTCTTTTGTTTCATCAAATAAGGCTACTGATACTTGTCGCGAAAAACTGCGTTTTACATACTGAATTCCGCAGATCTCAAAAAGTAAATATATTTTAAAATAAACCAAACATCGTTGTTAGAGAGATTTTAAGCCACTTAATTTATGACGTACCTTAAACCTTAAAAATGTTTACTTCAACATAAACACGATCGAATTTCAATTCTCACTAGGTCGCTTAATAAAAATCTGCGAATTCAGCAAAAGCCAACAGACATTAGTACTGTGCGCTCTAAAAACGTTAGCTGATCGTTTGCCAACTTTTGTTTATAACCTCTTTGTTTTTCCGGCGTATCAAATTTGTTTATTACTTATTCTACAAAACAGTTTTTGGTTGGTTTATGCAGGCGCATTTAACGATATTGACAATTTATCATGTGAATGGAAATTGATGCAATTTGATGTTGAAGTGTGTTTTTCACCATTAAAAAAAGATGAAAGTATTGATTCCCGTTGGAGTGAAATATTCTCTCTACAAACTGCTTCTGATCAAAGATATCCTCAAATCTGTAGGTTTATAAAAGCAGTTGTTTCATTAGTACACGATAGTGCCCATGTTGAACGTGGATTTTCAGAATCCGCTTTCCTGCTTACACCTGAAAAAACCAATATGAAAGAAAGAACGCTTGATTCTTTAATGACCATTAACGATCCGTTAAAAGAATACAATGGAATGGCCCATAAGGTTCCGATGTCTGACAAGCTTATTAAGGCAGGACAATTAGCTTATTTAGATTCTGAACATGAAAAACAAGAAAATGAAAGAAAAAAACAAGTCATAGATGCAGAAAACCGAGAAAAAGAAAAGCAAGTTTTAAAAAAATTAAATAAGGAGATGATATGTCTTAAAGAACTCGAAAAAGAGTTAAAATCAGCGAAAAAAGTTTACGAAGAAGACTTAGCAAATGCCGAGTCCATGCAAAAACATTTAGTGGAAAAAGTCAGCAAGAAAAAATGTAGTCCTGTGATTGATCAATTGGTCCAAAGTGTAGAAAAATTACGCCGCAAAGAAAAAAAAATCTAGATCTAATCTTGAAGATTTACAAACAAATATTGAAAAGAAAAAGTCATCAATGATTGAAAATGAAATAACGAGACAACTTAAAAAACAGTAATATAAAATATTTGAGTTTAAAATGAAACTTCAAATTATATGTAAAAGCTAAAAAACAAATTGTTGTTTAATCACTTTATAAATAAGGTTTGTTTTTTGAATAAAAATAATTTTTTATGAATTTTAGTTGCAACATTTTTTTAGACAAATCGATTTAGCTACCTTTTGGGAATACTCCCTTTTTCAACATGTTCGCCTTTTTTTACTTTTGAAAATCCCCTTTCCCCTGAAACTTTCAAAAAAAGGGGTACGGTGCCTGCTACCATTTCTTCAGCGATACAGAAACAATTCGGCAACTTACTTGTTTACTTATTAAAATATAAATACTACGATTTGATAACGAAATAACGTTGTTCAAGATGTTTACTTAAGTAAAGCAGCAGTCATTGGTGTTGCAGAAACAGTGATGTCACCTAATACTAATGGAAAATAAAATACTGTTGCTAATAATATAAATTATTGTAAATGTTGATTAATGTTACAAAAATTACTGTTAAGTAAACAACTTACACTTTGGTAACCTCAATGTGCAATTACGCACCCGATTAGATGCGAAGAACTGTGGAAGGCAAGTTCAGCAAGTTTATATAAATAAGTTTAGTTTATTTTTTAATTATTTTACACTCTAAAAATACTTTGTATGTTTAACCTAACGTAAAGATGTTGCCATAGTTTGAAAATGTAAACTTTCACCGTTATTACACTACTTATTAAAATACTTTTCTTTTTTGAGTTTTTTAATTGGGTATTTGTAGGTTTAACTTACACAAACTAAACGTTTCAATAACATTTACAGTTATCTTCGTTAGTAGTAATATTATTACTAATATTATCTTTCAAAATTATCTCAATATATTTAACAAGTTTGAAAGATAATGCCACTACTGAGGAAGATAACTGTAAGTGTTACCGAAACATATTTTAATATTGTGATACTTTATTAAAGTCTTAATATTACAAGTGAAGGTACATAAGTTTTTGTAATAAATAAACTTAATCGGATATGTTGTTCTGTGTAGCACATACACTTAATAGTACATAACAATGCGAGTGCACTGTCGCTGATCTCTTAGGGACGCACCCAGAGACAACTAAAAAACAGTTTAATTTCTCTATGGGACGCACCATTGTTCCTAGAAAGTGGAATACGTAAAACAGTGTGATACACTTTTTAGGTTCATTAAAATAATCATTAATTTTATGTAAATTTTGACAGTTGTCAATTATTATGTACAACTCATAAACCTTACATTTTTATTGATATACTTTTAACACGAACAAAAAACATTAGCTATTTATTATACAGGGTGTCTCAGCATGATTGTTCATTAGATGTTTTAGGGGTTGTAGCCAAAATAAAAACTAATAAAAATTTAGAATCAGGTGTAATAATTCATTGCGTTCTCTTCAACTAAAATAGTTTCAGGCTTCTAGCGCTTCCGGTTTTAACAGAAGTCGCCATCTACTTTGCTATTTTTAATGGAACACCCTATATATTTTGCATTTGCATATGGAAACCATAAGTTTGAATGTTTTTTTATTGAAACTATACCACACCCATCTATTATGGTTTTTCAGATAAAACGTATTTCTCGAAATGTTGACAGCTGGTCAACGTTTACAAATCCAATTATGTTTGTAAGATAAAGATGCCTTTATCGTATGCATTTTTTAAAATAAAAATCTAATTCAAACTGTTCTAGAGTTATTTCCAAAAAATGCAAATTCCTTAGTCATTATTTTGAAAATGCTATGAATGGTTGCTATGGACACGAGAAATAATATTACTACTAAAACGAGTGAAAATTGATAATAATAACGTAAATAATGTTTATACAAATCAAGAAACTTAATTTATTGTTTATAATTTGCATTCTGATTGCCGTATTTTAGCCTCTGTCCGTTATCCTGATTTGTTATTTTGAAGACAGTTTAATGTGTTTACATATCCAGCTAGGGTTTACTAAAATAAATTTATATTTCGTAGTTCGCTTTCAAATACCAAATAGTTCTAGCACGCTTGTCTTTGCGTTTTCATATTTCATAAATCTGTTTGACAACTTAATTTTTAACTCACTGAGGTTGATTTGTAAAAAAAACGTAAATATCCACTTTTAAAATCAAAAGCTAAGTAATTAATTATGAAAGGTAACCTTGAAAGTTTGCATTTTCATAATCTTTGTTATTTTATTATTGCCATAGGATTGGTTAAATTATAAACTGAAACACAACTAATTGAAACTTTGATCAATGGGATTTTGTGACAGATGAGAGCACAAACGGACGTGTGTAATAATAAATATGACCATCATGTTTCTTGATTTTCTACTAATAACTAAAAAATTAAATATATTTCGGGAAATTAACCATGTTAGAAATAATTAGGTAGCTCATAAACATCGAGGATAACTCGCATGCATATACAGGACCGTTTGCAGCTTTGAAAATAGAAAAGTACCACCTTCACAAAATCGAGTTGGTGCACAAGGTCAACCATGACCATTCTTACTACAGTTCTGCGAATTAATAGGGGAAAAGTTTTTTAGCAAGTTTTTGTTTAAACGGACCTGCGAATAAAAACCACTGTCGATATTGTTGTCGAAATTCTTTATGACTTACATTAAAGAGGATTTTACTTAATGACGGCAATGTGAATAAAATTGATAGGAATATATGATACCAGCAACTTGCTGCAACGCTGCATTTTGCAGTGTAAGTTCGAACTTATCTAAATGACGTGTTGCCCAATAAATAGATTGGAGGACGTGGTAACAATGAAATACGACAAGACATTACTCCCTCCTAAATACTTAACATTCTCAAAAAATTCGTACCACGTTTTCATTTTCAAGAGGGAATGAGTTTACAATTTAACCGTTAATTTAAAATATTAAATTAGTAACTACAAAATTTTTCTATAAAATGTTTAAAAATTTTATATTTGGTTAAAGATAGGGCCAAGTCTAGATATGGCCATAATGTTGAATGGAAAATTAAATATCACTTCGAATGAGATATCACACGACCAATCATTTAATTTAAAATGTTCTATGGCGAATGATGGTGGGATGAACTGTTCATTTACTTCAAACCGTCTTTTCTATAAAGTTATGAATTGTCGTATTTAAAAAAAATCAGTATAATAATTATAAAAGAATTCAAACAGATAATTGGTAACACGAGTAGGTATATAAAAAGATAAAGATGGTAAAATAAAATAAAATGATAACACACATTCCATAATTAAACACAGTAAGTCCGCACAAAATAAGTTAATACCACCTACAAGTGTGTGATGCAAGTTGAATTATACAAACAGTTTGAATTTAACAAATGGATAAAAGTGCACAGATGTAACATTCCATAGATAATAAAACTATGTCCACACTAATCCAGTAACAGACACACATCAAGTGTAAGTCCACACAAAAATAGTTAAAATCATTTTAAATGTGTGTCCACACAAAGCTATGTACAGTCACGTTGTGTGTGTGTCCACTCAAAAATAGTTACAATATCATCGAAAGTGTGTTAAATCAGTGTAATGTTTCAGTAGAAAAACCATATAGAGGGCAGCACATTGCAACTAATCTTAGGTCCACGTAAGTAAGGTGAAATTCTTGAAACCTTACACACGTGAATAGTAATGGACAAGTGTGGACATTAAAAAAAAATCATTTTTTCTGATAGAGCGTGGTCCATTGTGCATGAAAAAATAGGTAAAAATTTGTGGGGACGTGTGTATGTCCACACAAGTCGTGAACTCCCCACTAATGCAATTATATTCCGGTGACAGTCCCCACAATGCCGAGGAAACCTACGCACACACACACACACACACACACACACACACACACACACACACACACAAGTACATAGTCACACATAAGCACACAAACTTTGTCGATCCATCGATTCTGAAAACTCTTATTTAAGTAATTTCTGACATTTAGCGCCAAATGTGGTGGTGCACCGTCGTGCATGAACCATACGTTTTGCCTAACAACTAGTGAAAGTGCATCAAACAAATTCGCAAATTTTCTAAATGTTCAAAGTAATTTAAATCATTTAAACGAGGTAGTAAGATGAAAGGACCTGTGATAAAACTATTAATAATTCCTGCCCACACGTTAATTTTAAATTGACGTTGATCATGCACAACCTTTATTGCATGCGGGTTTTCGTCAGCATAAATGTGTTCATTATGTAAATTTGTCATACCCCTTCTTGTAAAAGAGCACTCATCGGTGAATAAAGTTTTTCTATAATAATTTGGATCATTTTATCTCAGTTCATTAATAAATAGACAGAAGCGTAGTCTTAATTCGGGGTTGTTAGGTAAAAGTTCTTGTATTGTTTGGAGGTGAAATGGATGTAATAGCTGCTCTCTTAAAGTTCTGTTAACCGTATCCTTAGAAACGCCAAGTTTCAAACAAATCTGTATGTGATAAACCCAGACTTTCTTCAACTCGTTCTAAAATTTCTTCCTCAACCTCTGCAGTTCTAATAGTACGATTCCGTCTACAATCAACCGTAGCAGGAGCAAAACTACCGGTTGCTCGAAGACGCCTTTCAACAGCGGCAGAGGTTTGTCGGTTTGGAACGCGTCTATTTGGAAATCTTTCTTGGTATATTTTGACCGATTACCTACCAATTCCTTGGCAACAGTCATAGACTAATATCATATCGGTCATTTCTGCGTTAGTGTGGGGTACGGTCATAACGAAAAATTGAAGAAAGAAATTAAAATTATAATAAAGATTTGTCAGACTGAATTGTTTGGCAATAGTCTTTTGTAACTAATGACAATATTTAATAACGTTTATTCGTTGCTATGATGAATTTTAGTACCCAATGAAACATTTGAATTCGATTATCACAGAAACGGCTGCTTTAAGCGACATCTACAAGTTAGACTGGTACCCAATTCCATGCAAAGCCTGTTACTATTAAGATAGATATTTAAAAAGTAGTTAAAAAATAATTACTTTGGCACACTGTATTTAGGAAACTATCAACTTTTTGGACTAAGGTAAATTCGGCTAATCCTCACATTTTAGTCTCAGGAATGTGTCCTAGTATTTTGTACAGACCTTTTAGAGAACACATTTCTTTACGTACGCTAAAGTATAGACGAGTTTAGGTGAAATGTAAATAAAAAAGGAGAACGATTTGATACTTAAAAAAGTACGAAATTTAATGACGATAATATCTTCGGAAGCAACTAAATTAAATGTTGAAACTGTGCACTATTGGCTGTCTGACAGTAGCCAAAACGATGCATAAATTCCTTTGGAACATTTTCAATCGTGTTTTGCGATCAATTTTTGCCCCCTCTTAGTTCTCCCTATCCAACGGGTAGGTGCTGCATAATGTGGATGTGCCCCATTTTGTTGAAAGAAAAGATCATTTCTCGGACAATCCGGTTCCAGTAGATCTGTATACGATTCTATTGAAGCAGGAATAAGGTCGTTTAAAAAAAAGGGCGAGGAGAATGGGATTTTCCTCAGAGTATGAATATTAGCCTAAAAAGGATATTTTTTTATTTCTTTTAATTTCCACTGTGTATATTAAAATGTCGTATGCTGTTCCACATGAGGTATTTTCTTTGTGCTGACGTTATTAATTGATTGATGTTTTTGAAAACTATTTAATGATGGTATCATGTTTAAAGCTATGTTGGCAGTAGTGAACATTAACATGTGATACTACTTTAGTATGCTGGGCTGCGATCAGCAAATGTTCATGTATATAAAATCGCATTAAATAATGTGGATTTATGAGAACGGTTCTAATATCCATCGTTGAGTGCATGATTCTGACATCAAAAGTAATCATCTGAAATTAAAATTTAAGACAAAGGGTATGCCATTTTGCACTCGGTGTGTAATTTAGGGTTCTTGGAAAACTGCCACCTTTTAATCGATTCGGGGAACGAGGATCGCAATGTATGTATGGGGACCGGATTCAAAATTGGGTTACTAAACAGCTGATTCCTGCACTGTACAAACTATCCGAAAATTGTGTGCAGTTAGCCACTATCATTTTCTAGTATGAAAGGTCAGCGACAGGTGTGGTTGGTTACGCACGGGGTAAAAATTGAGGACAAACTTACAAAAGAGCAACTATGGAACAAAATACTACCTTTTAGGTTTATGTAGTTGATAATGTTTTTACTAAGCATCGGTATGAAGTTTGTAACGGGTTCAAACGGCATTCGAACATCGCACGGCAAATAACTAAAAGGGGCAACTAGTCGTAAGTTCGTGGATTATAATAACAGTTTGTCGTCATGATGTGGTAAATCTGGTCGGATAACGTTTTAGACGCCATCTTGTCTTAATTCTGGTAAAATGCATGAAAACAAAAAAGAGGCGACCTAGCATAAAACAGGGAAAACACTTCAACCTATCTTTTTGCTCGTCACCAATAGTTTCCTGAGTCGATTCTAAAACATAATGCTCCAAAGCACCACAATAAAGCTCTTACTAATAGTCACTTCAACTTTTAAAATATTTACTTAATTCATCCTTGAATATTGTTGCTAAATTTAAACAAGGAAATCTCTCCACTATTGAAATTAACTTTAGTGTACTATCTGTTTTAAATAAAACTACCCCCGTTTCTACCTTAATTGACATAAACTCAAATTAAATTCTGAAAATCAATCACGATTAGTCATTATGCGTGAACAACACGTAAATAATACAAACAAAGGAAAGATTAATGCTCTTTTGCTTCGGTATACTGTTCCTTTACAAAAGAAATTTTGCACTTAAAAGAAACTCAATAATTCAATTCAACAAACACCTATTAAATTACTTTAAAAAAATAATCTAAGTTCACAATCAATATCAACATGATGAACAAAAGCTTTCATCGCCGGATACGTTGCGAAAGTAAAACACTCCTGAAATCTTATAAAAATCTCACAAAACTAAAAATTCCTTTATTTTGCACCCACAAAAGCGCTTTCTAGAACTCAAGATTGGCGGTACTTGCTCTTTTACTTAGATATAGATATTTATCCATCACTTATAAAGAAATAATTGCAAGCCAGCACTCCTTATAGAAGAAACAAATGTAATATCGCAAGGTATACGTGAATAAGCGACTAAATAATTTGGTGAATACGGTCGTAACAAATAAACATGTAATTTTTTAACATACTATAAAATAGGTGACGCGTATTTTTTTAATATTTAATAAAAACAAATAAGTTAAAGATCTTGTTTAAAACCAAACAACTTTTATATTTATTAAACACAAACTTAACAATAAGAACTTGAACAGTTTTACCTTACGCTTTCAGGTCGCTAAGGTAAAACAGCAAAGGGATGCTCCGGGTTCCCCGGTCGGCACTATAGCTGGCTGTTCTCCACCAATTATATTTCTCACAACATCCAAAATTCTACTGCATTAGCCGATGGCTGAACACAATTGCCGTCAACAAAGCTCTACGTACTATTCTTGAAGCATTAGAGTTATATCCAATAATAACAGACACTTGTACTCAGCTTGTACTCCTCAACACGCATGTTGGTTAACCAAACCCTCAATATTACTAGTCTGTAACAAAGTTGTTCACGAGTGTTTTCTTCTAGGTGATGCTAGTGCACCGTGAAAACAAAATTACTAAAATAAGGAGTGCTTTGAAAACTCTTCAAGAATATACGCTTCGAGAAATGGGATAGCAACTCCTATAAACTTCACAACTTTACACGTTACTCAGATACACACTAATATAAGGGTGGTTAACTGAACGCCACCGCTCTGTTACCAGGTATTAGCTTACGCAACTCGATGCTCCGCACTTAATTAATGATACCTCACGATTCTTTCAAACTTCGCCATTTTAAACTTCACGAAAAATAAACAATCACTAAGCTAAAATTCCTTCAAATCGTACGGGCGGTAAAATAAACACAATTTTCGGAAACACTATCCATAAAATACGTCATCGGCACTAGCTCCAACATCAGGCTACACGCAAAAAAAGCTTTAACCTGATATGTCAATGATGTCGCTATACTTTGGGAAACCGACTCTATTTTCTCATAAAAACCAAAGTCGCCTACTTTTAATCTTGTTATCTAATCTAAGTTCTCGGTATCTTGCCATTTTATTGTCCTGACTCGACATTGTTATGATTTCTGCAGTGATCTTAATTATCCATTCTTATGACGAAATTTCTACTCAAGACTAAACTATAAATTATCAAGTACCTAAAAATTGGATTATTCAATACTTACTACAATAAAATCTACTTCCAATTTCTGTTCCAAGCGTCAAACGTAAACTATACCTAAAATATGCGACAAATACATTCGCAACTTAGAACTTCAATATCTTCTTACAAAAAAAAAACGTAATTACCATAAAACTGAAAACGACTGCTTTACAATAATTTCTAATAAATTCAAAATGTGTGAAATACGCTATAACAAGAGGACTAAATCAGTGCTTTTCATACTTATAACTGAATATATATATATATATATATATATATATATATATATATATATATATATATATATATATAACGAAAGCCGGATACAGTATGAAAGAAAAACACTCATTAAATCTTTTAAAAATCTAACAAAATTAAGAATTCCTTTCTTTTGGATCTACAAGAGCGCTTTCTAGAGCTCAATATTGACGGTTATTTAATTACACTTTGAAAAGCAATATTCACAAACCAAAGAATAACGTCACCAGCACTCAATAATAACACTTTTCCACAACGTAATTTTTACTCAACAAATCCTTTACTTACTTCTTCAACAAGGATTAAACGTAAACAACTATACCTAAAATATCCGACAAACGTATTCGTAATTTAGAATTTTTGATCTTCCGAACAAACAAAAAAAAAACGTAACAACCATAAAACTGAATAAGACTACTTAACAACAATTTCTAATAACTGAATCTATCTAAAATTTTTATAAAATCATGCAACAAAACAACGAATATAACAATTTTCTATTATAATTTCTGCACACGGTTACAAGTGCCTAGATTGCCTTCTTATCATTGTCGATATAACCTAATTGTAATGGCATGGGGCTTTTGTAAAAATTATTACAATAAGCAAATAAGTTCTTAACCTCCATCGAAAGATAGGGTTCAGAAATTATAGCTTGAGACTTTATCTAAACACTCCCCTACAATTGGAAACATTTTAGTGCGCACACGTAAAAGATTATTTCAAATGATTGAAGACGCGTATGGGAAATTTTCCGATTGAAAATATACCACCAGTTGGTCGAGAAAATAAGGCTAGTCCTTTTACTTGATAATACTGTAAATCTAGTAACAAAATGCACGTGTATTTTATTTCGATTTTGAACTGTCAAAGGATGTCAAATTTCTGACTTTGCAGGATCGAACTACCTGAATCTGCATAGACTATAGACAACACAGCGATTGGGCTCATTCACGAGTTCTCATCTGCTGAATGTGCGCGAAAGCCATAGTTTGCTGACTTTCAGCCTAGACAAGGATAGCCTACAGCCGCTGAGTATAGGTGAATGCGACCATGATTATGGAAAGTTTTTATTAAGCAACCGAAAAACATGAAAAAATGATAAAAATGGTTTAACATATTTTAAATACCAGAGAATAAGCATAAATTGTGATGGAATTTCATCACAAATTGTTTCTATTGTACTTAGAACTGGATATACAATTTGGTCATGTTCTACTCGGGCAGAAGCTATTTTATTACAAACAGCACTTTATTAAGCTTTAACTAAGCTTTTGTTTCATTTTTATATTTTTAGTGAAGAACAAAGCAAAACACAGTATTGTATATTTTTTCTTTAATAAAAAAGGTTTTCATACTGAAGGCTGTTGAATTTACAAGACCTTTGTCAAAAAAAACTACATAACTAAAAAGCGAAATTGTAACAGTGGTTCTAAACACAAATTAAAGAAATATTAGTTGTCGTCATAGTCCAAAAAATCTTGTGAAGAACCGCCATCGTCGGTTATCATAAGAGGAGCGATGTCGGAAGCATCTACAAATTTCCCAGTCTTTCAAAATTAGTTTACCGCAATGTTCCATGTAATTTTGCTAATAGGTTTTACTAACTTTTTGAACTCCTCCAAGTCAGAAGTACATCATTTGGAGATTCATTAGTTTTAATAATTTCTTCGTTCGTCGGTAATTTTTTTCCATATTTCTATTTTGTGATCGGCTTGAAACAATGATTTTGGATGGTACGTTTTGTCTTCTTTAATGGCCGTAAAATAAAAGGTACAAAAAGCACTAAGGATATTTCTCAGACTATATCAGCATATATACTGATATGAACATGTGAAATGTTTGTGACAGATCAAAGCTATTTTGACACTTCAAGTTTCAAGGTCACTTAATGTTAATTTAGGACGTTTCATCCATTTTATGTTTAAGTAAGAAAGAAAAAAAAGGAGTATTTCCCAGACTTTATTATTGCTCTATGAGAATCCGTGTGTCCGTGTGTCGGTGTGTCTGTGTGTCTGTGTGTCTGTGTGTCTGTGTCTGTGTGTCTGTGTGTCTGTGTGTCTGTGTGTCTGTGTGTCTGTGTGTCTGTGTGTCTGTGTGTCTGTGTGTCTGTGTCTGTGTGTCTGTGTGTCTGTGTGTCTGTGTGTCTGTGTGTCTGTGTGTCTGTGTGTCTGTGTGTCTGTGTGTCTGTGTGTCTGTGAGTCTGTGTGTCTGTGTGTCTGTGTGTCTGTGTGTCTGTGTGTCTGTGTGTCTGTGTGTCTGTATGCCTGTATGTCTGTGTGTCTGTGTGTCTGTGTGTCTGTGAGTCTGTGTGTCTGTGAGTCTGTGTGTCTGTGTGTCTGTGTGTCTGTGTGTCTGTGTCGTGTGTCTGTGTGTCTGTGTTGTGCTGTGTGTCTGTGTCTGTTGTCTTGTGTCTGTGTGTCTGTGTCTGTGTGTCTGTGTGTCGTGTCTGTGTCTGTGTGTCTGTGTGTCTGTGTGTCTGTGTGTCTGTGTGTCTGTGTTGTGTGTCTGTGTGTCTGTGTGTCTGTGTGTCTGTGTGTCTGTGTTCTGTTGTCTTGTGTCTGTGTGCTTGTCTGTGTGTCTGTGTTGTGTCTGTGTGTGTGTGTGTCTGTGTGTCTGTCGTTGTCTGTGTGCTGTGTGTCTGTTTGTCTGTGTCTGTGTGTCTGTGTGTGTGTGTCTGTGTGTCTTGTGTCTGTGTGTCTGTGTGTCTGTGTGTTTGTCTGTGTGTCTGTGTGTCTTGTGTCTGTGTGTCTTGTGTCTGTGTGTCTGTGTGTCTGTGCTGTGTGTCTGTTGTCTGTGTCTGTGTGTTTTGTGTCTGTGTGTCTGTGTGTCTGTGTTGTCATGTGTTGTGTGTCTGTGTGTTGTGCTGTGTGTCTGTGTGTGTGTGTCTGTTGTCTGTGTGTCTGTGTGTTTGTGTGTGTCTGTGTGTCTGTGTTCTGTTGTCTGTGTGTCTGTGGCTGTGTCTGTGTCTGTGTTGTGTGCTGTGTGTCTGTGCTGTGTGTCTGTGGTGTGTGTCTGTTGTCTGTGTGTCTGTGTGTCTGTGTGTTGTGTGTTGTGTCTGTGTGTGTGTGTTGTGTGTCTGTGTTGTGTGTCTGTGTGTCTGTGTGTCTGTGTGTTTGTGTCTGTGTCTGTGTGGTGTCTGTGTTTTGTTGTTGTGTGTCTGGGTCTGTGCGTGTGCTGTGTGTGTTGTGTGTTGTGTGTGTGTGTTGTGTGTTGTGTGCTGTGGTTGTGTCTTGTGTGGTTGGTTGTGGTTGTGTCTGTGGCGTGTCGTGTTCTGTGTGTTGTGTCTGTGTTGTGTGTCTGTGTGTCTGTTTTGTTGTGTCTGTGTGTCTGTTGTGTGTGTCTGTTGTCATGTGTGTGTGTCTGTGTGTCTGTGTGTCTGTGTCTGTGTGTTGTGTGTTGTGTTTGTTGTTGTGTCTGTGTGTCTGTGTCTGGTGTCTGTGTGTCTGTGTTGTTGTCTGTGTGTGCTGTGTGTCTTGTGTCTGTGTGTCTGTGTGTCTGTGTCTGTGTGTCTGTGCTGTGTGTCTGTGTCTGTGTGTCTGTGTGTCTGTGTGTCTGTGTGTCTGTGCTGTGTGTCTGTGTGTCTGTGTGTCTGTGTGTCTGTGTGTCTGTGTGTCTGTGTGTCTGTGTGTCTGTGTGTCTGTTGTGTCTGTGTGGTTGTGTGTCTGTGTGTCTGTGTGTCTGTGTGGTGTCTGTGTGTCTGTGTGTCTGTGTGTGTGTTCTGTGTGTCTGGTGTGTGTGTCTGTGTGTCTGTGTGTCTGTGTGTGTGTCTGTGTGTCTGTGTCTGTGTCTGTGTGTCTGTGTGTCTGTGTGTCTGTGTGTCTGTGTGTCTGTGTGTCTGTGTGTCTGTGGTTGTGTGTCTGTGTGTCTGTGTGTCTGTGATGCCTGTATGTCTGTGTGTGTCTGTGTGTCTGTTGTGTCTGTGAGTCTGTGTCTGTGGTCTGTGTGTCTGTGTGTCTGTGTGTCTGTGTGTCTGTGTCTGTGTGTCTGTGTGTCTGTGTTGTGTCTGTGTGTCTTGTGTCTGTGTGTCTGTGTGTCTGTGTGTCTGTGTTCTGTGTGTCTGTGTGTCTGTGTGTCTGTGTGTCTGTGTGTCTGTGTGTCTGTGTCTGTGTGTCTGTGTGTCTGTGTGTCTGTGTGTCTGTGTGTCTGTGTGTCTGTGTCTGTGTGTCTGTGTGTGTGTGTCTGTGTGTCTGTGTGTCTGTGTGTCTGTGTGTCTGTGTGTCTGTGTGTCTGTGTGTCTGTGTGTCTGTGTGTCTGTGTGTTGTGTGTCTGTGTGTCTGTGTGTCTGTGTGTCTGTGCCTGTTGTCTGTGTGTCTGTGTGTCTGTGTGTCTGCTGTGTCTGTGTCTGTGTGTCTGTGTGTCTGTGTGTCTGTGTGTCTGTGTGTCTGTGTGTCTGTGTGTCTGTGTGTCTGTGTGTCGTGTGTCTGTGTGTCTTGTGTCTGTGTGTCTGTGTGTCTGTGTGTCTTGTGTCTGTGTCTGTGTGTCTGTGTGTCTGTGTGTCTGTGTGTCTGTGTGTCTGTGTGTCTGTGTGTCTGTGTGTCGTGTGTCGTGTCTGTGTGTCTGTGTGTCTGTGTGTCTGTG
>JARFJB010001550.1:0-265000 GCA_036346205.1 Vesta saturnalis
AATTTTAGGCTGAATCCCTTAACTAAATTTTATTCAGTAAGTAATTACTAATAACTTTGTTTAGTATAAGATTTTAATTTCTTATTGTGAAAATTTGGTTACTATGTTAAAATAGATATGCTAATGAATCTGTTGTTTGTCTTTATTTTTTATAACAAAATTTTAAAATTTAAATTTCGCGGGTAAATTTTGATTCCACTATCAAGTTTCCGTCCTTGTGTGAGGGCGCTATTTAAAACTTTCAGCAGTCATCTGTAAGGTGTGGTTATGGATTCTACTATACCGACAAGCTTTCCTCCAGGTTGTGTGAGGGCCCTATTTAAATCTCTAGAATTTTCAGTAGTAAGATTCCCATCTATTTAGTGTTGTGTATGAATACCGTAAATAATTTTAAGATATTGAAATCATACATTCTTTGTATCGCCATAGTTTATAATATCTTGTTTTTTGTAAACATTAATTACTTACTTTCAAGATTAACGGTATCACATTTTTTCTTTATAATTTATAAAAATGACTACGCCTATAGGTAAAATAACTCGAAATCCGTTTATCAATTTTTTACGCGAGTTTCGAGTAAACAATCCTCATTTAACTGTGACCGAAAATGTGAAGCAAGGTGCAGTAGAATGGAATAAAATGGATGATGATGCCCGAGAACCTTTCCGAACTTTGGCTCAAAGCGCTCCCCGACATCCACGCCGGCAGCTAAATCTTGATCGGTTTCAATTAGTAGAGATATCATGCACAGAAGCTTGAGAAGAAGGAAGAGGAGGAAAGTAAAAGTAGAACGTGGCAGAATATCAAAAAGAAGAAGCATCACAGAAAATTAGATAGAGATATCGTCACAGCTCAAGAAGAAAGAGGGTGAAAGTCAATAATAGCAGAAGATCAAGGAGAAGAAGAAGGCACCACTAAAACACGTAATGGATGAAAATGTGATTTATTTCTTGTTTAAAAGTAGATTTAGAAATTTTATGTAATAAATCACATTTCGATCAATTGAAATTTTTACTCTCAATCTATTTTTGGGTAAATAATTAAATACAAGTATAAAATGATTGTATTCTGTTTGACATGCAAGAGCAAAACGAAAATGTTTTCATGTATCCCTGTGTGGATTTTATCCCACGTATTTTAAGGATAGCACTAGTGTATTCTAAAATGAACAAATTCTTATATCCACAGTTTACGATGATTTAGCCATTTATTTAAAACCTTTGAATTGGGCTTATTTTTGAGCAGGAATAAACTTAGTATTCGGAGTTTCATTATTTTCATTTCTCTAAATTTTATGATAATAAAATACTTTCTTTGGTGATTTTAATTAGTAAAATTAAACGTTTGATATACAGTTAATTGTCAGTGAATGTTTGTTATTGTTAAAGATATAGTAAACAATTTTGTCATTTGAAAAATTCAAACATAAACATAAGCCTGCTATTAATATAACAGTTTGAGAAACGTTTATCCTTTACTACAATTTTATAGTTGGCTTATGGGTTTCTCAAACTGTTATATTTAGCAGGCTTATGTTTATGTTTGAATTTTTCAAATGACAAAATTGTTTACTATATCTTTAACAATTTTAACAAACATTACTACTGACGAAGATAACTGTAATATTATCGAAACGTTTAGATTGTATAATTTAAAGTACACCATTAAAAATCCAAAAGATAAGTATTTTATTATGATGTAAATTTCATTTTCATGTTACCTGGTATGCTTACTGTTGTTGTAGAGTGAATTAAAGGCAGGATAATTGGGAAAAACTTTATTAAAATGTTAATATAATTGTGTCAGAATTATATTATTTGACAACTACTAAAAATTAACTAACTAATAATCAACATCTTCTATAGGTTACATAAATCAGAACTAAATCTAGTAAAATTGTTTTTTAACACTCCGCCTCAATTTTCTGAATTATGCCTAGAGTATTACACAATTTTTTTAATTTTTACCCTACAATACTTTTGGTCAAAATATCAGCACACTGGTCATTTGAACATACATATTTAACAAGAATAACATTATTGTGTACTGCATCTCGTACAAAATTGTATTTAACATCCATATGTTTGAGTCTTTTATGCTCTCATCTTTCAAGACTTTTTATGCAAGAAGTATTATCCTCATAGATAATGATCGAATCGTGTAGGTTGAATTTTAAACTATTTAATAAACTTTTTACCCATAAAATGTCAGCTGCAGCACTCGCCAGATCTACAAACACTGCTTCTGTAGGAAGACAAAGCTACAGTAGTTTGTTTCCGAGTGGTCCAACTAACTGTACATCTAAAAACTCTTAATAAATATCCAGAAGTAGATTTTCTCGAAATACCATTAGCCCAATCCGCATCGGCATATGCATCAAGAATAATGTTACTTTTATTTGGATAAAATAGCACTTTATCAATGGTGCCTTTCAAATATTCCAGGATGCGTTTTCAACCATTCCATTGATCAGTACTTGTATTGCTTTGAAATCGGTTATAAAAATTTACTAAAAACTTAGTTCTGGTCGTAAGCATTAAACTACCTACAAGTTCACGATAGGGTTTCTCCTGGACTATACACTTTGAGCTATTCGTTGGTGGATCAGGTGGTTTAGACTCTATTGGACTATTAACTGGGTTACAGTCATCGATTCTAAACTTCTGTAGTAGTTTCCGAATATATTCTGATTGACTAAGTGCCATTCCATGAGGATACCTATCAATTTTTATTTCTAAATACAAATGCAGTTCGCCTAAATCTTTCATAGCAACCTCTTTCATCAAAAATGTTTTGATTTCAATCAGAAAATTCTTTTTATCTGCAGCAAGGATCAGATCATCAACATAATCTAGGAGGTAAAATTGAAAAGAATCAGTGATTTTTAGATACAAACACTTATCGCTAGGAGATTGTTCAAGTCCAATACTCTTCAAAAATTTGTCTAATCTAGCGTTCCATGCTCTTGGGGCTTGCTTTAAGCCATAGAGAGTTTTATCAGCCCTACAAAAATAATTATGATTTGTAATAAATCCTGGCTTTTCCATATAAATCTCTTCTTCGAGTCTGCCATGAAGGAAAGCATTTTTAGCATCTAGCTGCACAGTATTATTCTTACTGTGACTAAATGAACAACTGGAGCATATGTTTCATTGTAGTCATAGCCTTTGCGCAGCGAACATCCTTTTGCAACCAGACGAGCTTTATACTGGATTGGTTTTTCCACATCATTTTCCTTCATTTTAAAGATCCATTTACAATTTATAACTTTTGTTCCTAAAGGTCTTTCTACTAAACTCCTTGTAGCATTTGCCTTTAAAGCGTTCATTTCATCAGACATAGCATCTTATCATTTCTGTTTATCGTCTCGATAAATAATATCATCGAATGACTGACGAGGATCATCAATGAAGGACTCAGCATTAAGTGCTAAATCCACGTAGTTTTGATCAAATATTGTATCATATTCTTGCAAATACTTTGGTCTGGATCGAGTTCTACAGCTTCGACGAATTTCTGTTTGATGTTGAGGATCAAGCTCCGGTTGTTCCATCTCTTGGACCTGTTCTTGAAAATCTGCTTGCCTTAGTTTTGTTGACTCAAGCTCTGATTGACCTTCTAGCGTTGGTTCTGGCGTCTAAACTTCTGCTTCTCCGCCTGCGCCTGAAACTGGCAGGTTTGAAGTATTATTTAATATATCGTCTACAAAAAATGAGGCTTCATCAAAAACAGCGGCATGACTTCTATACATTCTTTGCCCTTTTGGACACCAAAGACGGTAACCATTTGGACAATATCCAACAAAATAACATTTTTAGTACGACTTTCTAGTTTTGATTTAATAATTTCATCAGGTACTCTAAGATACGCAACACATCCAAATATTTTTAGTTTATTAAGGCTTGGTATACCATAAATGAGCTGGAACTTTATTTTTCAAAGCTGAAGCTGGTGAACGGTTTATTAAATAAACGGCTGTCATTACCGCTTCAGACCAGAGGTTTTTATTTAAAACAGATCTGAATAACATACATCTCACCTTTTCCATAAGAGTACGATTCATTCGCTCAGCAACACCAGATTGCTGAGGAGTATATCTAATAGTGTACATTACTTTGATTCCTCGGTGATCTAGATATTCTTTAAAATTATGTGCAGTATATTCCCCACCATTATCGCACCTAAACTAACTAATTGTTAAATTAAATTGTGATATAACCATGGCCTCAAAATTTTTAAATGTTTCAAGACCTTCTGATTTTTGTTTTAAAACATAACAAACCGTAAAATGAGTATAATCATCTACGAAACTAAGAACATATCGCTTACTATCGTAGGAAATGGGATTAATCGAATCTACAATATCAGAATGAATGAGTTTCAATGGACAAGTTGCTCTCCTTCTTGGTTATGAGGAAGACTGGTTTGTTTTCCCTGAATACAAGGCTTGCAAATTGAAGGAGGTTTATTGAAGATCTTGTTATTTAGACCTTGGACCATTATACTCCACTGCTTAAGGCCGCTATAGCTTAAATGACCCATTCGTTTATCCCAAAGTTGCGCATCATTTTCTTGAGATATTGCTGTATTTACCAACACGTCTTCAAAATGAATTAAAAGGATAGTGGCTGACCCATTTTCAAAAATTACTTCAAAACCATTAGAATCTAATTTAGGTACTGAAAGTAGATTAAATCTGACCTCACCATTTACTAAAACTGATGCGTGTATATCACCATTTTCATGGCATAGGAGCTCCTGACCTGTTTTTGCGACTTTTATTTTAATTGGATGATCTGTATGTCGAATTTCTTACCGTATATGCCTATATGAACTGCTTATCATATGTTCTGTAGCACCTGAATCTAAAAACCAAGAAAATACCTTTTCTTCATAAAAATCAACAGTTGATGTGGATAAAAGATTAAATTCTTGATGTGCTTGGCTCATTTCTTGATTAACTTCAGCATCAACTAGTTGGCTTGTCTTTGTGAAGACTTCTTCTTAATTTTCTTGTATTTCTTGCACTGATTTTGCATGTGACCCGGCTTTTTACAGTAGCAACAGTAAATTTTTTAACTAGATGTTATCGGTGTGACCTATTTTGAAGAAGTTGATGGAGTTATTAACGAATATTCCTGTTTGTCTTCTCCGATTTGAATATCGTTTTGTTTGTTCATCCAATAATCGAAATTTAACAAAATTTAAAGTCAAATTTTCAGGTAATAGTGTCTCTATAGCTGTTACAATAACTTCAAATTGTTTAGGTAAAGTTAAAAGTAAATGACACACTACATCAAGCTCTTCTAGTACTGTGCCTGTAGATTTTAACTCTCGAACTAGCTTTTCAAATTTGAGAAACTACGATTCTAGGAGTCCTAAGCTTGTATCATATTTTAAAGTTAATACTGACGTAAAAGCAGTTGATTTGCAATACTTTTTCTCTGGAAATTTTTCTTCAGAGCTTCCCATATGTAAAATGATGTTTCTTGATCTTTTATGTATTCTTAATAATCATCAGAAATTCTCTGTACAATCAAAGACTTACATTTGCTGTCCAATTTACGGAGAAATGCAAGTTGCTTTTGTTTAGCTGCACGTTCTTCTTCAGAACCATTCAAGTCAATTATTACATAGTCTTTATAATTAGTTTTAACAAAGTTTAACAAGTCATGTTCTCCGAAAGGGTCCCAATTCTGAACTTCTAATGATCATAATTCGTCCCATCAAAAAGGGGCAGTTTGTACTTGTCATCATCAGAAGGCATGATAAATATTTTATGGAAATACTAACACTGACGGGTTTACTAATTCACTTTACCATCCAGACATTACTGGGCCCATAATTTGTCGTTGTAGAATGAATTAAAGGCAGGATCATTGGAAAAGTCTTTATTAAAGTTTAGTATAATTGTGTTAGAATTATATTATTTGACCGCTAAAAATCAACTAACTAATAATCAACATCATCTCTAGGTTACATAAATCAGAACTAAATCTAGTAAAATTGTTTTGTAACACTTACAAGCTAGCTCGGCATCTCTTTACCCCTTGACTCATTATAATATATCTTACCATCCCTATCTGTGTTCACATTTTTATTGTGTAATTTACATTTACAATTGTTTGAACTAAAATAACTGTCTTTGAACGTGTGTGTTTGAAAAGTATTTCTTTTAAAGTTTCCACGGTTATAATTATTGTTTGTGTTAACTTTCTTAAATCACTTTTCTGATAGAATTTCATCCCTTGTTTCATTTACTGTAACTTTCAAAGTTTTACAATTCCTAGCTTTAACGATTACGTACCTTTAGCTTATAATTTCTTAATCCGATACAAATAGCATTTATAGCTAACTTGTCATTTACTCTTTTGAAATAATTCGTTACTTCTACGTTACCTTTTGATTACGAAATCGTCGACTTAAAAATTTGTATCATCACTTTAAAACAGATTGTGATGGTGGTGGAATGACATTATTTAGAATTTTGAAATCAATGAGTTATAAACACAAACGTGTCCATGGACAAATTTTATGTGAAATGTTGGAATAAGACCCCAGTGTGTGGCATCAAAGTGTTAGTAAGAACACATTTAAATATTTGGTTTTCCTCAGGTCTTGTCCGTAGATACGAAAGCTACGACTTAAATGGGTACTTTTCTGGTTAGTTGTCATCATGTGTGCGTAACAGTCAAGAAAAGAACGGCGCAGCAAATTTCGAACGAAATCAAATCTTCACATTGGATTGCTTATGAAAAAGCGCCGTGGATTTCCTGGATAGGTTAAATTAAACGGATACATATTGATGTGCTGGTTATCCATTGACTTTTCGACCGAAGAACTACATCATGTCTAATAGCGATGGAAAGAAACAGAAAAATACAGTTGGTAAACTTTACCACGAAAGTAAGTATTCGCACTAGATTACTTATGCAATTGCGCTCTGGATTTCCTGCATATTTCTCCCGTTTTTTATTTTGGTAGAGTGAAAGAAGGAGAAGGCATTCTTATTAGTTTTTACGCAGATATGGTTACAAAACATCACTACACGACACGATGTTGTCATTTACGGACAATGTAAAGAATGTAAAATTTTGGTTTTATGTAGGTAGTAGACATTCAAAGTCTGAAGATTAAAATTTACTTTTTTTTTTAAATATGTCACTCGAGATTCAACGATTTTCGTGCAAACAAAGTCTAAATATCGTGAAAAACTGCATTGCAACGCTGCGTTAGTTTCGCTTTAAAAATATTACTTACAATATTCAAAAGTCAAGCTACGGTAACTTTTTGTTCTTTTGACTATGCTACCACACTTTCCGTAGATTTCCAAGCCGTGCTCTAAAGCACAATAAGATGGAACGGAGTATGGACATATATATGCTAACTTAAAGAAAATTCCAAACCCCCCGCTTCTATAAAATATCGATAATACAACTTAAGCATTTTCCACTATAATTAATTTTTGGACCTGTATAACGCTTTTACCTTCGGTGGACGGTTAGTAATTATCAAAGTTGTCTGAGAGGGTCGGGCGGTGAACTGCGGTTGGACTATCGCGGTATAATCGGGTTACTCGAGCGCCAATCTAGGTAACTGGTGATATAGAGGCCTAGATTCCTCTTCGCAGAGAATTAAATGGGTAAAGGCGGTCCAAGTAGCGTCAGTGAAGATGTCGGTCTACCAGGGTTTCTAAAGATTTAAATCGGTGCCGCTGTAATTTGATATTAAGCGGCAAACGGATGGCGAGTTGAGATTTAAACAGTTTTAAAAAAAGTAATCAACTCGGTAATGCAAAACGGAGGGAAGAGAACGTTATTTATTAATAGAACATTAAAGATAATTGAGCAACCGCTGATAAAAGAAAATTTTATTATTAAACGGTCATGAATAAAGAACTTCTCATAGCGTAACAAAATTGCTCACATAATAAAAATAAATGTAATTTATTTATAAAAATATACCAAAGCTCACCAAATGGCCAACAAAAAAATTTATTCTGACTAAATAAATACGGCAGCGGAAAATTAACCAAAACCAAAAATCAAATTTATCATAAAAAAATTAAAGAATCACGTATTAATCGGTGATAATTATTCAAATCAATGACTCAGGTCCAAAAGTAAATTTGTAAATTAAACTAACTAGACTATATGTAAATGATAAATCAATTCTAATTATGTCCAATAATTTATTAGGCGGTAAGGATGATATTATATTTAAGTTTGCAACAGACAATTAAGGAAAAAACGATTTTAATACAATTAATCTTTTACACCATGATTTAAAATAAAATTGAGTACCGATAAGCAAACGGGTAGAAATTTAATTAATATTCTGCATTTTTATAATAAACAATAGTTGGTAAAATGGCTTATCACGGAATATTTTCAAACGTAATTTTAACTAAACTAAAAGTGTTAATATGATTATAATAATTAACAAGTGCGTTATTAATTGGACGGTAATAATTAGACTTACCTGTAACGAAGAGCGGGCAGCAAAGTAAAAAACCGTGATTAATTATATGTAATATAATTTAAGGAAATTTCCGGTCAGTATCAAAACTTGTCTATTCTTAATTAATACAGCATAAAAACAATTGTTTTTTATGCTGTGTTAATACTGCATGAATGTCAATTGCAATAAAAGATCACGTTTGTGAAATTGATAATGAAACTTGTCTTTGAACATGGAATATTTTTATGTGTAATGGGAAATGTTTATATATTAAAATTGTGAATTTATGTAATTATAATGAAAATCATTTAAATTAAAATCACTGCATCTTGCATTATTTTTTTTTAATTAATAAAACTGTATCTAGGCTATTGTGTAAGAGTTTATTCCCTAAATTAATTTTTTGAAATTATAAAAATACCGGGCGGTCACATAAACAACAATTTGCCACAAAGTAAGGATTTATTTTTAAATCGTTACACCTGGTTTGCTTTATATTAAGAAACTTTAAAAAATATCTCTACCCTTTTTTTATAAAATTAAATATTATTCCGATATTGAAAAATTTGAAGTAACACTTTAATTCTACCTTAGGAATTTTTTGGCGACTAAATTATGCGTCGAATCAAAAAATTGCATAGACATAATTAATCGATATGTTTAAGGTCTATATCTGGGTATTATATCTTTGAAATATACACTTTTTTCAGAATTATTTGATAAAAACCAATAACTGTCCCTAATAAAGCGCACTCTCTCCGCCGATAAGCTTCACCCAAAACAATCAGTTCCAGGAGAAACGGAAACAAGCTTAAATACGAAATTTGAAGTACGTAATTGTTGTCGTTCTGGAGTTATCATGAATGCTAAATGAGCTCTTAAGTCGAATTAGCATTAGCGAAAAAAAGTTTGTAAGAAATTATGTAAACTTTGGTAGTAACTAGAATGAGCGGAAAAAAGCTGAAGCACGGGCGTAGCGATGAATGTTATGTAAGAAGTCAATTGAGCAGTTGACTAATATCAACAGTAAAATGTAGAAGGAGATGTAAAAATGTGGCAACAAAGTCTATTAGCTATAAGTTAAACTAATCGTAGATTTTATCAAACCTGGTAATAATTTAACTTTAATTATGTAGAAACCAAAGTTATGGCCTAAATCTAAACCAGCCTTATCTCTAATCCTCCGTATGACGAAAACTCCCTTAAAGGTCCTCATAACAATACATAGCGACCCTTAAAAAAAGGAACCTGTGACTCCTGTGAATCCTCCCAAAATTTAAGAAAATGTACAAAGTATTTTAAGCCCAAGTGTGCCATACGTACTGTAACGGGAGCTTTAGAAAAAAATCAAAATTTCGCGCTAAATTATACGAGATTAGATATTGATATATTATTTTTCTGGATAAGGAAACGGTTACTGTTTATTAGTATTTGAATGTAATTAATATTAAGATGAAAAGCTTGAGTTTGTTTTATTAAGTTATCTATATATTCAATTTGAAAATATTTAAAATACGCGGCATTGCGAGTGCATTAATATGTTGGGAAGGGATGACGCTGTCATAATCATGATGTACTTTTATTGCTAAAGATTATTAATATCACCAGATTACACAATTATTGAATATATAAATGCAGAAAGAGATCAATTCATTAGGAATCCAGATACACAATTAAATCGCAATAAATATAATTTTAGGCAAAGATAACAGAAATCGTTTCTTTATCTTAACTTGAGTTAGCCGGAGTGACCAATTAAGAAAGGAGTTAGTATACATAAAGCTTAAAATTAATTTGCGCAAACCGAAATTAGTTAGCAATCAAAGTAAAAGTTAACTAGTAAATGTTATCTTTATAAATCGAACCCATTCAGTTTTAATAAAACGAAATAAAAAATAACCACTTCAATCATTAAATTTTATTCAATGATGTTGATATTACAAAAAAGTTTAAAAGAACTCAAATCTTATTCTTCGGAGCGGGTTAAACAAATATAAGTAGTATCTAAGGGTGCTACGCCCGTTGCGGTACGTGATCAGTTATATTAGGTGTGGTTGCTTTAATCATACATACATCATACAATATAAAATAAAATAGTAATCAGCATTAATTAGTAATAAATATTAAGCGATATAGGTCTATAATTATGACTTCTTGGGGCACTTTTTTCATAAACACGTACCACTTTAGACAGTTTAAGAGTATTAGGAAAAATACGGTTATTTAAATATTCGTTAATAATGAAACGCTAAGGTTTACTTATTTCTTTAGCGCACACTTTAACCAAGTTGCTTTTAATTATTGGATAACGTTTAATACTGCAACATCTGTAACTTTAGTAACTTTAGAGCTTGATTGGACTACTAAACCCGGATTGGTTAACATTATCGGCTAATTAACTTTTGACAGAATTAATAAAATAATTATTAACGAAGTTTAGATTCAAACTTAAAGAAAAACGCAAAAGGAAATATCTATGAAATGCTTATTACTAAAGACTAGATTAATAAAGATGACGAAAATAATTTAACGGGTATAAAATCAGTAAAATAACTACATACTCAAATAAAAATAAAATTTTTAGGAATGTAACAAATTATTTGTAAGTTACATTTTGTATAAATTACTAAATAAATAAAGTAAGTAATGTAGAAATTAGCAAGTTCGGCGTTTGAGATATATGAGTGTAGGTAACTAGGAATACAAACACAAACACAAACACAAACACAAACACAAACACAAACACAAACACAAACACAAACACAAACACAAACACAAACACAAACACAAACACAAACACAAACACAAACACAAACACAAACACAAACACAAACACAAACACAAAACAAACACAAACACAAACACAAACACAAACACAAACACAAACACATACAAACAGAAACACAAATACGAACACAAACACAAACATAGATACAGGCACAGACGCAGACACAGACACAGACACAGACACGTAGACAGATACACACACGCAGAGTATTCCTTTTTGATGTTTGTCAGTATTTTCAAAGTGTAAAATACAAGAAAGAACACAAATGCCTATTGCAGACGCCTTGAGTAGAGATTACAAGAAAGAACATTGTAAATCCACCAGAAGAGGAACTACAGGTACACATCGTATTGTCAACATCAAAATCGGCTGTAGAAGAAATTCAACAACATATTAAAGCAAATCCAGAAATGCAGGAACTCATACGTCAAGTGCAAGAAGGATTTCCAGAAGTTATTAGTGCATTACCGCACTATTTGAAGTGTTATTTTACTTTCCGTTATGAAATTTCGTACTGTAACCATTTTTTATTTAAAGCGGCAAAATAATAGTTCCCAAAACATTAATAAAATCAATGTTGACACAAATACATACGGGGCGTTTAGGTATTGACAGGTATCTCAGGCGAACCAGGCAAGCTTTGTACTGGAAAAGACAACTCAAAGACATTGAAAACTTTATTAAAATTGTGCAGTTTGTGAACAGGCTCAAAGACGCAATCAGGAAGAAACTGTAATAAATAAGCCGATATCAACCCTACCTTGGTATACAGTTGCTACTGACTTATTCACAACCCAAAGCATCAAGTCCACACCATCTTAGAGGAAATGTATTAGCAGAGAGGTCCGTGCAGTCAGCGAAAAACTCAATAAGCAAATGTTGTATCGATAGAACCGCTATATTTGATGGTATTAAGCTTCAAACACACTCCCAGAAATACTAAATTAGGATTTCCGAACCAGAGATTGATGATCTGAGTCAGAAGTTCACAATTACCAGTTTCTGATAAAATGTGTTACAAACTCTTGTACGTTTGTTAATAAAAGGTGGAGTATTCATTAGTATTTCAAACTACATGAAAGTTTATTTTAAAATATTAACAGCTTTATGGTTACGTAGGCAACTTAAGGTGTATTTCGGGCAGCGTTGTTGCATGTTATAGTTGCACAAAACGTGCATTTTTTTATTTTATTAAATTCATACATTTCATACGCATATGGTTTGCGCGGTTTCGAACCAGACACTTGTTCATGCGCATTATTACTTAGATTTTCATTTTCTTATTAATGTGGGTAAAAGTAAAGTTCATCCATTGTTTGCTTTGTTAATTTTTTAATAAAGGCCGTAAATCGTACGGTAAGTTTATTTAATTCTATTATACAAAAGTTAGAGACGTTTGCTGTTTCAGGCACTTATTTAATTATTTATTTATTTTTTAACGTTATTACTTTTATTTTACGGTATATACAGATCTAAACAGTACTTCACATCGCAACAACTCCTTTTACTGTAAAAGGCTCAAATTCGACCTCACCTGAAATAAAATTCAGTCAGTGCTCCAATACGCCCTTGATATGGTAAACCGCATCCAAAAAAGAGCTATCAGGCTTATAAATGACCCGTCTCTGACTTCTGACCTACAGCATCTTGAGCGTAGATGAATAGTTTCGGTTCTTTCCTTATTCTATCGCTATTACCATGGCAAGTGTGCTTCCGAAATACACCCCATAATACCTTCGTAGGCCATCTTCGCTAGGAACACTCGGTTTGCCCATTCACACCATAATTACGCACTCAAAATTCCATCGTGGTAACCAAATTGTGGAATGCACTACCCAGTTCCTGTTTTCCTCGGCAGCGTAACAATGTCCCTAGTGTTCCTGAGCGCTTTAGCATGTTAGGCAAACATTAGCCTGTTCGGGAATACTATAAGTAGTAAGTACTACGTCATTCGTTCACGAATGACAGTAACCTTTGCTTACAATGGTGAACAATGAATGATACGCCATTTTGTATGACAAATTGCGAAGGGGAATTTTAATACCAATACAATTCAATCCAGTTAAATTACATTTGGAAGTTCAGAATCATCCGATTTTGGTCTTATTTCAACTTCCGTTTAATAGTACTCAACGAAATTCATAAAGCGCTGATCCAGCAATCCATCATATCAGTAGCCTACATTTGAAGTACATTTATAACTAAACTAAATATGTTAGGTTAATTCAGGTATTCCATTTCTATTAATTACGCAATAATTTATTTTTTTATTAATTTTAAGCAACATTAATAACAATGGTCATAAGATGTTCTCCTTTATGTTCAAATTTTAAGTTGTGGAATAAAATTTATTATGGTTATTACTCATCTATGGTTTACTTGTTTTTCCGTAAAATGAGTTGGCGCCCTAGTTTTTTAAGTTAATTTCAGAGAGAAGCATTCACCCTTTGTAAAAAACGTAAAGCGAACATATCCTGTTTAAAGCAACGTATGATTTTCTTCTTGAACCACGCTTACTTTAATCTACGACTAAGCGACAGACATAAAACCTAGTGGTTTATTTTAAGGAATATTACAACAAATAACTCCTTTTTAAATATTTTACTTTTAAAACCAGTGGTAATAACCCGAACCCCTGTGTAGCTAAAATTGTAGCCAAGAGGTTTGCGGCAAAATGCTTACACCGCAAGTGATAGAAGATGTACATACAGAGCTGCAAAAGGTCAGAATACCCAGTACCATGTGCCAATAGAAACAAAACAACACACTTCCGTTGAGAGCAGGTAATACAATACGAATGGAAAAATATCATAGTAATTGGGTTGGAGGAACAGTAATTGCGGAAACCAAGAATTCATGATCAGTAGTTGTAAAAGCTGATGATGGAAACATCGTTTCAAGAAATTTTGCCCATCCCCATAGCACAAGTGCAACCTAAGGAACAAAACATCGTCATACCGCAAGATAACACATTTTGAATGTTTTGAATGAAGAGGCGAATAAGATAAGTTTAGGCCGTAACGAACATCATGGAATTACCCGCAATACCGATACTGCCACAATCACCCCGATCAGACAGACAGTAGTTAAATCTATTGTAAGAATGAATTAGTAATTTCATTTATTCTCAATGTAGGCTTAAGATATTTCATTTAATGTGTTGTATTTGTATTTTTCTTAAAAAAGAGAGGATGTAATGATGTATGACGTTGCCTATAGGGCATGACTGTTCCCGGCGCGTGTTAGGAACCACTTCCCGACATGATATCTAACGATAAACTAATATTACCTACTTCCTACGTGGGTTTTTTAAAGAAAGGTATCCCGAACTTTTGCGTCAAATGTTTGTCATTTCTTCTTCCTCTTAACTTTGGTCTTAAGTTTAAATCATTGAAGCTTTAAATGGAGATATAATAGTACACTATCTAGGGCTTTAGATACGACAAATTCTTCGATGGTATAGGTATTTGTTCTAATGACTCAACCAATGTAACTCTCCTAATACAATTACATCAGTTGTCTTATTTGTTAAAGAACTAAAGTAGGTAATTTAACGAACACCAGGATATTTTTTAGCTTTGTAATTAATCCTTCTTTGGTACCTGCTTTAATATACATAGTATGGATTCTAGTGAAATTTAAACTTCATTTAATTTTATTTGAAAGTGTAGTGGCATTTAGGAAGAATAAATAAAATAGGTGATCTGCCCATTCTTGTAATCTAAATCAACAATTTTCTTTACCTCAATAAACACATAGGGTATAATAGTCATCTTTGTTCTTGAATGTTTAACTTAGACTATTTAGCGTTTTCGATGGCTCTACACATTTTCTTTTGAAGAAACCCTAGTAAAACGGTTCCAATCGAGGATTTAGTTTGCCGACTGAAAGCCAGAATTTTGGGTGAATCGGAGTTCCCCAAAAAACAGAGTTTGTTAAACCACCACGTAATTTGTAATACAATCATTCGTGTATCAAAAATATAACAATTGAATTGTTTTCTAGATTGGCTTGGGAAAGGTACCTACAGTCCAGCAATAAGCATCACCATGGGAGTAATTCACTGTAATCGCAAAGAGGCTTTTAGCTGTGTAGTATTGATTTATTTCATTATTTACGTATCGGTTTAGGTGGTAATGTGCTTTGTTTGATATTACAATGTTAAAACTTTTTACTATCCAAACTCGAGAAACATTTCTGCCATTCTCATTTCTTCTTGTTTAAAATGTAACGCGAACGGTTACTTTTCATACGGTTATTTACGACTTTAATTAATTCTAGTCGTCCAATTTTTAAGTTCATTCTATTTAGGGTGGAAATTAAAAACTTACCATCCGGTGGTAAAATGCATAATTGCTGTTGAAAGAAAAATGTTTATACTACATACCGGGACCACAACGAAATAATGTAAGAGTATGATATGTGTTTTAACCATTAGAGGGGATCACATAAAAATGTGTGTATTCTTGTTTTTAATGTGTTTAAAGTACCTATGTAAATATTTTGATCGGTGTGAAAACAGCAACCAAAACTAGCAAGCCATTTTGCCGAAGATATCCGAGGGTAACGTCACAGCTCAACGTTATACCACTCTAGTGACAAAGTTTAAATGGACTATTCCTATAGTAGTTTTACATCACAATTTTTTGCCGTAAATGATTGCGAAACATACAAGGGCGTACCAAATTTTGTACTAAAATCAAACCTTCATTTATATGCAATTTTCTAGAACTGCAGTTGGATGCTGGAATTCTGTTTTGTTATTATAATATAAACAGATTTTTAAACAAAAACGTGGAAATTTCGTCTCTCGCAAATGATTGGGAATTCACAAGTTGTAAACTTAATCCTGTCATTCCATCCTTACATGCAATTCTCCTTTATTTACATGCAATTCATAGAACTGCAGTAGTTCTGAAATTCGTTACATAATTAGAATGAATAACATTTTTAACAATAATGTAAAAATTTTACTCGAAATGATTGGGAAACATCCAGCGTATCAATTTTGTACTAAAATCAAACCTTTATTTACATGCAATTTTCATAGAACTACAGTCGGTTGCAGAAATTTGTTTTATAATTATAACATAAACACATTTTCAAACAATAATGTGAGAATTTCATCTCGCAAATGATGGAATGCGCAGGGCGCAAACTGTATCCTGCCATTCAATACTTTACATGCACTTCTCACACAGCTGCAGATGGTTGCTAGAACTGCTTTAAAATTGTACTTATGCTACAACGGTATCGTGAGTGCTATTTTCTCCAGCTGGATTGTAATAGCTATACTATCAGTTGTACTATGAAAGGCCAATATGCATTATACACTTTAATTTTAGTAAAAATCTGGTACGCCCTGGATGTTTCCGAATCATTGGCGAGAGATGAAATTTCACATTATTGTTAAACAATGTTTATTATATTATAATTATATAACATAATGCCAGCAACCATCTGCAGCTGTGTGAGAATTGCATATAAAGGATGGAATGACAGGATAAAGTTTACGCCTGTGCATTAATCATTTGAGAGAGATGAAATTTCCACGTTATTGTTTGAAAATTTGTTTTATATTATAGATAATAATAAAAAAACAGAATTACAGCAACCAACTGCAGTTCTAAGAAAATTGCATGTAAAGGAAGGTCTGATTTTAGTACAAAATTTGGTACGCCTCTGGATGTTCCCAATCATTTGCGAGCGATTAAATCTTTAAATTATTGTTAAAAAATGTTTATTACATTATATTTATATAACAGAATTCCAGCAACCATCTGCTGCTGTGTGAGAATTACCGGTAAAGGATGGAATGGCAGGATAAGGTTTGCTACGCCCATGTGCATTTTCCAATCAGTGCGAGTCACACCGAGAATGCAGTGTGGCGGGGTATGGGCAAGGTATTTGTAATGGGAGGCCGGCACACTTTTGGGTTGTCCGATGGGTGACAGGATCGGCCTGAAGTTTTATACAGTGCCGCCAAAAAAGTTGGACACAAATGAAAATTATACAGTGCCGCCAAAAGTTGGACACAATGAAAACTTTTTATTTTTTGAACGATATGTAAGAGTAAACTGCTTATTTTGAAAAATCGAAAATTTTCGTTGAAAATATGAATTTTCAAGACGATCAAAATATCGTTAAACAATTGTATTAATTAGAAAGTTACTTACAATGCATTTACGTCATTTCAAACCAAGCTTATGCGGGAAGATATCTTAATGAGTTTTTAATGTAACTGAAAAGTAAACAAACAACCCTAAATATAATACTAATTTTCAGTCTTGTTTGTGACTTATTACCGGTAACATGGAATTTAAGAAATTCAAACGCGGACAAATGCTCCATGCGACTTTTTTTTTAAAAACATTCCTCCAATTTTGAAAGCTGTATATAATGTTATTCGAGGGAATGAGAATTCGGCAAAATGGCTTGCTAGTTTTGGTTGCTGTTTTCACACCGGTAATATTTTGGTGATTATTCAACGAGTTTTATAGACATTACGCTTACCTCAAAATGCGTTTTGTAGAAAGCGTAAAATTCCCGTGAACCTATTGGGCTTCCCATCTAAATTAATAAAATATTAGAGATAATCTAAATGTGATGTGGTTTATTTACATGTGGCTTATCCATTGTAATATAAATAATTAATATTCTCACGAATTCAATTTATGTTAATGTCAACTCAAAAAGTCAAAGCTTTCTTTGTTTGTCTATTTAATGTTATTCTATTATTACGTTACTATAGCAATTTACGTAATCAGACCATAACGGGTGTTGGTCACTTGCGCGCAGCGGTCAATGCAACCCTTGCTAATTACCTAATGGTCAAATTTTGCTATAGGTCACTAGCGCGCAAATAAGGGATTAAGATATTAAGATTAAGCTTTTCAATTACTGCACCACTGTTAACTTGGCTTTAAAACCAAATGAAATTGTTTGCGATTTTGAAAAGGCAATTCATGGTGCTATTAAAAAAGTTTGGCCAACAATTAACATTGTAGGATATAGATTCCACCTTACGCAAGCTTGGTTCCAAAATTTAGGATTAGTATCAGAATATAAAAACACTGATTCCGAAATAGGTAAATGGTTGCGATGGACATTTGGTTTATTGTTTTTAGATTATAATGAAGTTGAGAACTGTTTTGTGGAAGATTTGTATGCAGTAATTCCTCAAAATGAAAATGTGATTAAGTATGCTGACTACTTAGTTGATAATTATATAGCGAATGATTCCGTTTTTACACCACAAATATGGGCATCTTGTTGTAGTACCACAGAACGCACCGCAAACGCTTGTGAATCTTTTCACAGCCAGTTTAACGCGAGCTTTTATGTACCACACCCGGATATTTATAAATTTATAGAGGTTTTAAAAGATGTTCAGTTAAACACTTATATTAAAATAAATAGTGTCCATTTGCCTGTAACTTGCAAAAACACTAGATATAAGAAACGGCATGAATATATCAATAATCTAATTATTTTGTATAAAAATAGTAGTATAACTAGATTTAATTTTGTAAAAAGCGTTTGTTACCAGTATACAAATAAATAAAGTATTTCGAGTGATATCGATGTTTCCTATTTATTACTAATTTTGTACACGTCTCTTTCTAATATAAAATAATCCTTCAATTAGGTGTGTTAATGACTTGGCGCGCAATTGTCCAGTGCGAGTTGAACAATCGGCGCACAACTGTCCGCTGGGATTAAGATGACCCTTGAATTTTTCTGACCGTGGCACGCAAGTGACACCTGCCCGTTTAGACAAGCAGCTAAATATTATTTCCATAATTTTGCGTTCATAGAAATGCGTTATTGTAAAATTTTGTAAGTATTTGAATTTGTGAAATATTGCAGGATCAAAGCTGCTTCTGATCTCTATGGATTCTTATAGATCTATCTGATGCTGACGATACTCATCCAAATTCTCCAGCTTTTCACAGCGAAGAAAATGGAAACCTTAATACCACAGACTTGGAGTTATCCGAAAATGAATTTCAAAATAATATTGCCTCATGGGCAATTTAATGTAACCTTTACTTCAATTCCTGCATTACTTCGTATTTTAAGACAATTTGTAAGCCATCATCTACCTATACATGCTAGAACTTTGATACAATCCCCCAGGATTGTAAAAATTTATGAACGATGGACTGATTATTAGTAGTACACCGGCACTATCCCCTCCACTTTTTTTACGTTACAAGCCCCGACCCTTTTCACTTTTTTATATGCCCACGTGGGTGACCATATTTTCTACCCTTTCTTTTCGGAGGCCTTTTTCAACCCTAATTTTTACACACCTACGCGTGAGACCGTATTTTCAACCCTTTTTTAACCTTAATTATTTTTACTTGCGCACGTGTAGGACGTGTTTTTTCACCCCTATTTTATGACAGCACACGTATAGGATGCGTACTTTCAACCCTTATGGTTTCTTTTCGAGGGTCAACCCTAATTAGAGCCTTTTTTGCACATGCTCACGTGAGGGGCTGGGGCTGGTCTTGGTGCTGGGGGCTGGGCCTAGGTCTTGGACTTGGAGTTGGTCTTAGGGTTATTTTTGATGGTCATCTAATTAAGGTCCTTTTGGCTATATTAAGAGCAGTGCCCCTGGAGGTTAGGCAAACGCACACGCATACAATGTTGGAAATTGCATAATTAATAAGAAATTATTATTAAAATTATCGATCCTATTGTTTTTGTAACACAAGACTTGTATCAGAGTCTGCGCCCTTGGCTCGTTTGAGTTAAAATTGATTTTAGTGCCATCTAGTGGCGTATAGGCTAATGAACATTTTCTATAATAGAAGCTGATAACGCACAGCTCTCTCTTGCTCTATCTTGTTTATCTCTTACCCCTCTCTCTTTCGGCTCTTTCTCACACACACACGCACGCACGCACGCACGCACGCACCCACACACACACACGCACACTCACACGCACACGCGCACACATACACACACACACAAATCAATTAATTAATTAATCAATCTAAAACAAATCACGCTCGATCACCAGATCAATCTCAATCAATCAATCAATCAACCGAAATTATGTCTTACAGTTTGCGGAAACCAGATTACAGTTCAATCTGAATACATTAAAGTCTAATTAAATATGACGTGAAATAATAAATAATTTCTACCCTAATGCAATGATGCTTTATGTATAGGCAGATTCTCTAAACAGTCACCACCTATACATTCGGAACATCATATCTGATTTATTTGCATGTCAAAAGCCATTAGTAAAAACTTTCGAACATCTTCATTTCCCCCCCTGACATCTATTGACGGATCGGTAGTTGCTGATTCTGTAGATAAAGCCAACGTTTTTGTGGATTTGTTTGCATCAAACTCGTCTCTCAATGATTCTGGAAAAGATGTGCCCCTAGTCAACTCTTCTTCATACGTTATGAAACCAATTCATTTTCGGTACAAGCTCTTGGAATCGATCATCAGTAGGCTTGATCTCAATAAGGCGACTGGCCCAGACGGTATCCCAGCTATTGTCTTAATGAAATGTTCCCCCGAACTAGTACCAGTCCTATCTAAGCTCTATACGATCTCTATATCTTCTGGGAATTCTTCATCATGGAAGTTAGCAAATGTTCAACCTATTCCCAAAAAGGTGATAAGACCGATCCTCAAATTACAGACCAATTGCCATCACTTCCATTTTGTCTAAAATCATGGAAAAGCCATCAATCAGCAACTGCTCACGTTCCTTGAAACTAACAAACTCCTTAGTGACCACTAATATGGGTTTAGGCAAAGTCGTTCAACAGGCGATCTTCTTTCATATGTGACCCAAGTTTGGAACAATACAGTAGAGCAGTCCGGTGAAACAGTTGTAGTCGCTTTAGATATCTCAAAGGCATTTGACCAAGTTTGGCATAAGTGTTTACTTGCCAAACTCACCTCGTTTGGTTAAATGATACGCTCATCAACTGGGTTTCTAGTTTCCTTGATAAAAGACGAATACGTGTCGTAGTTGATGGCTTTTTTCAAAAGAAGTTAGCATTAACGCGGGCGTACCACAGGGATCCGTTATAGCGCCTACACTTTTCTGCTGTACATAAATGACCTTATTTCTTCAACAACTAACCCCATCCATTGCTTTGCTGACGATAGCACTCTTCACTGTAGTTCATCTCATAGTGATAATCCACCTTCTATGTCAAATCAAGAAATTAAAGCTGAAATGGCAAATTCAATCAACAAAGACATTCAACGTATTCTCGAATGGGAAACAATAATCTAGTTAAATTTAATGCTAACAAAACTCAGTGTTGCCTTATGTCCGCCAAAAAGATCGATCATTTCCTGTTGTAAGTATGAATGGCTCAGTTATTGTTGTCAGACTCTATTACTCTGTTGGGTATGACTGTATCTTCAAATCTCTCATGGGTTGACCATCTTCTGTCAGCTACCAAAACAGCTGCTCGTAAAATAGGCTTTTGTACAGATCTAAGCAGTACTTTACCTCTCGACAACTCCTTTTGTTGTATAAGGCCCAAATTCGGCCTCATCTGAATATAATTCTCACCTTTGGTTAGTGCTCCAATACGCTCTCGATATCGTTGATCGTATTCAAAAGAGAGCGATTAGGCTTATAAATGACCCGTCCTTAATCTCTCACATACAGTCCCTTGAGCATAGAAGGATGGTTTCAGTTCTTTCTTTATATTATCGTTATTACAACGGCTATTGTGCTGGTGAACTACATTCTTTGATACCATCTCCGGCTATCTTTGCGAGAAACACTGGTTCGCTCAATCACATCATCAGTATGCAGTACAAATCTCCACTTGTCGTACCAAACGGGCGCAATCCACATTTTTCTACACGGCTTCTAAACTCTGGAATGATCTCCCTAGTTCCTGTTTTCCTCCCACTTATGATATGAGAAAATTTAAGGTAGCTGTTCATAGGCATCTATTGGCAATTCATTATCCTCTATCCATCCTCCTAATGTTCCTGAGTGCTTTAGCACGATAGGCCTTATTTAGCCTGTTCAGGTCCACAATCATAAAAAAAAAAAAAAATTACATACACACAAAATTGTTTCATTGTAACGTGTTCATTAACAGTTGTAAAACCCCATTAAAAAAGACTGGAAAGTAATAATTACTTATATATAACATAGAGTTAAATTAAATTAACATGTTTTTAAAAATATCGAGGTATTTTCTCCTAAGACGGCGCCGTCTTAGGAGAAAATACCTCGACCATAAAAGAGGCGTTTAGATTTATAAACATGTCCCTAGTGGCGATATTAGGGTATGGTTAGGTCAATACTTCAGACATCCCCCGAAGATAACCGATTCTACCCGAACATTGACGAGCGCGCAAGGCTCAAGGCTAGCTGCGTGCTCGTTTCTCGTGTGTTTCGCTCTTTAAAGTGTAACTGTCATCGAGTGAGCATTATTATAATGTATTCTCCTGTTTATGAGCCAACATCAGCTGACATTAGAGATTTTACTGACTTGTTAATAAACTATTACAACATAACCGTTCAAGATAATGATGAAAGCGATGACGTGGTTGAGCTGAATGTATCTCACATCCAAGGTGATGGCGATGGTCACAGAAGAGAAAGAAGAGCGATGAGGTAGGGGAGAAGGGCGAATCTCAAAATCATGATGATAGTGACGACGAATCACTGTTCAAGAGAAGAAGAAAACCGATAAAGCATGTTATTACATAATAATGATGTATTGTTGTTTATAATAATAATAATAATAATAATAATAATAATAATAATAATATATTTTCAAACGTTAAGCTTTCCTTCAATTTTGTTAATAAACTTGTTTTTTTTTCTAACAGTGCTCCACCATCTTGATTCATGTTTGCAGGTTTACGAGTTTTCGCCTTAGCGTGTTTTCGTTTTGCGCGTTTTTTTGTGTTGGCGTGTTTTCGTTTGTGTGTTTTCGTATTTGCGTGTTTTCGTTTTACGTGTTTTCGCATTTGTATGTATTCGCGTTTGCGTATTTTCGTGTTAGCGTGTTTTCGTGATAGCGTTTTTCGTTTGTGTGTTTTTGTGTTAGCGTGTTTTCGCGTTAGCGTGTTTTCGTGTTTGCGTGTTTTTTTGTGTTAGTGTGTTTTTGTGTACGTGTGTACGTGCGTGCGAGCGTGCGTGCGTACGTGCGAGCGTGCATGCGTGCGAGCTTGCGTGCGTACGCGCGTGCGTGCGTGTTTTTCGTTTGATCCTCGTACTAAAGCAGTGCTAGTCGATTGTATGTAGTTGTAGGTACTATTGTGTTGACTAAAAGCTATAATTGGAAACGCTGCTTGCTATGCCCAGTCCGTGGGGTTATGTTTAATTAGCTTTTTGACAGATGTATTTATGATAAGGTCAGGCTTTCATGTAAAATAATATAGAGGTGAAACTAACTAGCTAATGTGTTTTGCTGCTACACGTATCACAGTATTGAAGATTCTGTTTATGTATACAGAATGCAGATAAACATTGAAGGAAATTAATACGGTACAACTTCTGCGAACGAACCGAAAGATTTTGAAGCGTGTGCAGCATTTCCAGAGCCGTGTTGAAACCAGTTAATTTAGGGCTAACCTCATGTCCATGTAATGATAATAATAGTGTCTGATAAAAGCTGTCAGGGGTTATTAGCTACTTTTATAGGTTGTTACAATATAATCATTCAAGATGAAGACGATGAGGTGATTGTATCTCAAAATCTCGATGATGGTGATGCCCTCCATGAAATTTCAAATAAAATTAGATTACGTCACTCTTATTTCAGATTAGAAATTTTTTAAAACGTTTAGTTGACATTGCTATTAATCCCAACTGATAAAAATCCATATAACCTGAATCACATGTGTGTGTGTGTGTGTGTGTGTGTGTGTGTGTGTGTGTGTGTGTGTGTGTGTGTGTGTGTGTGTGTGTGTGTGTGTGTTGTATGTATGTGTGTGTGTGTGTGTGTGTGTGTGTGTGTGTGTGTGTGTGTGTGTGTGTGTGTGTGTGTGTGTGTGTGTGTGTGTGAACGTAATTGAGTATACAATAGTTTTATGTAATCTGAAGATTCAATTATTTAAAGTAATTTCTGCGTTAGCAAAATTTTTTAAATATTTGTAATTGTTTTGAATGTAAATTTGTGTAAGTACAACATGATTGTTAAATACGAGTAGCTGTATTCAGGTTTTGTGTATTACTTTCTAAAATAGTTAATGATCGGTATGTAATATGTTTATATCCAGCCATTCACAAATCGTATTTTAGTGAGACACGTTGTATAAAACAAAAATTTCAGTTCAACGTATGGTACAGTTGAAGGAGAAACACTTCTAAAGGTAAGCGTATTATTTTTAATATATGTTTTTTACCTGAAATTGCTAACAAAAATGTCGATAAAGATTTTTAAAATGTACTATTACTCTTATAGTATGACGTCATAAGATCAACTCTCAAATAGCTGGTATGTATTCGTGGATTTTAAACTTGTAGTTATTGTTAATTCACGTATAATAATAAAACCATTAAAACCTCTTGCCTTTTATTTCCGTTACATCGGTTTGATATTCTTGAAAACATGTTAATTTAATTTAACTTTATGTTATATATAAGTAATTATTACTTTACAGTCTTTTTTAATGGGGTTTTACAACTGTTAATGAACACGTTACAATGAAACAATTTTGTGTGTATGTAATTGAACATGCAAATAAATCAGATATGATGTTCCGAATGTATACGTGGTGACTGTTTAGAGAATCTGCCCATACATAAAGCATCATTGCATTAGGGTAGAAATTATTTATTATTTCACGTCATATTTAATTAGACTTTAATGTATTCAGTTTGAACTGTAATCTGGTTTCCGCAAACTGTAAGACATAATTTCGGTTGATTGATTGAGATTGATCTGGCGATCGAGCGTGATTTGTTTTAGATTGATTAATTAATTGATTTGTGTGTGTGTTGTGTGTGTGTGTGTGTGTGTGTGTGTGTGTGTGTGTGTGTGTGCGCGCGCGCGAGAAAGAGCCGAAAGAGAGAGGGGTGAGAGAGAAACAAGATAGAGCAAGAGAGAGCTGTGCGTTATCAGCTTCTATTATAGAAAATGTTCATTAGTCTATACGCCACTAGATGGCACTAAAATCAATTTTAACTCAAAGTGGCCAAGAGTGCAGACCCTGATACAAGTCTTGTCTTACAAGAACCTCCTTATTAGAATACAATTTTGTATGACGGGGCGAAGGCCTACAGCTGTAAGATTAAGTTAGAACCCTCATACAATTGCATCAAGGGGGCCACGATAGGGGCTAAGCTCTATACTTGTCTTATAAGGTTAGGTTCCCATACCATCTCCGGTAAGGGGGCGAAGGCCTGAGAACAAGTTGCGAAGCCCTACATGTGTCTTACAAGAACCTCCTTATTAGAAATACGTTTTCTCGTATAGGTAAAAGATCATGCAATAGTATTTGACCATTTTAAAACAATAGGATCGATAATTTTAATAATAATTTCTTATTAATTATGCAATTTCCAACATTGTATGCGTGTGCGTTTGCCTAACCTCCAGGGGCACTGCTCTTAATATAGCCAAAAGGACCTTAATTAGATGACCATAAAAAATAACCCTAAGACCAACTCCAAGTCCAAGACCTAGGTCCAGGTCCAGCATCAACACCAGCCCCAGCCCCTCACGTGAGCATGTGCAAAAAAGGCTCTAATTAGGGTTGACCCTCGGAAAGAAACCATAAGGGTTGAAAGTACGCGTCCTATACGTGAGCTGTCATAAAATAGGGGTAAAAAAACACGTCCTACACGTGCGCAAGTAAAAATAATTAAGGATAAAAAAGGGTTGAAAATACAGTCTCACACGTAGGTGTGTAAAAATTAGGGTTGAAAAGGCCTCCGAAAAGAAAGGGTAGAAAATATGGTCACCCACGTGGGCATATAAAAAAGTGAAAGGGGGCGGGGCTTGTGACGTAAAAAAAGTGGAGGGGACAGTGGGGTGTACTACTATTATTGGCTTTTCAAATGCTTTAAAATACATACTTAAAAATAATCACACTATTGAGTTTATGTCAAATATTAGTGGTCTGCAACTTGCAAAGCCTTCTAATTGTACGCCTTGGCCAATATTACGCTCCGCATCTGTTTCTAATGGGATATTCATGGTTGGAGCCGTTTTCGGTTATATAAACCCACATCATTTGTATATAAATAATGGAATCCCTGACTTGCCTTTGTTTTGAAAATTAATGGTCATGGGGGCTGTAATTGTACCAAGTACATCATAGAAAATACATAGGGGAGAGAGGGGGAATATCGCCACGTTAAGCAAAATGCGTTGTTTTAAAGCCGTTAAATTAAAAATTAAGTCAATTCCCTGTACTATTGATTAGGTAAGGTATTTGCCTACAAGATTTACTAAAAAATATATTGAATTTCTTATATTAATAATACACTAATATGAAATTACAAAAAAATGCAAATGGCGATTTTACCCCCACAGAAGGAGGCAATACCGCCATCATTCTGGGGTAATATCGTCATTATTTTTAATGCTGTAAATACGTTTTTTTTTGGTAGAATAATAACATAACATGATACTTTTAAGAGTTTTATTTGAAATACAAAATTACAAAAGCTCCAAAAATTTCCCCAGTCATTCCTGGCGATATTACCCCAACGTGTATTCGTTACTAAAAATAAAAATGTCTCATAAAATGGTGGCCTTTCTTTTAAATATTCAAACACAAATACTTTCACAACTGTATAAAATCCCAAATGGATTCAACTCATCCTCGCGGTAATTTTATTTTTGTGCATACCTCTTAATTTCGAAGAACAACAAATAAGAACATGCGACACATAAACTGCTTTATCAACTACCATTTGCCAACTAACACAGATGACGGCTTTGCGCTTACGCATAAACTTACCCCACTCCATTGTCATGTTCAGGGCCGCATGCTAGAAGTTTGGATACACGTCGTTGTGTTTACATTGAAGGTGGCGAAATTACCCCGTATGGCGATATTCCCCCTCCTTCCCCTACATACATACCATTAATTTTATTACATTTAGATTTGCAAGGTGGTCAAATAAATACTATGTAATCGGGTTTGAAGATAGAGTTCAATGAGTTCCACATAGACGGGCATTTCACGAAAATGGAGAATCATATGGGCCAAAGTTTACCGAATAATTGGGGATCAATAATGATATAGTACAACAGTATAAACATAAATCTTCATTAAAGTGACCTAAATACAGCAAAAGAACGCATCCTTAGAACTGCAGGTAAAGTACCAAGTAACATTTATTTTAACATTATGTACCTCTAAATGTTTATCTCTTCAGACTCATATGAAAATGACATGGAAAATGTAAGGATGGCTGAAAATATTCTAATCTGGGCAGAAGAGCAAAAGGAGAAAATGCAATACAAAGCTCGAAAACTCGAGGCACATCGGATGTTGAAGATGTAAATGAAACCCAATCCTTCCAAATTAGTAAATATAAATAAATGTAAACCTTTGAACACTAAAATAGTGAAAAGTAATTCCTCAAACGGTAATGAAACTTAAGTCCCTCTAAAAGTAACTGTTGAATATATTGATCATATTTAGATAGATAGGTATGTAGATGACATATTTGTTATTTGAAGACATGGGGAAGAAGCACTATATGATTTTTTAATTTTTAAAGGTAAATGATATTCATCCATGCATCCAGTTTACCATAGAGAAGGAATATAATGGAAGTTTACCATTTCTTGACTTACTAATATCTAAACCTAATAATTTACTACCTTTTAAGGTTTACAGAAAGCCGACACACACTATACTTCCATAAATTACCAAACCACATCTATATAAAAAAATTGGTGTAATAAAATCTTTAGTGGATCGAGCAAAACGAATTTGTGATCCTGAATATTTGAAAGATGAGTATAAATATTTAACAAAATCACCACAAGGTGATAGACACAGCCATAAAGAAAAAATAGTGCTTAATGTTGGTGCTGCTCTTCTGCTTTATATAACTAATGTTACAGACAGAATTGAAAAAATCCTAGTTAATCATGGTATTAGGACTGCTTTTAATTTTTCATTAGGGCAAACAACAATACGCTGAAGTGTGAGATAAACAGTTCATTTGAGATCGATTTTACTAAAGAGAGTAGCATTGGCCGCATGCTCGGGTTTGAGCCTAGAATATTAAAAGCGAATATCTTACACACATCAGCGTTAGATATCCAAATAATTAAACACACTAATCTGCATGTGGAGTGCAACATTATAAAGGGATCTTATCGAAACGGTAAACCTGCAAAGGTAATATACGAAATTGACGTTTCCGTCCCCTCGGGCTATCGTTTGGATAAAGTTCCAACCAACACTCAATATTTAGAAATAAACACAGACATTATCAGTAATATAACAATCAAATTGACAAATCAAAAGGGTGAGTTAATAGACTTTGGTGAAAGTGAACCATTCACGGTACGCTTAGAACTAAAAGAACATGGGTCTGCGAATTAATCACAGGATATCTTCATACAAAAGACCCAATCAACCCTCATTGCAGTTAACATCTGCAGAGAAATACTTTTTAACATCAATTGGATTGAAAGTTCTGAGTGAGCAAACCATTAAACGTGTTTCAAAGCGTACATTTTAATAGAATTAATGTATCTCTAAGAAATGTTAAATTTGTTGAATGAAGTTCACTTGTTTAATGTCTATCTCTTTTACACAATGATATGTCCCGCTTACACACATCACAACCTGAAATTATTGTATCGCTCTGAATGTATTCATCTAAAATATGTAATGCGGAAAAAGTTAATGTTTTATTGAACAATGGGTTTTCTTTGTTAATAACGCATTTGCATTCTTAAAAATTTGTAGGAATGTGTAAAAAAATTCAAGCTAATAAAGACTATCTTTGTATAAAACACACAATGCATCCGCATTATTTAAAATTATTTTTAATAACTTTAAAACTTATATAGTACTTAATAGACTTTAATGAAAAGAAAAGGTTTCGCTATAAATAACAATAGCTTTGCATTATGTATTTAAAAATGCAATATTTTAATGTGAACAAGGATTTTCTTTGTATAACAATGAAAGCATTTATAGTGCCTTCTTAAAAAATATGAATTAAACAAGCTGTAAAAGGCATAATTAATAACAATTAATTTAAAGGTTTGAAAAGAAATTCATATAAAAGACATCATCCCTATAGTAAATCTTTAATTACTCATCAACCTCATTGCATCTACACAATGACCGAATCATTAAACATCTTTCAAAACGTACATTTTGATGATGCTATAATTAAATCAGATATTCACACCTATCTTCCGTATGGCTCTTCTAAGTATGGACCTTCCGAAGAAATACGCATTTTAATTCAAAGTCAGGATTTAATTACAGCTACTTATGATAGTTTTCTGTACATAGAAGGTAAGCTGAAGAAAGAAGATGAAGGAAAATCATGCAACTTAACCAATAATTTCCCCAACTTCCTTTTCGAAGAGATTCGTTATGAGTTAGGCGGTCAAAGAGTGGACGTTTGCCGAAATCCAGGCGTAACATCTACACTTAAAGGATATATTTCTTATACGACAAGCAAGAGCAAAGCATTAAGACATTTGGGGTGGTCACCAAATAATGATGAACCATTACAAGTAGAATTCGATGAGGGAAATGGCGAAAAATCCTTTACAGTATGCATACCATTGACCCACATATTTGGAATAATGGAGGATTATCGTCAAGTGATTGTGAATATGCGTCAGGAGTTGATTTTAATTCGATCTAGAAGCGATACAAACTGCTACTATGGTGACGTTGATGCGGAAATAACCCTAAATAAAATTCAATGGAAAGTACCACACTTAACCCTTAGTGATGCCGCGAAACTGGACTTGTTTGAAGGAATCAATAAGAATTTTATTATTACTGTTCCATTTCATCAATGGGAGTTATATGAATTACCTGCTTTAAAACAAGCAACCTCTGATATATGGCCAATAAAAACGTTAACGCAACTGGAAAAACCACGCTGGATAATTGGTGCATTTCAACAAGGTAAAAGGTACACAAAGTCTGCAAGAGCTGGAAATTTTTATCACATTAACATCAGGAACCTTAAAGTACATCTGAATTCCGAGTATTATCCCTATGAAGCAATGCATTTGAACTTCAGTGCTAACCAATACATACCTGCCTATCGCAATTTTTTGAACTTCCGATGTGACTACTATGATGAAGATAATACAGATGCGTTATTCAACTACACCGAATTCAAATCATGTCCAGTATTTGTAATGGACTGTTCTAAACAGAATGAATCCTTAAAAAACTCAACAGTAGACATCAAATTGGAAATGGAATCTCTAACACCTTTCGATAATGGAATCGTTGCCTATGGTCTTATTCTCCACGATGCTATTGTGCAGTACAACCCACTCACCGGAGAAGTGAAAAAATTATAATCTGTATTATATAAATAAAAATGTTGTAATTATTCGTTTAGTTTCATTTCATCCATCAAAGATGAAGGTAGTTGCGCAGAAGCAAAAACTTCCAATTCAAAATCATGACTTTGATGAAAAGTCTGGTACTTCAAAACATGGCGATTTACTTCCTAATAGTATACGTGGCATTATATGTGGCCCCTCCAACTACGGCTAAACAAACGCAATGATTAGTTTGATTACTGAGAAAAATGGTTTGAAATTTAAACAGGTATACGTATACTCCAAGTCATTGAATCAAAACAAGTACAAACTTTTACAGGAAATCCTACTTCCGATAAAGGATATAGGTTACTTTACGTTCAGTGATAATCAAGATGTGATTGAGCCGAATTGTGCAAAAGCAAATTCTATCTTTATCTTTGATGATATCGCCTGTGAAAAGCAAAATAACATAAAGGCATATTTTTCTATGGGAAGGCATAACGATATTGATTGTTTCTATTTGGGTCAAACTTACAGTAAAATTCCAAAGCAATTAATTCGTGACAATGCGAATCTAATTATATTATTTGAGCAAGATGAATTAAACCTAAAACATGTGTATGAGGATCATGTAAGCCCCACCATAAGCATGACATTGTTTCGGGATATGTGTTCAAAGTGCTGGATAGATCCGTTTGGGTTCATAGTCATAAATAAGGATGCTGAAGTCAATAATGGTCGCTATAGGAAAAGGTTTGATGAATATATAATACCTTAACCTGCGTTCAGTGGTTTAGTAGTTACTCATCCGTTTAGGTATTAACAGCCTATTGTGCTACAATGGATAATAAGGAGATGATATTAAGAATGACTACTAAAAATGAAAAAATTGGAATTATTGGCAGGTTTATATTAAATTTGATTCAAACATTTCATTTTGAACGTTTTGTTTTTCTAAGCGGATTGATAGGTAGATCTTGGGCTATGCTATTTGCTGGAGCAGGTTATCAAGTTGTGATTTATGACATAGAATCTAAACAAATTGATGCAGCTTTAATTGATATCAAAAATCAACTTCAGATGTTACATGAGGAAGGGCTTTTAAGAGGAAAGTTAAATGTCGATCAGCAGTTTAGTTGCATAAAAACTGAGTTTCTTTTTATAATCATTTAATCTAATTCATGTTCACAGTACATTTGCATATTTGATTATTTGAATTTCACGTGTGTGAAATCGCATATTGAATTAAAGAATGTATTTTAAATTTATTTAAATGAAATAGAGAGCGTACTCCAAAAGTGGGTTGTGCCATTTGTTTTTTAATTGAATCATTTTGTACTGTGTTAATTAGTTTCAGTCTGTCAGTCTGTCTTTTACCCGCGTAATTAATGTATTGGAAAAAAATTACTGCAAAGAGAATGCTCTACGTAAAGATTGCAAGCCGCATCAAAAGGCGTTTTTCAGTAAATTGTTGAACAAATTTAACCTTTAGGGTGTAATTTATATAAATGAACGTACTTGACCCTTTCGTATATAAAAAATAGATACTAATTAAACGACTAGGGGGATGAAAGTGGTGAAAAACAATGGTAACTTTGGTGGTGCGGGTTTTTAATAATTTTGAAAAAGTACCTTGCACTTTGACTAAGATTCAAGCTTAAAACAACATTTTAATCTTTATCTCCACCCCGTTTTGAAATTACGTATTTTTTAAGACTCTGAAAGGGGCGTAATCCTCTTGATTATTACTTTTGTTTGTTTGATTAACCCGCTACAAAGAATCAGATTTGAGTACTTATAAACTTTTTTGTAATTTCAACATTATTGAATAAAATTTAATACTGTTTTTTTTTTATTATTATTAGCGGCATTAACGTCTGGGGTCATTAGCCGCTTTTGATTGTACAGTGTGTCCCATTTTCGATGATATTTTGGGGTATTTCACTTACGAGTAAAGATACAGAGTTTGGGTTTTCACAATACCGCGCTACTTTTTTGTGAGAACACTGGTATAAACAAAACTTTCATAGCCCGCTACATTTCTGAGATAAAATTTTTTGGGACCCCCCTTGTATCTTCGTTATCCTTTAATGTCTGGCAAAGGTAAAAATTGGTTCTTATACAGTTTTTTTACGTAGAATCCAGTATAAGCTGTCAATTTTGAGCTATAAGTAAAACATGATTTTTTTAACGTACCACCCTGTATATTTTTCTTTATAACATAGGTGGTCAAAATTAGGGAGCTGATGCAGGATAACAATGCAAACAAAAAAGTTCCTATCAACTTGGGTCGTAAAACGCACCATTACGGAGATACAGGGTGTTTAGTTGTGAAATTTGATAAGTTAATTTATTTAATATTTCCGTTAGTTTTCAATAAATAGCTTTCAAATTTGTAGCATTGCCTATAATTCTTATGCCGAATAACGTGATTTATCTAATTTCAATGTATCGTGCAGATGGCGCTAGTTGCCGCAAATTTTTGTGGTTAAAAATGACGTAACTTTTTTCTAACAAAAAGTATCAACTTTTCAAAGGCACGATTGGATTCTGCGATCAATATTGCATAAAAAAGGTATACCATTTCCGAATAAAACCCAATTTCACATTTCAATTCTCAACTATTGGTATTATTACAATTCGGAGAAGTCAGTAGAATATTATTGAAATAAATGATAATAAACAGATTTAACAGAAAATATGAATAAATTACCGATAATGATATCATTTCAATTCTCAAAGTGTCCTCCATTTTCCTGTATACACTGTTGCAGTCTTCTCATAAGTGAAAATACTGCAAGATTTAGTCTTTGCTCTTGTACTATTTCATTGAAAGCGTCTTCAATTCGCTGGCGCAGTTCCTCAACAGTCTCAATCAACTTATGAAACGCAATATCTACAACCGTTGTCGATAAAAATGAAATTTTGCATTACGTGGACCTTGTTCGTGTGTAATCCAATTATACAATCGCATTCGTATGGCACTGAAACGTAAAAAATGTAGGCACTGACAGTAGCTTGCTAATATTTCGCTATCTGTCATTAACGTTTAAATTGTTTGAAATTGCGTTTTGCATCGTTGTTAAATTAAAATGCCGCTCTACAGATTTTGTGAGTATGTTGATATGCTGCTAGTGTTGGGCGAATGTCTTGGAAGTGCACGGGCTGCTGTGAGACGGTACAGTGAAAAATATCCCAGAAGAAATCTGCCTAATTATGAAACATTTCTGTCTACTGAACCCCGCTTACATAAAAGTGGAACTTTGAAGCCTCAGACTACTGATAGGGAAAGACGAAGGGCGGTGAGATCAGTTGCAAATGAGGAGAATATTTTGAATATTATTGAAGATAATCCCACTGTTAGTACTAGGCGCGTGTCACTACAAATTCAAGTGTCACAACCAGTTGTTTGGAGAGTTGCAAAAGAACAACAATTGCATCCGTACCATTACCGTCAAGTCCAGGATATTTTGGCAGGTGATAGACCCATACGCATGAGATTTTGTGGATTGCTCCTGAGGAGGCACGAACAGGACCCCAACTTTCTTTCAAATATCATCTTTAGTGATGAAGCTACTTTCACCAGAAACGGAGTGTTTAACATGCATAATGAACATGTTTGGGCCGATGAGAATCCGCATGCCAGAAAAGTTACTCATTACCAACATTCTTTCAAAATTAATGTCTGGGCTGCAACACTTGGGACTGAACTTCTAGGCTGCCGCATTCTCCAAGGTAATGTAACCGGAGAAACGTACCACAATTTTTTATCCAATCAACTTTATGAACTTTAGGAAGACATTCCTTTAGCGAGAAGGCGTGCCCTATGGTACATGCATGATGGGGCCCCTCCCCATTTTAGTCGACAGTGTCGTATATGGCTATCCGAAAATTTTCCAAATCAATGGATAGGCCGAGGAAATGAGGCTCCTTTAATTTGGCCCCCTAGGTCACCAGATCTCAATCCTATGGATTTCAATGTTTGGGGACAAGTGAAAAATAAAGTATATGCTCAGTTGATTGAAACTGTTGAGGAACTGTGTCAGCGAATTGAAGACGCTTTCAATGAAATAGTACAAGAGCAAAGACTAAATGTAATATTTTCACTTACGAGAAGACTGCAACAGTGTATACAGGAAAATGGAGGACACTTTGAGAATTGAAATGATATCATTATCCGTAATTTATTCATATTTTCTGTTAAATCTGTTCATAATCATTTATTTCAATAATATTCTACTGACTTCTCCGAATTGTAATAATACCAATAATTGAGAATTGAAATGTGAAATTGAGTTTTATTCGGAAATGGTTACTGATAGCGAGCTCAATAAGGTATACCTTTTTTATACAATATTGATCGCAGAATCCAATCGTGCCTTTGGAAAGTTGATACTTCTTGTTAGAAAAAAGTTACGTCATTTTTAACCACAAAAATATGCGGCAACTAGCGCCATCTGCACAATAATTTCAAAATCATTGAAATTAGATAAATCACGTTATTCGTCATAAAAATTATAGGCAATGCTACAAATTTGAAAGCTATTTATTGAAAACTAACGGAAATATTAAATAAATTAACTTATCAAATTGAAAACTAAACACCCTGTATCTCCGTAATGGTGCGTTTTACGACCCAAGTTGATAGGAACTTTTTTGTTTATATTGTTATCCTGCATCAGCTCCCTAATTTTGACCACCTATTTTAGAATCACCTTGTAACATGATGTGTATTTTAAATAATAAACCTAAAATCTATGATTTCACAAAATCTGCGTAATAACATTATATAGCATTAGAATTACAAGGTCGTGAGTTAATTATATTAGGATATTACAAACATAGAAATATTAAAAAAGCTAAATCAATTTTAAGGCAGAATAAAATTGAAATACTTAACATAATATTAATTCGATAGTAACCCCTTAATAGATTTTCACCTTAAAAGAACTGCTCAAAATGGTTGCCATTTTCCCACACGCAATGTTGAGATACAGTGGTTATTCTTTTTAAAGCATTTAAAATAATTATGGAACGTCTTTGTAAGTTTTGAAATGCCGCATTGGTGGCATTAAGTAGTTCATCTATTGTTCGATGACGGGTACTATAAACCTTATTCTGTAAGTAGCCTCATACGAAAAAGTCTAGCATGGATAGGTCAGGTGACCGTGGAGGTCATCTAATTGGTCCATGAGTACCGATCCACTTTGCGGGAAATAATTGTCTAAAAAAGGTCGAACAATTACAGTATTATGTGTGGGCGCGTCATCCTGTTGGAAATGTATCCTGTTAAGATAAGCTAAAGGAACGTTGTCTAGTAACATAGGGATAACATCTTGCAAAATTTCAAGATATCTGTTCCCTGTACGACTGCCTTCATAAATTTTGTATTCTATTTGTTGCCTCATAAAACAAATTACGCTGAATCCAAATCGACCCTGTTGCTCTGTTTTGAATAGCACATGATGATTTTCTTGGGACCAATGCCTAGTATTATGTTGCAACACAGTAAACGACGTTCTGCATCCCCAGGATACAAATGGTGAACAATTTTAATCTTAAAAATTATTATTAATTTTATTAAATACATAAATAAAAAGTTTATCTCGAGTAGGATTTGAACCTACAACCTGTACTTTGCTAGAGTACCGCGCTAACCGACTGCGCCATCAAGGTTCAAGCCCCAATCGATGTAAATTTTGTCTTTATGTATGTAGAACTGATGTAAATTCTAAATATAATGAGATTACAACCAAATTACTTCTAATAATTTTAATCTTGTATGGCTTAAATTTATATTTGGTCAATATTCTTTGAACCCGAGTCTTGGGAACACCAATCTCCTGCTGTAGAACTCTGCATGATTGTGAAGGCGTTGCCTCTATACATGCTAAAACGTTGGCTTCATCCGTATCGCGATTTTCCTTATTATACTTTTTGGTCGGGGTTGGATAAATGATCCATGTTCTACCAGTTTTTTTTTTATTCGAGAAAACATTAAAAGACAAAGTTGCCTTCTTTCTGGATATCTATAAATCCAAATGATATTTAAATAAAAAATAAATCCACGTGCGTTAAAAGATAAATAAATATTCAAACAAACCTGTTGAAATACAGTTGGGAAGCCTCACGGGAGTTTTCATTGCTCTCTATAAAACAGACTAACATGTCATATTTTTCAAAATGTTGATAATTTTCATTTTCAGCCATTGTAACGAATACAATATTACGCAGAGAATATAAATTTTATAACTGCCAAGTCTTGACAAACGCTTAGCATTTAATTGTTCCAATAATCACGGCCTACTCATTCTAATGCTATATAATACTATGTTATTACGCAGATTTTGTGAAATCATAGATTTTAGGTTTATTATTTAAAATACACATCATGTGTTATATATTTTTGTAAAGCTTACAAAATTTTCAATCAAACTCAAGAAAAATATACAGGGTGTTACGTTAAAAAAACTATAAGTTTTATTTATAGCTGAAAATTGACAGCTTACAGCAAAAATACGACTACGCCACTGGATTCTACGTAAAAAATTGTATAAGAACCAATTTTTACTTTTGCCATACATTAAAGGATAACGGAGATACAAGGGGGTCCCAAAATGCAATATTTTCAATTTCAGCTTGTATCTCAGAAATGTAGCGGGCTATGAAAGTTTAGTTTATACCAGTGTTCTTCTCACAAACAAGTAGCACGGTATTGCTGATCTGTGCTGTCTTTTTGTTTCTTGATTTCTTCTTTACATTTGATCATTATTTCCTTGTTGCTTTATCTTAAATTTTCTTTCATCCGTTCTACTTCACGTCCCATTTTTTCTTTGAAAATTACTTTTAATTCTTCTTGATTAGCTTTTCGACTTGCTTCTGTTTTCCTTTGTCCTGCTTCCATCTTTTCTTGGCTCTCTATGTGTTTCGCTTCTAACTTATTTTGCCCTTCCTCCATTTTGACTAATAACATACTCATCACATTGATTCTTCTGTTTTTTGTTGAACTGATACTCCTGCTGTTATATATCTTGGCTTTCTTGGCTGAAATTAAACTCTTCACTTTCCTTTGTGTCTGCCATCTTCTTTATTTTAATTATTTCCGATAATTTTCTTCCTGGCTTTTTAAAACCTGACCTTAATTCCATAAAACAATAAAAATAAACTAAAATTATGCTCGATTCGACTTACTTATTTATCTGGATTCCTATTGAGTATACTTCTTTCTGCATTTACATATTCAATATTTGTATAAGCTTTTAATATTAATAATCTTTAGCAGTAAAAGTTTAGTGAAAATTAAACACATAAAAAGTTTACATTTTCATAAACACATAAACGTTTTTAAAAATTATTATTAGTTTTATTAAATACATAAATAAAAAGTTTACCTCGAGTTGGATTTGAACCTACGACCTGTACCGCGCTAACCAACTGCGCCATCAAGGTTCAAGCCCCAATCGATGTAAATTTTGTCTTTATGTGTGTAGAACTGATGTAAATACTTTACACTTAAACATTAAATGCTAATACCTCAAACATCGAAGTTTATTGTAATTGCGAATTTATGACATGTTTCGATTACTACTCGTAAGAAGAACCAAGAAGAAACTTACGAGAGTTACAAACAAGAACATTAACATTAACATTGGTAGTATAACTTAAGTTTAAGGTTTAACTTTAGCATTATAATTCTTATTGAAAAACCAACTATTTTTAAAAATGAACAGAATACACTTTTTTCAAAACTCTACTTTATAAGATTTTCGAAAAGACCTCCACCTTGCGCAAGGCAGTAACCCAATTTGTGATAAAATTCAGTTCAGGTGAGCGAGGAGGATATTTAATAGTACCTTTTCCACTAATAATACGGTAAGGGAACGTAGTTTCCAAAAACTGTTGAAGTCTTATTGCAGTGTGAGCAGGACCGCCATCTTCTTGATACCAAATGTCATCAAAATTTATATTGAGGCGTTGAACAGCTGGAACTATCTGGTTTCTCAACAGTTCTAAATATTTGCCCGCATTCAAGTTTCCGTTGATAAAAAATGGACCAATGATGGAATTGCCTATAATTCCTGCCCAAACATTAACTTTATTGTGTCCGGTAAGGAATACTAATTTGTTTGTTTTCCCGAGAGTAACCGACAGCGAAAGACGGATTGCGATGGCCATGTAAGTTCAAAGAACACTAATCGGTAAACAAATTATTTTCAATAAATCTTTCGTTTTCATTAGCCCGATTCATTATATCTTCACAAAATTCCATACGCGTTTGATGATCTTCTGGAACAATTTCTTGTGTAGTTTGCAACTTATAGCAACGGTATTTAATCCTTTTCAAGATATTGCGAACTGTTCTTGCTTCAATATACATTTCTTCAGCATTTTTTGTACTATTGCACGGGAAATTAGTTTCTGCTAAACCTCACACTGCAGTTTCTTGGAGTTCGCGCTCTTCGTTTGTTACGACCAGGATGTTCACCATCATTACCATCAATGCTACTGCATTTTCTAGAATTATTTAAACATCCACATCTTTCAAATTAACAAACAGTACGCATAATCGTACTTTCTGATAGAATTTGTCTGTTTTCAAAGGAAAAAAGCAAACTCGCCCATTATTTCTTGTGCAGTGCTTCCTGAATAATACCACTTAATAATCTGTATTTTTTCTTTAGTGGAATACATAAGTATTGTGTCGGACTTGCATAAACACTGATTTTCAATTCTCGTTGACAGTAACAATTAAATGTGTCATACTAGCCTACTCAAAAGACGCATTTATGGCATCAGCGCGTTTAGTTTGTTGTGTATTCTATCTCACTTAGCACGTGAACTGATTGTACTGTCTTTGTTTTACTTATTAGAAGTCAGGCCCGCGATAATATTTTTCCATAGCTGTATATATATATATATATATATATATATATATATATATATATATATTGAGATGTTCAGAAAGAGGTAAAAGAAGTATCGGACAGTTTAAATGACATTTGGGTCATAAAAAGGGGCGATTTCAAGCTCGATACATGTGTAAGACACTGTTTTATATAAATCTGGTTCACGATGTGATTAAAATAGATTTGTTTGGTATAAATTAGTCTGAATATTATTTACATAGTTTGGTTTTATCATAAAAAGCATTTTGCTGCTAACAAAAATGTCAAGAATGTTAAATATAACTATTTTCGTAAAGTCATTTTAGTATTTCAATTATTGCAATAAAAGTCAATTTTTCAAGGGTATTTTGGCAAGTGAACACTTTACAGGTGTTTAAACATAAACTGTATAGTTAGGATTATGTTAGGGATAGTGTATAATTAGTTTTTGAAAGCAGGAAATATAAAAATTTCATAAAAGGGTTATAATTTGGACAGTTTAGACATTTTTCGCACATATTTCTGGAAGCGACTTAGTGACAAAAATTCTGATATAAGTTGAACAATAAGAACAACACATAGAACATTTTGGCATAAAGACATTTATAGTGGTGTACATTTTTATAATGAAATGATTCATAAGAGTGTTAGACGAAGAGACTTTTTTAATGCAACACTACATGACATTATGCATTACAAATATATAGTGAAAATAATAAAGACAAGAAGTACAAACCTGTAACATAACATTTCAAGTGTTGAAAACATTTTTAAATATGAACTATTTCCAATTTTAGATTTAAGTTTGGTTAGGTTATAATTTCTAGGTTTTTTACATAATTTTATACTTTCATCACATTATTAGGCTTAAATTTTGCTCTTAAAGCAATTAGTAGAAGTTCTTTCATAATATAGCACAGTTTTTATAAGGATATATCGCTTTTCACCGCAAAATTGTGTGAAATTTGAGGTGAATTTAGGATAAATTTGCAAAAGCTTAAAATTTCTTTAAATTCAATATTTCTAACACAAAAAGTATGTGTACCTGTGTAAAATTTTCTCAAAATTCCATTTATGTAATTAGATTAAGTGTAGCTTGTAAGTTTAAATAGTTATAAGCTTATTTAAGTTAGATTAAGTGATTTCGTATATTAATTTTAGGAACCATAGCCTGTTAGGTGTCCTTTTGTTCGAAATTTTAGGTAGTTTTCATTTCTGTTATTAATTTTTAATTTCGCTTATGTATAAGAAAGTTACGGCCAAATTTCCATTTGAGTCAAATTTGTAATATATGTCAACCAATCAGAGCCTTAGATACTTAGGCAAAATGGCTGGAAAAAAATTGAATTTTTGGTAACAACCAGAAAGATATAAAAGGAAGTGCTCTGGAAATTCAACTCTCTCTCTAGAATTTGTTCAAAGTTTAAAAGGTTAAAACAGTGTTGTGCAATTGTGTAAAAAAAGTAAGTTTCATAACCTAATTAAATGTTCGTAAAGAAAGTTATATTTTACGAAGAATACTTTCGAGAGCATTTGTTTTTATACCGACGGTTAAAATAAATAGTTCGGTCTCCGATACCTGTCGTTTTCGTAAAATATTTTGTACGTGTTACTTTGTGTCTCGATTTTGTAAAGATTTTTTTGTGTTATCAAACTTGAGTTGATTCCGTTATACCAAATTAAAACCCACTTTTATTTGGTTAATGTTGTTTTATTTCTCTGGACAATTTCTTTTAAATAAAATTTGAATCGGCATCTAAAAATAAAAGTGTTTATCAACAAAATTTTGGATAATATTTAAATATTTCTTTTAAAACGATACCATTCATTAAGTTTTAAATTTAATTAAATAAAAATTTACCAAAGTAAAATAAGTGATTGGAGTTTTGCTGATTTTGAAGAAAACATCATAAGTTTTGGAAGTTGGTGTCTTCGACAACCTGAGAATCGAGTTAGCTGTATATGGGTGATGGTAACAACTATAATCGAGTGGACATTGCCTGCATCTAGTTGGAGTTATCCGAAGACATCAATTTACAGTGAGGACAGTATATGTGAGTCACAAATTTTATATAACCCTATTGATTGTGGACATTCATTTGGTAAATTTCCTGCAAATTAATATTTACTACATACATGTTTTGGTTTAGAATTTTAAATATTTACTTGTGTAAACACCTGTAAAGGTATTAAACTATTTTCTTTTTCTAAATTTTCATTTTGGATCTAAACAGTAAATTTCTAAATTATATATTTGACATTTTTGACAGCTTTGATTTCACTTAAGTACATTACAACGCATGCGTTGGGAGTAAATTGTATTCAGGATAAATTTTATACTTTCATTATAATTCTATAAAGTGTATTTCATATACACATTTTCAAATTTAAATCTAACTTCAAACTAAATTACATTGAACTCTATCCCCAAATTGAGATTGAGCTAGTCCGGTGCATAAAAGTTTAAAAAATTCTATCAATCAAATTATTAACATTTAAATTTAAATTATCCCAAATTAAATACTAAATAATTTTATCCTCATTAAATAAATTAAGTCGCCATCATTACAATTTATATCCCCTAAATTTAAATCCCTCATAATTACATCATCTTAATAAATTATTTATTATAATTAAAGCCAAACATTAATATATATATATATATATATATATATATATATATATATATATATATATATATATATATATATATATATATATATATATATATATATAACGGTTCGGGAGAAGTGGACAAGGACATCTTTAAAGATTATCTAAAAGACCCATTCCTTGGTATAAAACCGCATACCAGTAAATTTCTGTCTAAAGGTAAAAATAGTAGTTTTAAAGTAAGTGTTAAACACGAATCTAAGGAACACCTTTATACTCACCAAAAATGATATGTAGGCGTGCTTGTAAAAGATTGTGTTTTTTCGGGTGTCCGAAAGATAAGATAATAATGTAAAAAAGCTTCAACTCTCGACTCATCATCACATGACCAAACATTATCTATTGTGTACTTAAATATTCAGGCTATAACTAATACAGTTGATCAATTACAACATTACTTTAGCGTAAATACAAATTACGACCTATATGCATCAGTGAACAAAATAAGTTTGTAGGTGCGACTTACTTCTGCAGGAGAAAACGTAAACGGTGGCGTGTGCGTTTTGGTAAAAAAGTTATTGACTTTGCGGTACTTGACAAGATCGATGCATTATCGATCGAGTTGGATTGTGAGATATATCCTATTAGACTAAATAAATTTAAGGCGGCAGTCGATAATGTATATAATCACCATTAGGCAACATAAATAGCTTCTTTGATAAATTTAATGAATTATTTACAGTCATTGACCTACGGAAAGGAGGTACTTGTAAGTTGTAGGAGGCGACTATAATATAAAATTTGTATAGATAATATTGTTACAACTGTAAATTTATACGAATATTGTTACTGCTCTGCAGAATTCTTTGTCAATCAAATCTTTCCGTAGATATTTATCAAAACCCAATATTAGGTGGTTTACTGACTTAAGTTCGTTCTCTTAGGGAATGAGTGTTTTTTTGGCGTTATCTCAGCAAAGTTCATTCAAATTCTAATACATCTAATCAGTTTAATAAAACAAGAGCACTGTATAAAAACAAACTCAAACAAGCAAAGGAAGGTACTCATAAAAATTAATTGCAGAAAAACAATTTACCTAAAAAAAGAAAGTGTTTCCTATCATCTTTAATATTAATGAAAAACGAGGGACATTTTCAATAAAATGAAGAATAATTCTAGGACGGATATCTACGGATTAAGTTATCAAATCATTAAATATATTATAAAGATTTAATAACTATCCCCTTTACTAACCTTGTTAATGAATGTATTAGTTGTTGCACTTTTCCATCTTGTCTAAAAGTCTTCATAGTAATTCCTATATACATAAACGGTGACATTGATGTTGAATCGAATTATCGTCCAATATCTTTGGTTCCTGTATTTTAAATTTTCTAAAATATTTGAAATTGCAATAAAAACTGAACTGTACAACTATTTGGAAGACGATGAAATCCTGTCCAATGCTGAATAAGAAATCCACTACCACTGCTATATTAGACTTAGAATATGTTTCAAACGAGTTTGAAAACGGTGAAATTGTGTGGGCCACCTTTGCGGTTCAAGTAAAGCATTCGACTGTGTTCCACACGATATTCTATTAGAAAAAGTTTCATTCTACGGCATATCGACTACAACTGTAAATCTATTTACTAAATCGTAAACAATTGGTTTCTTATCAAAATACCTTCTCATTCATTAAATACATTGATATTGGAATTCCGCAAGGTTCCGTATTAGGCCCGCTCCTGTTTTTCATTTTTATTAACAATCTGCCAAAGTGTTATACAAATTCTAAATTCATACTTTTCGCTGATGATACAATTATTCTGAACTCTGAATATTCTCTCAAATCTACTCTTAACGCAATGCATAATTCTAAATTACAGGTAGAGCTCTCGTTTGAAGTAAGTAAACTGTGTTTAAATTCAGATAAAGGTCAACAACTACTATTCTCTTCAAATGTTTCAGAAGAACCTAGGCATTTTGTAAAATTTCTGTGAGTGCATCTCGATTACTTATTAAATTGGAGCATACATGTTCATTTTGCAAGTTCTATGTTGTCGAAAATGCTTAGAAAAATTGGTTGATTTAAAAACGTTAAAGGTGATCCACTTTGCCTACTTTCAATCTAGATTTTTTTACTCTATTTAGCTTGGGGCCGTAGCAGTCTCGTAACTGGAGTATTTGCAATTCAACGAAAAGTATTGAGAGCTATATTCTACTGAATTACAGGGAAGATGTTAAAAAACTTTCATTAACCATCGTTTTAACCGTTATTAGAAAGGGTTCACTTTTCCCCCACCACTTTTTGTGACGTCACACCACCACCTGTGGCGTCATAGGCCACGCCCACTTTCGCCACGCGACCCCGCCCATTCCCCCCCATGGCCACGTTCACAAAGCTTATTGCTCCCGCGCGGGTACTACCCCAGGGTGCGCGTTCTGATTGTAGGACCCAAGGGTAGGCCTCGCCCCCTGGTTTCTGATTGGTCCTTAGACTCCGCCCAGCATCCAGGCTCTGTGCTTTGATTGAAGCTTGTCATAATATCCAATGTCATTAATATATTTAATCGCCTCTTTTTTTTCTTCTGATACATTGGATATTCTGTTACCAATTTCACTATTCTTGTCTTATGTCGACTTGTTTTCCTTTTATTTCTGTTGTACTTCTGATGCTATTTTGTTTGGTTGTTTAAGGCTGAGCTTGTTATTAGACATAAAGCGGAATTCCCGCCTCCATCTATAACTGTTGGGCCACCCGTTCTGAAAGTGTGTATTTCCACCGAGAGATGTTTCCATCCATGTTTCATCCTGTCATAGTTAGTTACTTCATTTTGATTTCTCACGTGGATTACATTGATAAATCATATCGTCGCAACCTGAGCCTGTAAACGGGTACAGCAGTTACTTAATGCCCTATAAGCCGAACTACTTAGATTGATTACTAAAATTAAATCTACAAGCACACTTATACCTAAATTTTTTTGCAGGTGACTAAAATGAAATGTGCTAATTAATTGGTTAAGTCGAAAGGTTCGTTTTTCCAAATAAACCAAATTTAGCAGATTTGTTTTTCTTCGCCTACAAATATAACTAAGCGACAAAGCTGTATCTCGCCTTTTTTACTTAAAAAAACAAATAAGTTGTTAACAAACAAATTGCAACTGTGAAACTTTAACTTTACAATGATTCTTAAAAATATTGAATGGGAATATAAAAGCCCTCCGCTTCGCGTCGGGTTTTAACATTCCCTCGAGCCATAATCTTCTGATTATGCCCTTAATACATAAATATCTATTTCTACATATTATTAATGACAATACAATATTAACCCATTACAATTATCTATCCTCATAAGGGGTTACTGTTGAACTGAGATTTATTAATGTGTAACAATTTTGTCTATGGCAGGAATCCCATTTGTTTTTACTCATAAAACACACTGGTATAGTGTCAACAACGATATATTTCTGGCATAATAACCCAATCGCCCTGAATACATGAATCCTAACAATAACAATATTTCTAGTTTGTTCAATATCTTTTGGCAAAAGCTATCTTTTCCCTTTAAGAATGCTGGCATTTTTATTTCTTCATCCATTTTGAAGGCAATCGTCATGCAGTTGTTCAATAAAAAGTCTTAGAATTAATTGTTGATAGTTTTCGACATTTATATTTTCATTTAAAAAAATTGGTCCAATTATTCGCCTTCTCGATATGGCAATCCAAACTCCAGTTTTAAACTGGATGTAATGGAATTAATAAATACATGGGGATTTTCCAGTTGACCCGGTTCGGTAATTTTCGGAATTTATATAGCCGCTTAGATGAAACCACTGAAAAACGTTATATCCAAAACATAATCGTTTTTAAGATTTTCGTTAAACCAGGTACAGTACGTTCGACGCTTTTCAAAGTCAAGTGGCAGAAATACTTGTAATACAGACATTACGTACGGGTGCATTTTCAGTTTTTTACAAGCCCTCTGACCCACAGCAACATGCTGTGTGTATGTTTCGTAGGTAACGTCAATGTTAGCGAACCGTTGTTGGAATTCCTCGAAGCAAGAAACTTGCGAATATTTCCAGACACCACCTTCATCTCGTTGCCCAGATCGAAAATAAGCCTCCAAGATAAACTTATTGTGTTAATCCGAAAATATGACACTAACAATTATAACTTAAAAATTCTTTTTTACCAGATAAATCAATCAAGTAAGTATGTGCAGTTTTTCTCTTGAAAAAGATACATTTTACATGAATTACAGGAACAATAAAAAGACAAATAAAACGACAAGAACAGAAGGAAGCAAATTATGACAGTCTACATACGTATTTACGCACGCTCATGACCCCAGCGGATGAAAGTTTTGGTAAACAACTTACACTTTCCAGACTAGCGGATAGGTACACCTAGAGTTCAAAGGCTTCGGAGCTTCGCGCAAGCGCCCTTGAACAGTACACGAACATCTGTTCTCTGTTTAGTTTACGTGTTTACGAATGCGAATCAGCGAATGTCATTTAAAAGTTTGACAAAATAGCCGAAAGAGTTCCTTGGATTCATATATCCGGTGTAGTATGTGAGAAAACATTTTTAGTTCCATATAATTAATGTCACTGGTGTGTCTCTGTTCTAAATCATTTTTAAAATGTTGATCTTGTGTACTATGATCTGTTCAGTATTCGAATATCAATGTTGTTTCTACTATTCATCAAACAATCCAGCGAGGGTGAAGACATCAGATCCAGTTGCTCATTCATAAGTGTACATTGTGAAGAATTTAATTGTTTTTAATTTTTATTTTTAAAGCTTCTGGAAAATTAATTTAAAATAGTTGTCACTTAATATGTTAATTTTGTTGTCTGATGTTAAAGTGTGATTATTCTTTAACAAATCATTAGCAGAGTTTGATTTATCTTTCTGTTTAAGTCTAAAATGTCTTAAGTGTTCACAATACCTTATTTTTTTTTAATTTCAGGTCACCTTCAGTTGACAGAATTGGAAAAGAAAAAACATTACTAATCTGAAGTTCTATCCGATTATTAAACAGTGTATTATTTTTGTGCAAATTTAAATATTGTCAGAACATAGAGTTCTTTGATTTTTAAAATACCATTTTCTCTTAACACAGGCTCAGTCGAATATAATCTAGATTTTCCTAACATAACCTTTGATAGGTATACTGATTTTAAATTTCTTTATGTAAAAATTTTTTGTGGAGTTTTAAAATTTAAATATAGTTTTTCCAATAATACTTGTTAAATAATTAATGTGAATACCATTTAAGATGTTCATCAATAAATCTTCCTAAATACTTAACGGTATTGGCTCTAGAAACATAGTCGGTACAAGAACAATAATTAATGGTTCTAAGACAATTACTGGTATGAACAATGATTTTATTTGAAATCACTGTACTACTGGTAACGGGAGAAACGGCAATTTTCTTTTTTTTTTTTAATTTAATGTTAAAAAATAATGATCGAACCATGCTTTAACTTCACAGAGGCCATTTCATATACTTTTTCCCATTTATTCACTTCAAACAGTGTCATCAGCTTTGCAAGCTATTTTTGAAACAGATTTTATCTCAGGCAGCTAATTAATATATAAAAGAAACAGCGTTGTTTTGTTGCTTGTTACTATTTATTGAATAAAACAAATTCAATACAAGTAAAAATGTAACTTGTTGATATCTGATTAAAGACAAGAAACCACCATGCCACACCAATCGAAGAGAACCAAGTGATACGAAACTAGTTTGTGTTTGGGGTCAGTAGTCAACAAAACGGAAAAGCTACCACATGAAGTCTGTTGGTACAGTTAGCAAATTCCCACTTCGAACTCTGATTACTACATAATTTGTTCAGGTATATTGAAAGTAATCGTACAGCTAAAATATCAGATTGTAAGGTTGAGAGTATTTCAAGTTTTCCTTTTCTTTTCTTCTGGACTTTTCTAGTTGAAAAAAAGCGTTTTTATGGTATAATTTTCTTGTTGTGTGGTATTTCACTTATCTAATAGGGGTGTCTCAATTGCAAAAGGTTGTGTAGTTTCATGTCGAAGAGCAGTCAACGTAAGACCAATTGGTGCGATCAGCCGTTTCACCGCCTGTAATTCTTCGACAGAAGAAATAGTGCCAACATGGTGCAGAAATTCGTTTATTAAATTGCTCTTCTCCTTTTGCAATAAATCTTCACTATCACCCACTACCTGAGGACTTCTTATTGCTTCCACAAGACTAGATATCTTGGCACTTGGAACATTTTCGTTGTTGCCATTCCCTACAAAAAAATTAATAACTTTTGTCAGCTAAGTAATACAAATAAAAATAGAACAGTGACTGATACCAATACTAATAAAACCTAACATAAATCAGCATCAAAGCTAGAATCAAAAAATGCAACAGCCTAAAGACCACTTCATTATACCTAACATATAAAAACAAAATAAACATGAATTGAATATCTGTACTATCTAAGTAAACAAACTCTTTTATAATAATATAGGTACAGATTCGGATTTAATTTAAACTGGTAGCAGGAATAATTTGATTTAGATTTTTAAAAAATAGTAGTTTTACCTTGGAGCAACTGTGCAGGTGCTTCTGACAGATCTTTAGACAATTCACAATGAACATCTGTTGCCTGCAAGGTCCTATATGCACAGACCAAGTGGATGTGCTTGCACATGTTCCACTTCACACTCGAATCAAGACAGGTGCATGAGTAACAGTGTAAACAGGCCTTGTATTCTATGTAGTATAACTTGCAATAGCAATCCAACTTTATTTCTTCTATTAAATAAATCTCATTATGAGAAGTTGACATTACTCCCCAACCCATATCCATTTCTATAACTGACTGCACATCGAGTAACTGACTTGATCCCACGTCACTTAATTTTGTACAGATTTTGCCTTTGTGGATAACAATTAAACTGTCAAATAATTTGTCACAGAGAAATTTCATTAATGCATTAATAGCCTTATCTAATCTTTTTGTGAATTTGCCATCCAAATATATATATACTTAATTGTACGGTGCATTCTTTCAATATGCATGTTAGTATTTAAACCACATCGTAATCTAAAACAGTATGCCCATTCTTGTGCTGTATGTACATAGTATCATTCAAAGTAAATGAGAAATTCCGTGGTTTCACAGTCCTTCTTACAAATGGATACAAACTTGCATAGCATTCTGGAAAAGGTCTGCTCATCTCTTTCTTGTAAAAGAGTCCTCAGCATCTTGTATACTACAGCCTATAAAACAACAATAATATTAATACTTTTATCCACTTACCCTTTTTTCATTGGTGCAATTTTGTTCAAGTTGTTTCAAGCTTGGTCTAAATGTCATGTGCATAATAGTCTGAAAATTTAGAAACCATATTTATTTTTTACTTGAACCTGTACGTACTTTTACCTGTGCTTGGCTGGTTTCATTACACACAACCAAGTATTATAGAAAGATTCATCTATGTCGGACATAAATACATTAGGGGAAATTTTATCACCAATACCCTAACATAAGAAAATAATATTTTCATGATTTCTGTCCGATTTGAAATTAAAATGCAACTGGATAACCTTCTCTTAAATCATCGAGCACTAAAATGGTGGTCATTTGAAAACCATACCCATTCATTCCATGTGTTGTATCTATGCAGATACACATATACAACAAACACACAGCAGGGAAAACCTTTTTTGGATATAAAACGTCTTCTTTTCCTATATAAAATGAGCATTAAAAATATCTGCTCTATACAACATCAGTCACAAATTTTACCTGGATGTTTCCTCCTAACGTGAGCTCGCAAATTAGATACTTTAGAAAATGAAAGTTTCCATTCTTCACACAGAATATTCGACATTCTGTTAGAATGTTCAATCATACACACAATAAACGACTTGTATGTGGTAGTAGCCCACAACTGATGGTGCAGTGATATCAACTTAAAACTGCGTATTCAATTTACCGCCTCTTTTTCTAATATCAAATATGAATATATAATCGGTGCAGCAAATCCAGAGCGCAATTTCATAAGTAAGACTTGCTTTCGTGATAAAATATACCTACTCCATTTTTCTCTGTGGTTTCTTGACTATTTAAACACAATGTAGAAAGTATGTTTATATGCAAACTTAGTTCCTTGGTCGGAAAGTCAATAAGTAACCAGTACATCAATATGCACCCATTTAATTTAACCTATCTAGGAAAGTCACAGCGCTTCTTCATAAGTAATCCAAATATATGCATTTAAGTCCTAGCTAAATAATTGTTTATTTGCTTCAAATAAACGTGAATTATGAGATCAAATACTTTATTATGCTCGATTACAAAATGCTCATTCAGTCAACAACCATATTTTTTTATCTGCTTCACAAAACATCAGTTCTCATCTCCACACCAACCGTTTACCATTTTTTAGGGTGTCCACAATATTAATCCATTAATTACTTAAAAGTTAATAATATAGAAAGAATTTGAATTTCTCAATACTCCCCTAAATGAATATCTACTTAAAAATGTAACAAATTTAAATGAAATGAACAAAACTATATGTATTAAATTCAAATTAAAAAAAATGTTAACTTTTCTTCCTCTAGTAATTACTACTCCTAGAAACCACATCAAAAAGTCTAATTTGCAGAGCTTTTCATAACCTACAAATATCATTTTTTGTCTGGCCAACTTTTTCGCTTAACTTGGAATTTAAGGATAACCTCACAGCCAAATACTTTGCAATGGACTAAACTCGGTTTCTATTTGTCCATAACTCATAAGATGTCGAGTTAGGTGTTTGATTGGTTGGGATAGGTTAGATATATACAGCAGTGTTTACTGCTTCTCCCCATAAATACTTAGGCATATCTAAGTAACACAACATTGTTCTTCCACACTCAGCTATAGTTCTATTGTCTCGTTTGTCCGAATTCTGCTCTGGGGTATATGGTGCTGTGGTTTCCATTTCGATACCCTTATCCTTCAAAGACTGTTTAAAATTTTGGTTCGTACTCAGCACCATTGACCACATATATAATTTTATAGCGTGGTTAAACTCAGTTTTACATAACCAACAAAATTCTTTGAAACTGTCCAGTGTATCACACTTATGTTTAAGAAAGTATACAATTCTATAACGGAATTAAATCCTTCTAAATCTGCACAATATTTTGCACCTCCAACAATATGTTACATAGGCCAAATAAGTTACATAATCAGTCCCTGATCAATTGCCTTTAGGCATTGCTTTGAACATGGTTTTGCTTTTCCATATCACATCAAAAAATTATTAACTTTTACGTTCACTGACATAATCTGAGCAATTCTTTAAATTTTACAACATGAGTAACCATTAGCTAAATCAAAATTTCCAATATAAATACTCAAATCTCAGATATAAAAGTTGTAAATACCAAAAATATTGAATTATAACCTACATAGTAAATCCATATTATCATACTTAATTTTTGGCACTTTTAATTTGTAAAAAATCTTTTATAATAAAAGTTTCTTAGTCAGGATTTAATTTAATTGTGGCTTAAAGTCTTATTGATCAAATCTTTAATATTTTCCTTACTTTTACTTTAATAAATATAGTTCCTAAACAACATTTTGGATTTGAAACGAATAAGTCTTCAGAACTCATCTTTAGACATTACACATCATAACTAAACATCATTGTTGCTCAATTTGTCTATATGTTACATGAACAGAATGGAATTGATATTTCACTCTTTTCACTTTGGACCATTCTGAATACTTAACAGGTTGCAATCGTAACAGTGTAAAAGAGCTTTAGTTCATTTATGCTAGTAAACAGCAATAGCAATCCAACTTTATTTCTTCTATTAAATAAATCTCATTATGAGAAGTTGACATTACTCCCCAACCCATATCCATTTCTATAACTGACTGCACATCGAGTAACTGACTTGATCCCACGTCACTTAATTTTGTACAGATTTTGCCTTTGTGGATAACAATTAAACTGTCAAATAATTTGTCACAGAGAAATTTCATTAATGCATTAATAGCCTTATCTAATCTTTTTGTGAATTTACCATCCAAATATATATATACTTAATTGTACGGTGCATTCTTTCAATATGCATGTTAGTATTTAAACCACATCGTAATCTAAAACAGTATGCCCATTCTTGTGCTGTATGTACATAGTATCGTTCAAAGTAAATGAGAAATTCTGTGGTTTCACAGTCCTTCTTACAAATGGATACAAACTTACATAGCATTCTGGAAAAGGTCTGCTCATCTCTTTCTTGTAAAAGAGTCCTCAGCATCTTGTATACTACAGCCTATAAAACAACAATAATATTAATACTTTTATCCACTTACCCTTTTTTTCATTGGTGCAATTTTGTTCAAGTTGTTTCGCCAAGCTTGGTCTAAATGTCATGTGCATAATAGTCTGAAAATTTAGAAACCATATTTATTTTTTTACTTCGAACCTGTACGTACTTTACCTGTGCTTGGCTGGTTTCATTACACACAACCAAATATTATAGAAAGATTCATCTATGTCGGACATAAATACATTAGGGGAAATTTTATCACCAATACCCTAACATAAGAAAATAATATTTTCATGATTTCTGTCCGATTTGAAATTAAAAATGCAACTGGATAACCTTCTCTTAAATCATCGAGCACTAAAATGGTGGTCATTTGAAAACCATACCCATTCATTCCATGTGTTGTATCTATGCAGATACACATATACAACAAACACACAGCAGGGAAAACCTTTTTTGGATATAAAACGTCTTCTTTTCCTATATAAAAATGAGCATTAAAAATATCTGCTCTATACAACATCAGTCACAAATTTTACCTGGATGTTTCCTCCTAACGTGAGCTCGCAAATTAGATACTTTAGAAAATGAAAGTTTCCATTCTTCACACAGAATATTCGACATTCTGTTAGAATGTTCAATCATACACACAATAAACGACTTGTATGTGGTAGTAGCCCACAACTGATGGTGCAGTGATATCAACTTAAAACTGCGTATTCAATTTACCGCCTCTTTTTCTAATATCAAATATGAATATATAATCGGTGCAGCAAATCCAGAGCGCAATTTCATAAGTAAGACTTGCTTTCGTGATAAAATATACCTACTCCATTTTTCTCTGTGGTTTCTTGACTATTTAATCACAATGTAGAAAGTATGTTTATATGCATACTTAGTTCCTTGGTCGGAAAATCAATAAGTAACCAGTACATCAATATGCACCCATTTAATTTAACCTATCTAGGAAAGTCACAGCGCTTCTTCATAAGTAATCCAAATATATGCATTTAAGTCCTAGCTAAATAATTGTTTATTTGCTTCAAATAAACGTGAATTATGAGATCAAATACTTTATTATGCTCGATTACAAAATGCTCATTCAGTCAACAACCATATTTTTTTATCTGCTTCACAAAACATCAGTTCTCATCTCCACACCAACCGTTTCTCCATTTTTTAGGGTGTCCACAATATTAATAATATAAATTACTATATAAGTTAATAAATATAAGAAGTATGAATTTGAATTTCTCAATACTCCCCCTAAATGAATATCTACTTAAAAAATGTAACAAATTTAAATGAAATGAACAAAACTATATGTATTAAATTCAAATACGAAAATATTTTTCTTTTCTTCCTCTAGTAATTACTACCTTCCTTGTTTCTATATCAAAAAAGTCTAATTTGCAGAGTTTTTCTCATAACCTACAAATATCATCTTTTTACTCTTCGGGCCCAACTTTGTTCGCTTAACTATTGGAATTTAAGGAAAAACCTCACAGCCAAATACTTTGCAATGGACTAAATACGGTTTCTGTTTTGTCCATAACTCATAAGATGTCGAGTTAGGTGTTTGCTTGGTTGGGATACGATTTAAAATATATACAGCAGTGTTTACTGCTTCTCCCCATAAATACTTAGGCATATCTAAGTAACACAACATTGTTCTTCCACACTCAGCTATAGTTCTATTGTCTCGTTCTACACCCGAATTCTGCTCTGGGGTATATGGTGCTGTGGTTTCCATTTCGATACCCTTATCCTTCAAAGACTGTTTAAAATTTTGGTTCGTGTACTCTGCACCATTGTCCACATATATAATTTTTATAGGGTGGTTAAACTCAGTTTTACATAACCAACAAAATTCTTTGAAACTGTCCAGTGTATCACACTTATGTTTAAGAAAGTATACAATTCTATAACCAGAATACGAATCCTTCTAAATACTGCACAATATTTTGCACCTCCAACAGATGATGTTGACATAGGGCCAAATAAGTTTACTATAAATCAGTTCACCTGATTCAACTTGCCTTTCAGGCATTTTTCTTTTTGTTATGGGAAGTTTTGCTTGTTTTCCATAACTACTCGATTCACAAAAAAAATTATCTATATCTCTTACGTTGATTCCTGACACTAGCTGTCTTGAGGCTATTTCCTTTATCATATTTTTACCAACATGAGCTAACCTTTCATGCCAAAGTCTAAAATTGTCCAACTGAGTAATATTTACCTCGAATTCCTCAGATATAATAGTTTTAAATAACAGTCTGTATAAATTATTGGAATCTCTAACTGCAGCTGCTAGTAAATGTCCTTTATTATCTACTACCTCAGCTTCTTTGGCACTTTTTATTATTTTCATGCCTTTTGCAGTGAGTACTCCTTCCGAGAACAAATTTTTCCTTAGGTCAGGTATATATAAGCGTTCATTAATTGTGGCTTCATACCAGTCTTCATTGATCAACATCTTTATATTAATTTTTCCTTTACCTTTTACTTTTAATAAGATATTGTTCCCGAAAACAACATTTTTGTATTTGGTAAACGCAATAAATTCATCGAAGAACTCTCTTCTATGTCATGTGAGCTGATGTACCACTATCCATTATCTAAACATCATTGGCTGTATCACAATTTTCATATTCACATGTTACATTGAATGCTGCCGAACTGGAATTGACATAATTATTACTGCGTCCTTTATGACTTTGGGAACCTCTATATCCTGTGTACAAACCTCTCTTTCTTTTGTATGAATCTCTGTTATCTTGTGTAAATATAGTTTATTATTTTCATATTTTGGGCCTTTACAATCACGAGCCAAATGCCCTCTTTTCCTGCAATTGTAGCAAGTATACTGGACCTTCTCTTTGGCTTGAAGTCGCCAATGCTACATCATTTTGCTCCACTGTATCCAAGTGAGCTTCCTCATCCAACAAACAAGCAGTGAGGTTAACAATATTTTGCTTAGTTTTGTCCATGGAAAGGCATGCCTGTCTAACATTTTTAAATTTTACTGGTAGCGTACTTAGTATTTTCATCATTATATGATTATCACTAATGACTTCCTCACCAGATTCTTTTATCTGTCTCGTAAGGCTGTCAACCTTCGCTACGTGTTGTGCTATCGTATCCTTAGGATCAATCTTATAATTATAACGTTTTTCATGCTCTTTTGTTGGTTTCATATTTTTGCAAATTTGAGTCTAACTTTGTTAGTATATCTTTCGATGTCTCGCTGTTCTCAATAAGTGAAATTTGATCCAATTCTAAAGCTGTGGTTATAATACACATGGAAGTCGTTTCTTTTTTTATCCATGATTTATGGGCATCTGCTGCTGAAATTAAAGGTATAGGAGTTTCACCACTAGTAACATCATAAACTCCTTTTGGTTTTAAAGCACGTTTTATCTAGAACTTCCATTGTAGGTAGTTGTTCCCGCCAAACTTGTTAATTGCGCCGATGTCAACTTTATCGCCCATTTTTGTTTACTTCGTAAAACAGCAACCTCCAAAGTACCAAAAAGCAGCATACAGCAGCTTCAAACAATACCAAGAAATGTTTCACACACACACACACACACACACACACCACACACACACACACACACACAGCACCAGCACGCACGTCACGCACGACACAGCACACGCACGCACGACGCACGCACCACCACGCACGCACTCACGCACGCACGCACGCACTCACTCACTCACACACACTCACTCACTCACTCACTCACACACACACACACACCACACACACTCACTCACACACACACACTCACTCACACACACACTCACACACACACTCACTCACACACACACTCACTCACACACACACTCACTCACACACACACACACTCACACACACACACACTCATCACACACACACTCACACACACACTCACTCACACACACACTCACACACACACACACACACCACTCACACACACCACTCACATACACACACCACTCACATACACACACTCACCACACACACACACACACACTCACACACACACACCACACACCACTCACCACCACACACCACTCACCACACACACACTCACCACACACACCACCACACGACACTCACACACACACACGCACGCACCTCACCACCACCCACGCACCACCACGCACGACACGCACCACGCACCACGCCCACGCCAGCCCACCACGCACCACGCACACACGCACACAGCACACACGCACACAGCACACACGCACACACGCACACACGCACACGCACACAGCACACACGCACACACGCACACACGCACACACGCACACACGCACACGCACACGCGCACCACCACGCACGACACACGCACACACGCACCACGCACACCGCACATCGCACACTCGCACACTCGCACACACGCACTCACCACGCACGCACGCACGACGCACGCAGCACGCACGCACGCACGCACACAGCACACGCACACACGCACACACGCACACACGCACACACGCACACACGCACACACGCACAACGCACACACGCACACACGCACACACGCACACACGCACACCGCAACTCGCACTCGCACACTCGCACACTGCACTCACGCACGCACGCACGCACGCACGCACGCACGCACGCACGCACGCACGCACACACACACACACACACACACACACACACACACACACACACACACACACACACACACACACACACACACACACACACTGTAACAACCTTTTTTTGTGATTGTATTAAAAAGTACATTAATTTAAGAATCGTTCATTTATTTGGCGTAATATTAGAAAAGTTTTTAATTATTAATATGTAGAATTGAGAATGTCAACTTAATTTGCGTTTCCTAGAACATATCTTTTGGGTGTAATATTACATAAATAGTTATAGTTCCCTTTCTTAAAAAATTGGATTTATATTATTGTATCCGCGCAAAGCGAAGACTTTTAGGGGGAATACTCATTTGAGTTATTCTGAAAGCTTTTTTTTAATTAACTTAATGCTGAATGTTACAGCAGTAAGCATGATTTTTACCTAATTTTTTTATAGTTGGTGCCATCATTGAAGGTAAGTTATTTTCTAATTCATAATATTTAAAACTAAAGCATTTGTTTGTTTTTTTAGGCACTTATTTGCACTTATTTTGCACTTATTTGCACTTCTATTTTACTTATTTTGCATTTAGTTTGCAATTATTTTACTCATATTTTTTTAATGCATACTTTTATATGGCATTTTTATAATAATTATTTTTAATGGCACGTATAAGTCAGTAATTTACTATTCTATTATTTGTTCTGGTTTAAATGGCAATTTTTACTTGAATTACATTTTACAATGCAAGTTCTACATACTTTTATAAGTAAATTTGGCGAATTAAACTTCAAAGAAATTCAATAAATTTATGGACACAATATATTAAGGATAAATAAGCAAGACATTGACCTCACCAAGTTCACCATTCTGCTTCATAGTTACTAGTTATAGTTTATGGACAGAACCGTTCAAAGGTAATGTTTTTATATAATTTTAGAATAGTATGACTTCTGATTTTTTTACCTTTTCAATCAGATATTGAATAAACTTAAGTATATCATGTTATTTTATTTTCATTTTGATTAATGTTGTATTATTATTAACAAACTAGGTTTTGTTGTTCCTATATATATATATATATATATATATATATATATATATATATAAAAGACAACATGGCGCTCGAGATTTTATCATTTTTTCATAATTTTTTAGATAACATTTTTTTTTTGAATTAAGTGAAAATAATTAAGCAGATGAGAAGCATGCAGTATTTCAGGTATGTTAATTAAACTCTAAATTAGAACTCTCCCTCCCTATTTCATCTTCCGATTGAGCCGACGGCAGTAGCGATTAATATTTGGTAATTTTTTATTAATTAAAATAATTCGATCAATTACAAATTGTTTATTACATTATCGCTTTTGTGTTAATGTTATAAGTTGGCCCAGTTTTAGTGTTTATATACTTAGGCAGCCGCTTTTAATGTTACAACACACACACACGCACGCACGCACGCACGCACGCACGCAAGCACGTACGCACGCACGCACGCACACACGCACGCACGCACACGCACACGCACACGCACACGGACACGCACATGCACACGCACACGCTCACTCACACGCACACGCACACGCACACGTACACGCACACACACACAGATTTTTGTAACCATCAAGGTGGATGTGCCAAAACTATATGGTGTACAGTTTTGCATACGTGTAATTTACAGAAGGTTTCTGTTTTTAAGCTGTTTTAATTTTCTAATTAAAAGCATCACAGGATGTTATTTCTCGCTACCTCTAGAGAAATAGTATTTCCTACGTGCTCTTCTAGATTTCGAAGGTGATAAACAATACACTGACCTGCAATTTTCCAGGTGTTGTAGATTTCCATTTTCGCACTATCTTAACTTTATAACTATGCAGGTGTTAAAGAAGTAATGGCTATCACTACTAATAGACTTGTATTTATAGTAATTTTCACGAGTCAGAGCAGTTGCGTCACTAATATTAATACTGTCAGAGGACGCCGATGTTGCCAGATTGTGAAAAATAACAGTTTGACAACAGTAAAATTTCAGCTTCAAGGGTTCTGTTTATTTACAAAATACAAAATATCACAAAATATGTGTTTCGTCAAATGTGTAATATCAGAAATGCTTAACAGCGCCGGACAGAATTTCCAACCTAACTCAGTTCTATCTCCATTCTCTCGTGCACAAAAAGATCCTAGACACTTCTTCTGGAGTCTATCTTGCTTTCTTCTTTTTCTTTAGAAGAATTTCGGCTTGATTCGATGTTAACAAATCTTTAACCGTGAACTTCACTTTTTCTTCGAAATCAGTGGGTTGGCATTTTAATTGATTTTTAAGATGACGGATGGTTTTCTGTAATGATTCTTTATGGGTTTGGAGTATTTGAATTTAATTTTTCAATTCTTGATTTTCCTTTTATATATTTTCCAATTGTATTTTTAAAACATCTCTTTTGCTTGACAATTATATCTCAATTACATTAGCGTAAGACTCTCCCACTTCTTCTGTTTGTTCGGTCAGCGTAAATACGCATTCTAGTTTTTCAGGTTCAACGCCCCTAAGGGGATTGTCTACTGAAAATTGTCAATTTTATCAATTGTTTTCAAAAAAATTTTTATATTGTCTTAACCCTTGTACCTTTATGAACACAAAGCACATATTAGAACTTATTTCTAATGCTTATATATGTATCTAAAATACGTATTGCATAGTATTACAATACCGCGAACGCGCGATTTTGGCACTTTTGTGTTGGTAATTTTTTATGGTATAAAAATGTGTAATATCCTATGTACATTGAAAGTAAAGATTAAAAATAAGTGAGTTACGGTAAAAAAAGTCATCTGCCCTGGAATCAACACTGCGCATATTGCGAAGAGTTTTGACAAGGAGCGATTAAGATTTTCAAGAAAAAAGAAAGAACAAAAATACCAAGACTATATAGAAGGAAGAAAAGGATTGCTATGATACAAGTTGAAGAAAAAAGACTAGAAAAAGAAGGTGTAACTTATGGACTTGGGGAATTTTGATTTGGTAAGTAAAATAATTTATCCTAGTAACTTAGCCTACGCTAATGGGTATACGGCCTTTGACGCGCGAGTTTGTAAAGCGTTTGTATGGTGTGTGTATATATACAACACCCACAAACCTATGAGTTTTATAATGAACACCTAGATCCAGTAAATTACAAACAAATTCAGTGTGTAATTGCACTGAGTACATCTTATCTTGTAACGTTGAACAAAACTTTACGAACCATTTCCCTCAAATTGAGTTTTTCTTGTTTTTCAGATACAGAATTTGATATTCCGAAAGAACGGCTGAAGATAAATGGATGAAATTTTTGTGCTTTGATTTCAGATACACAACCTAAAACTTCATGTAATTCTGTGTTTATAAGTTGGATAGCCAGCAAAGCATATCTTTGAGCTTCGGTGTAAATAAATATCATGTCGACCATTTCTTCTTTGAAAAAATTCATTTTATACAAAAATTGACAAAACGACAATCCAAAAACACACTAACTAAAGGAACAATATTTTAATGATTATACAAACGTCAAAACAATAGATGCAATTGCTCCTCTTTATTATGAGCGGCTAGCCTATCTGATTTGTTTAGTTGAATTTTATTGTCATAGTGAATTTGTATTTTTGAATATTTTTACGTAAAAGCGTCAATATCTCAAGAAGGGTCCGTCTTACGGCTATGAAACCTATTATCAATTAGTATCTACTTTTCACGTTGAATTGAAATGTGAAAAATATACAGGGTATTGCATTCGAAAAAATTGTATAGTTTTACATGCTTTAGAAAAATTTCCCAGTTTGTAACAGTGAATCCAAAAATCCAAAAATATACAGGGTGTTCCATTAAAAAAAACACAGGTTTGGGTTGGCAAATTTTTGTCAATCACCCTGTATATACCTAAATATTTTTAGAATGTAGGTCTAATGATCATGTATTACCACACCAATGTTTGTTTTGATATCTCTAATAGGTAAGGAGCAATCCTCCGTCCACCCACCCTGTATATATATATATATATATATATATATATATATATATATATATATATATATATATATATATTTATCTACAGGAATCATAATGGCATCCGGTGCACAAACATTGTTATTTGGCGTCCACAGGTATACACCGGGTTATACACTGTTTACGTTTATAGTACAAGGTAGCTTCTGAGCCATGTGTAGGTTAAGTTGGAGTCTAGTGAATACTTTTATACTTTACAGGACACGTGAAGTCTGTATATTTAGTTAACGGTAAAAAGTACCTGCGGCAAATAAGACGCGGCAGCTAATATGTCTCAGTAGCCATAATTGAAAACATACGCTTCGAGTATTAAAATTTACTTAAAATGTTTACGTAAATAATTCGTTTGTTTGAAAACAATAGACTTTAGTACATTATGCCTTGGGTTCTTCACTGTATCTTGCTATGAAAACAATAACAAACAGGTAAGAGGCACACGAAGTTTTTAATTTTTGTATAACTAGGAAGAATTTCGGCAAATAAATCCCACTAACTTTCGCCTAATAAGGCCCATTAAACGGTGGGCCTTATTAAAAGACGTTGTAAAACATTTTTTTTAGTTCCCCAACAACAATTCCATCGAAAGTGATCAAGCGAGCAAAACAACTTCAAGCTGCAATTAACGCATGGGAGGTAATGAAATGTCGCAAATAGAAGCTACTCAACGTTATAATATACATAGGAGAATTATTCGAAACTACCTAAAATCTGGCGCTCTAGATAAAAAAAATTGGACAATCCAGCGTATTACTTCCCGATCAAATAAAACAATCTTCTGAAAGAATAGTTCGTCTGTGCGAAACAGGAATGTCCCTAACACCATTGTTGCTATGTCGCTCTGGATACAAATTCTGTGTAACATTCCACACAGATATAATTCTGCCAAAAGGGTCGCTGTATGTATATATATATATATATATATATATATATATATATATATATATATATATATAGACAGTGCTCGAAATGGATTTTTTCTCGAACCGGAACGCATTTTCCTTCAACTAAATATGTTAAATACCAATACCGGACACTCCTGCTCTTTACCACGTTAAATTTATACGAACAAAATTCACTACCGTCACCTCTGATAACGGGACGGAACTACTGCATCATGTAGTCTGCTACAATTTAAATCAAATGGACAACTGCGGCATATGTTGTCCTTTTATATGTTTATTATATCTGAAAAATAAATATAAAAGGACTTCAGGCTTGTACCATACGATAATAATTGTACGATAGTAAAGAGCACAAACTTTGCTTAACGAATAACGACGTTTTCTTTTCATCTTTCGATCAAAATTTGGCGAACAGATTATTTTTAAATTTTACTAAATAGAATAGAATAGAATAGAATAGAAATAGATTTTTTTTCATATTCTTCGATTTATTGAATCAATAAAGTAACAAAACAGATACTGTTTTTTGCCTTTGGCTTGAATTATTAAACACAGGTTAATAAGCCAGTAAATATAAATTAACCCTACATAGCATAGATTTAAACGGACCAGAGATGAGAGTTCGTACCCATCCGTTAGAGGCGCTAATGTTTCGTTCTGTTGCTCAAAGGGGAAATGTCCGGTATTGGAATTTAATGTATATGCTTCGACGCTTCTGATATTTTTACTTAAAGTGAAACTCATGACTTTTATTCTATTACAAAATTTTCTACAACAGCTCGTATTTCTTGTTCACCTTATGAGCTCTTTTGCGGCTGGCCGCATCATCGGCTGAATGTCGACCTGAAACAAAACAATACAAAATTACTACCTACCTACATAGTTTAAAACCATTATTAGGTAAGTTTAAATAGATTTTAATTACCTTTTGCCAACTACGATTGCACATATTTCGTAGGATTGAACTGCGTTAGTGGTGGTCCAACGCAGTTGATGAATAGCAGTGTAGCAATTGTTTCCACTGATAAAGTTGTTCGTAATGGAGTTACTATTTCATTCATTGAACTGAAATTCCTTTCACATTCGCTAGTGGATATTGGAATTGATGCAATGGCGTTTAAAAGTGGTTTCAAATCATTAGGAATTTCTTCTTTTCCTCCAGTCATTTAGGACCTAAAGCCATGAATTACTTGTGCATCATTTAAACGGAACTGATTACACAGATTTCTTATTTCTTTAACTCCAAATTGTATTTCTACTTCACCATCATTTGATTTTGGCCAATTCTTTGGCTCGAGAACTTTAACACCCGCTAGTAAATTTGTGTATGTGTTTTCAAAACTGGTATACAGCTGTGCAGTATTTATGGGTACAACTTTACCCTCATGAAGTTGTATACCTTTGTATGTATTTTCTGAGATAGAGCATAAAACTTTATCAAGTTTGGGTCCTGGTTGAGTTGCCATCGAGTCGAAAACTCTAATTGTTGTTCTTATAGCTTTATCAGCGTCAACAAGAGTAATGTTTCGTCGCTGCAATACTTCTGACAAATCCCCCATTTCGTCAAGAGCGTCAGACATAGCATGTAAATTTTTCAAAAATATTACATCAGTCGTAATGTTCAGCAAACAATTGTATTTGGCCCTTTCTTTTGTATCTTAAGTCAAATCCTTAGAAGCTGTGTCAAAATGTTCACAAAGTGCTTGATAGTTATACAATACAGCATTAATTGTACGTTTACTTGATGCAACCCAACGAACAGATAACATTCTTCCGATTTTTTAAATTTGTGCCTCAAGCGAAGCTGCTGTCTTTTTGAGCTCATTTTGGTTTTTGGCCGATTGGTGGTATAAGCTGCATAATTTATCTATAAAGAGTTTGAAATGATTGATACCACTGACTTCATTAACGCAGTCATTGAGAGCAAGCTCTAATCTGTGATTAGAGCAGTGCCACACTAATAAATTTGGAAATAATGTTTGCAGCCTCGTTGCTACACCGGAGTTTTTACCAATCATAACCGAGGCTCCATCACAGGCAAAGGCTATGAGGTACTCTTCCAGAAAAGTTTGATAGAAGCCATATTTATTGAGGCATGTCAAAAGGTCCTTTGTGATATTTTCAGCAGTCGTATCAGTCAGCTCAATTAAATCAAAATTAAATACATAGGTCTCTTCTAGATTTGAAGAGGAATCTTCGAAATATGTCATTACTACAACCAAAGTTGTTTTTTTTTGCTCAGGGTTGTTGACTCGTCTATCAAGAATGAGATTTTTTTTTATTATCAATAATATTTTTACATATAGCATTTTTCATTTCAAACGCAATATGAGTCGCAATATCATGGCATGTTTTGTCGGAATGTAAAATCTTACCAATAGGTAGTCCATTTGAAATTTGTAGATCAATATCAACAGGCAGATCAGTAAACGGCCTTTGATTTTTCGCAATTTTGTAAACAGTTCTGAAAACTGTTTCAGTGGTAGCGTTAATTGAAGAATCTTAAGATTCTTCGATCAACGGTGGTAGTAAATAATGTTTTATTCATTTTCTTAATGCCTCCTTCGATAGTATGTTTTTTAGACTGCTCTAATATCTCTTTAACCTTATTATGGGCTTCCGAATGTTTGTGTTCAAATATGTTTTTTCGTAGACTTGATTGCTGTGACTCCCGAGTCTTTCCATTATATGTCACTGAACATTCTTGCCATGGTTTGGAAACTCTTTTATTTTTGTCACTGTGGATGGCGAAAGAATCCAGTTCGCGGCAGATTGAACAGCCCAAGGCCTTATTTTTGACAATGAGCCAGTCATTATTTTCCTTAAATGTCTCGTACTGGCTAGTCTTCCAACAATCAGGTATGTGTTTCGTAATATCACTGTTTTCGTTGATATTACTCGTACCACTTGTGCTGGGAAGATTTTGATAAACTTTTTTCTGTAGCCCTACTGTTTTCTTATTGCTGATCGAACTAGTGTCGTCAGGCTCATGTGGTCTTTTTATTAAGACAATTTCTTAGTAGGTTACTCATTTTAAATACCTACGCGACTGACCCTCGACCGACAATGACACTGTAAATATACGAAAAGTATAGTTAGAAATTCTAACTTAGAATGCACGCACACTGTATACTGGATTTCATGCACGAGGTGTATCATAAATATGACTATACGTTTGATCGCATCATGTGATGAAAATATTACTATTACAGGAAATAGGACATTACCGTTGGAAATACAGTTCTTCAAATTACAACAATAATATGTCAGTATGTCAGAACAATGCTAAGTTTTCTCATTAGTCAAGATATCGCTGAATATGCAACAGCAAATTATAAATTAGTATTATTATTATTATTATTATTTTGCGAATTTCTTTTCATATTTAATAGAAATTTCAATTGCCAAAATTGGCTTGAGAATTATTCTTTTAAAAATGGGTTTTCTTTTATCTGTAAGGTACGGTTCTGAGACCACAATCTTATACATATGAAAATGTAAACTTTCACCATTAACACTCATAATAAAATACTTATCTTTTTTGGGATTTTTTAATGGTGTACTTTAAATTATACAATCTAAACGTTTCGATAACACTTACAGTTATCTTCGTCAATAGTAATGTTTGTTAAAAATTGTTAAAGATGTAGTAAAAATTTTGTCAAATTTGAAAAATTCAAACATAAACATAAGCCTGCTATTAAAATATAACATTTAAGATCACCTAAAGATGTGTCAAACCATTTATCATCTTCCGGAGTGTATAAGTTATCTTGTTCATGTGGAAAAGTATACATCGGGACCACAAAACGTAGCTTTGATACAAGACGCTAAGAACATATGAGATTTTGTAGATTGGGTCAACCAGAGAGGTCTGCTGTGGCTGACCATGCCCTGAATAATCTAAATCATCACATTCAATTTGACAATATGAAAATATTGTCAAGACAAACCCATTATTATGTTCGTTTGCAACGTGAAGCTATTGAAATATATAAACACCCGAATAATTTTAATAGACAAGAAGAAAATCTCCGTTTAAATAGGTTTTGGCATCTTATAATTAAAAAAGAGCATAATGATACGCCTTGATTTTAATTTGTTTTCAACTTTTGGTATGTCTTGGTTTTTTGCTGTTTTTCCTAGACCTTGAAGCAAATGCTTTACCAATTATATGTTAAATTACCACAGCACTATAATTTAACATAAGTAGTTGAAATTAAATTGAAATTAAAAATTATAAAAAAACGTTCTGCATTGTGCTTTTCATTGTTAATAACACTTCCAATTATTGATAAAGATATCTCTTTGTTAGATTTAACTGGGTTATTTTATTTGATGTAATGTTTGGATTTGTGAATGCTTCTATCATTTTAAAATTGAAGTTTTTCACAACTTTACACTTACATCATAACTCGATTAAATTTTGTTAAATGTGTTTTTTGGCTGGCAAATTTCATTGTTAGCTTTCGTCGTAGAGAGTGTTCTGGTTTGTCATCTTTGAGGCAGTTTAACAATATTTAATTTTAAAGACCTAGTTATTCTTTACTACAATTTTATAGTTGGCTTATACGTTTCTCAAACTGTTATATTAATAGCAGGCTTATGTTTATGTTTGAATTTTTCAAATTTGACAAAATTGTTTACTACATCTTTAACAATTTTTAACAAACACAATCTTATACATTTGCGCAAATCATTTCTCAGAATCTGGGATGGCCAGGTACGCCAGTCTTGGAGGCAATTAGTGAGGGGTTCGGATCTCATTGTCCACTGACCGTTATGTGTGCGATATAAAAATAAACCATCACAATGGAACATTAGTGACACACTGCAAATCACGATTAAAGAAAGATACGGTACTAATTTTTGTGAGTATTAACAGGAGTTTAAAAACCAATTCTATATTATAGATTTATCAATATTTGCTTTTTTATTTGTAAGGTATGATTGCAGAAGAAAATTTTCTACAAGAACGAATTTCGTAATAACTTCCACAAATTACATTATACATTTTTTTTTAATATTTGAAGTAATTTGAGTTTTTTATATATGCCGTTAATTTGTATGATTTTGTTACCTTTATCTATACTACAACTACAGGCTACTGTGAAAATTAGGAAATCGAAATAGATGTAAATCATCTAGATAACAGCTTTCTTTTTTTTCCCTGGAAAATATGGATGTGTTTTAAACAATTTCATGGTCTCAGTTTCAAATCAATAGTTACTTTATTATTATTTTATTAGTATTGCATATTTAATTACATATTTACCTAATATTTACTAATTTTTATGTACATGTTCCGCACTTTGATATTACCTACATAAAAATCCGGGCACTAAAATCATAAAGCAATCGCTGACGGAATCACTTCCCAAAGCGGTGCCAATAATTAATTATTATGCTTGGATTTAAATGGTGAACAATTTGAGGCTATAAAGTGTCTAGGCAGTATTGTTGTGATTTTGTTCTATTATTGTAATTTGAAGAATTACCTTTCCAACGGTAATGTTATATTTTCTGTAATAGTAATATTTTACCAACAAAGACGGTGAAAATAAGTAAATAACGCAGTTAGAGGTCTGTATCTGATGATCGAAAACAAATTCACTTGCAACTAGGTACAGACTTTATGATGTTGTTCAAATTCCCGCGTTCGTTTACCTCAGAGGCGTCACATGGTGCATAATGTATATTTTAATGGTATATTAAAAGCAATTCAAAGAACCATATTTTATGTAAATACGCAATTTATTATAATTAAAAGCTATACTGGAAGTAATACTGTAATTAAATTAATAAAATCAATATGTTATTACATTACACATAATTGATACCTATTACTAAAATAATGTTGTCTAAAATGTTTCATTTTCACTGTCACTCAAATCGCTAAACTGATAATCACTGTCACTATCTTCACCCATATTTATAACTAACTTCTCAGTTTCTATATCCAAAATTTGTTCACTTTCAAGATATTTGTCTTCTATATTAATTACTTTATTACATCGGCTTTTCCAATCTTCTGTAGTTGTCGTTTCAAATGCTCTGTTGGCCAATTCCATGACATCATTTAACTTAAATGTAACGTTTTTCTGTGCTACTTATACCGATTTTTATTTTCTAGTACAATTTTGTAAAGTTGTGGTTTATATAGGTTCGCAGGAACTTGAATTCCTTTTTGATGTAACCACTCTAACATTTCGCTTTTCCTACTATTCGACGTTGGTGCAGGATCTAGTAGAACACTATGGTACGGGGCGTTATCAATAACAATGACGGAGTTGTTTGGCAAATTCGGTAGAAGACTTTCTTTGACCCACTTTTCATAATTGGCACCATTCATGTCGTCGTGGTAATCTCCACTTTTTGTGCCAGATTTAAATGTTAATAAACAGTTAAGTATAAAACCCATGTCGCCCCCTGCGTGAACCATAATTACTCGCTGTCCCTTTGAAATAGGAGCAAATAATCCTTCGTTACTGATGTCATTCCAGCTTCGTGAACTGGTATGTCCGCTGTGAATATAGCTTTCATCCAAAAAGACGATCGGTCTGTTTTCAGTACGGTAACGTTTAATGTTTTGAAGGTACACTATTCTTTTTTCTCGAATATCGCTTTTCTCTATTAAAATTCTTCTGTTGTCCACTGTTTTCCTCCACTTAAAGTTAAGTTTTTAAGGATTATTCTCAGCGATTTTTCTGAACCACTCCAACCCAAATCTTCCATTAATTTCTGTCGTAAGGATTTAACGCACACACGACTCTCTTCTGTTTTATGGTAGTTATAAATGATGTGTCTTATTATGTTAAGATCATATTCTGCAACATCCATAACTGGATGTTTTTTTGGCGCTTCTTCTCCAGAGATCTCAGTATAATTGTACCATTATTTTTTGCGGACGATTCATTGGCTTCCTTTATGATTCGTTCTATTGTTGTGACTGATACTTTTGTTGCATTTGAAGTTTTTTCCTTGATGCTCCGTAAGGTTTCGGTTTCTTCTCCTTGTGTTAAAAAGTATTGAAACACGTTATGCACTATTTCTCGCGTTTGTACGTTTAAGATTTTTCCAGACTTAGACATTTTTTAAAACCGATTACAAATCAGTAAATGTTGACACCGTATAATCAATTTTCAAAAACTAATATGCATATGTACCAAGAATCCGGATATTTATATATCAAACCTCTAATTGCTGTCATTATGTTAACTGCTTATAAATTTATTATTTAGATAAGTATGTTTTTCCCCTTTAATCGTCTTTAAGACAATTTTCTAATGGGTACCTAATGCTTTCATTATTTCATTTTTATTAGTGTATATTAAAAATACATTCAAAATTACCTATTAGACAAATGGGAGAGATGCCTACATACTTTCAGGGATAGATGCCTATTATGCAAACATGAAAAACCAAATGTTAAAAAAAACGCGTCACCAATGGAAATATTGGAATTATTCATCTTCATACGCATTCTTCCAATATACATATAATTAAACATACAAATGTGATACGCCACTGCTTAGTATTTTTATTATAATCGGCAACCACCGTAGTTCTTCACGATGCGCCGGCTCCTCGTCTTCTTACACGCCGGCCACTGTACACTACGAACTCGGTTCGCTCATGGCTATACGCAAACCATTGAATTATACTACACTTTCTCGCGGGGACTCGCTCGGGGCAACTCAGCCGGACAGCGGCGGACGAACACGAGCGGAGAGTGGATGTCGTGACGAGAAATCAAATTATATGCACGCTTTTTAAACGACGTTCCGGTACATTTCGTACGAAACGGAACGATGAGAAGAAAACTTTTACGAAACGGAACGGCGTTCCGGTCTATTTCAAGCCCTGTAATATATATATATATATATATATATATATATATATATATATATATATATATATATATATATATATATATACAGTATGTCCCCGGATCGACTCATTTTTGATTTCTCAGAAAATTTCATTCTTGCTGATTTGCCCCGCTTGTTTTCAAACCCCCGAAACACAAATTACTTGCTATTTAACTCAAACGGTTCTCGAGATAATACCATTTTTCTTGAAAAAATCGAGCTTTTCGTAATTTTTTGAAGTAAATTGATTTATTTCAAAGGAAAAATCAAATTGGTCTCACAAGTTTTAATTAATAAATTTAACAATTGATGGTAAAATGAAATGAAATTCTCAAAAAACTGAACTATTAATTTTCTATTCGAATAATGCTCCTCCTTTTTCCGCACAGATTTCAATGCGAGCTCTGAATTCATTGAAACAGCCTTATTTCTTCGATTGAAAGGGACTGGACAGCATTCCGTATCCTATTTTTTAATTGCTCTTCATCATTGTCTAATGGCTCACTGTACACAATTTGTTTTAAACGATCCCACAGATAAAAGTCCATTATTGTGAGATCAGGACCTCTCTGCGGCCATAAAATGGGACCATCTCTTCCTATCCAGTTATCATGGAACTCTGTATTGAGCCACTGGCGAACAGTACCGGCATAATGAGCAGGGCGCCCATCGTGCTGGAAGAACATTCAATTTGGTAGTTCAATGGCAATTCATCCAGTTTATCAGTTAAAAAATTTTGCAACATTTCCAAATATGAATAACGGTTTAAATTTTGATCAAAAAAATATGGGCCAATAATTCCATGGTACGAAACCGCACACCACACATTACCTTTTTTCAAACATTGTCTGCGACTAGCAATTCGGAAGTTTGGATTCGTCCTACTCCAGTAACGGCAATGTTGGGAGGAAACGACTCCGTTAGTTGAAAAGGTCGATTCATCGGAGAACATTATTCGTTTATGAAAATTTGAATCTTCCAAAACTCTATTGCCCATTTCCAAACAAAAATCCAGACGTTTGGCTTCATCACCGTTCTCTAAAGTTTGCCTAAATTGCGGCTTAAATGGTAAAATTTTGTTCTCCTTGAAGATTCTTTGTAAATGAGATTTACCTATCCCAATTCGTAGTGGCCTCCTTCTTAAAGACAACCTTCTGTTGCGGAATGAACGGCGAGAACAGTAGCAGCATCTTCTTCATCGAACAACTTCTTTGGCTTCTTTGGGTTTAAAACCGAGCCTGTTTGAAGGAATTTAGTTACCAAGTTTTTTGTTCCGGCATTCGAAATGGCAACCTCCGGGTATTTTTGGTTGATTTTCTGATAACAACTCGGTAGCACTCTTCCCCAGTTCCGTAACATTGAATTAGATAAATTCTTTGTTGTAAAGTCAACATTATAGCATACAATTCAAATTAGCATGAATTAATTTGCAGTTCAAGAGAATTATCACATTTGACAATTTCTGTCAGTGGTGTTTTTCAATGAAATCCGCCTACTAAAGTTACTTCTAAAAATTAGGAAAAACATTCTGTCCAATTTTTCAAGAAAAATGATATTATCTCGAGAACCGTACGAGTAAAATAGAAAGTAATTTGTGTTTCGGGGGTTTGAAAACAAGCAGGGCAAATCATCAAGAATTAAATTTTCTGAGAAATCAAAAATAAGAGAATTTTCCCTCTTTTAAAGTCGATCCGGGGACATACTGTATATATATATATATATATATATATATATATATATATATATATATTATATATATATATATATATATTTATATTTATTTATTATTTATTTATAATAAATTTTAAAATTGCATATTTCCTCATCAATTTGTCCTTAGTTATCATATAAAAATGTAAAAAGTAAGAATTTTAAAGAAATACAGATTTTTAAATTTTCAGTACACAATCCCCTTAATGGTTGTAAATGTAATTATGGAATACCTGCTAATGAAAGAAAATATACACGTTATCAAACACATTAACACTTTGGTATTGTATACGTACCAGTTTTTTCAGTTCTCTCGGGACAGTTCACATTACCCTAGCTTGCATTTCATTTTCATAGTCTTCTGGTCTGAAATGTAAACTGCACATCGTTTTGGGGGTTTAGTTTACCTTTTCGGTAGCATTTTCTAACCCACTCTTTTCTTAAAACAGAATCTTTAGGGAAAGTGAAAAACAGAATCGGCGACCCACTTTTTTTGCTTTTTTGGAATTGCTCTTGCATATAGCAACATTACAAACACTTCCACCGGGCATCTACGCGCATAAGCAATAAATTAATTTTTACAGTAGGTACGGAATTAAGGATAAATACAAAACATAAAACGTGTTACCTACCTTATTCAACTCTTAAGTACTTATTTGTGTCAAAGATTAATTAAATTGAACTACAAACGATAAGTACTTAAAAGTCTTTTTGCCACAGTTAAACTGTACGAAACTCACTTATTATAAATTACACAATTAAAATAACTAAGACATAAGTAAACAAATCTCCAAAAACACAAAACACCTTAAAAAATTCAGCACGTGAACGGTACGAGTTTATAGCACACTTGGTCATTAATACGAACGGACCGTCTTGATGACGCATAGTGTGTCCGCTTATTCCCTCTCCCAACAAGTTACTAGGCAACCTAAACTTTTCTAACCTTGGCGAGGGCCTTATGCTCGTATTCATAGTCCCTCCTTGAGGAAGACCTTGACCTCAAGTATCCCTTACTGTGAAAAATGCGATTCATAAAGCTACCTTAAGGCGAAGGACGACCTCCGCCTTGGCGAAGGACCGAGGATGCTTCTACCCTACCTTGAGGCGTCCTTAACACAAATGATCATGCGCATAAACGAATTCATTTGAGCGGTAAAAATTACCAGATGTTTTATTAGGAAAATTTTGTATACAGTTGTCTGAATTCTGAAGTTCTTCTTATTTATACTTTCCACACTTTCTTATAGAAAATCAAAGTGTAAGATTTACGTAATTATGGATAATTATTTTGATGAATATTTTCAAGATATGGAGGTACAAGCAGATGAATTGCTAGTACAGGGCAGGCTACCTAAAAGGTGTTTATTACTGAAAAAGCATCAATTGAAGCACAATTAATTTTATGTACCTAATCGATTACAGATACATCAGAGATATGGAAAATCCAATGGAATTTTATTCGAACGAAGAATTTCGCAAACGGTACCGATTTAGGAAAGAAATTGTGCGAAATGTAATTTTTCCCTTAGTCGAAAATAATTTGGTTGTACAAAGTAACCGAGGTTTACCTGTACCATCAATTATAAAATTATTAATTTGTTTGCGTTATTTTGCTACCGGCAACTTGCAGGTTTGTTCATTCAATAAAATATTACCGAATATGGCTACGTATGTTCTTAAAATTACAGATTGTAACTGGAGATTTACGTGGTGTAAGTCAATCGTCTGTATCACGAACTATTGCAAACGTCTCTGTGTTATTAGCACAAAATTTAGTAAGATTTCCTGCCAATGAATTAGGGCAACGTAATAATGTTACAAAATTTTATGAAACTGCACATTTTCCTTCTGTGGTTGGTTGTATTGACTGCACCCATATTAAAGTATCTAATCCCGGAGGTGAGAATGGAGAAGTTTTTAGAAACAGAAAAGGATACTTTTCTTTGAATGTTCAGGTAATACAGCTTTTAATTTTTATGAATGAAAGATATAACTCCATTTTTTAGGTTGTCTGTGATAGCGTGATTTTTTATCGCAGTGCTGTAAGGGTAAAATTTGAATTGGGTGAATTGCGTGGTTTACTTTTGGGAGATGGTGGATATGCGTGTCGCAGGTATTTATTAACTCCAGTAGTAAATCCAACTACACAGCAACAGAGAAGATACAATACAGCACATATTAGAACTAGGAATGTTGTCGAAAGACTTTTCGGTGTATGGAAAAGAAGGTTTCCATGTTTGCAAAGTGGGCTAACACTAAAAATGGAGACATCTGTGGCAGTTATTTGCGCAACTGCAATTCTCCATAACATTGCTATGTCTGCAAATGAAGAAGAATTTCTAGATGGGGAACAGAATGAAGTTCTTATAGAACATAATAATAATGATGCTGGCATGGGCTTAGCATTTCGAACACAATTCATAAATCAACATTTTTGATTGTATAAGATTTCATAAAATTAATATAATTCAACATATTTTTTTGTTTTAGCTATTTTTAGTATGTATTAAACAAAACACTTCTATCTACAACATATTTTTATTTAAGTTATTTTATTTAAAAGTAATATAAATATAATAATAATTGCAATTTACTTTACATTTTTAACCCTGCAACACACGCGCGGTTCAGTGTAACGGGAGTACACGCATGGTGAGATTTTCCCTCACCCTAACTAAATGGACTTTTTGTTTTACTCTTTCTTTGTTTCTTATTTTTTGAATGTCAAATAGGTATTTTTAGTCATTTTGTTCATATATTTGTTTTTTTTTTGCAAATTTTGAACTTTTATTTTATGGTACAGTGGTTAGGTAAACAATAAAGTAAATACATAAAATCTTAAGCAATAAAATAATAAGGAATTTTTACTAAGCTAGTATTTATAAAATTTTAGAATTTATACGTTTCGCAAACTGTACTTTTATTTTATCCTCATATAACTTTAAAAAAATAAGAGAAATGAAACTTACATAACTAATTACTCTATAAAAAATGTAACATATACAACTATTTAACAATTTTTTCAACAATACTAATTAGTCTAAGTCACTATCTTCAGCTACTTCATTTGATCGACAACGGACGCAAAGTACTGCCACAGTGTGCTCTTTACAAATTATCGCTGAACAATCTGAACATTTAGTCTGAGAAAATCTGTTTTTTTTTTCTTGGACAAAAACTGCACTTTACTTTACCGCCCTCATTAGAAGTTCCAGAACGTCTTGAGTTACACCAGTAATCTTTTGTAGCTGAAGTCGCAGAAGAGTAGGCAAGTTTGGTATTTGTGCTCTTTTTATCAGGTGTGGCATGCAAAGTTCAATTGCTAAATTTTTTAGGTAAATTCTTCTTGGGGTAACAGTATTCGAATTGAAACGGTATATTATAGAACTGTTGATTCCTGCGATGTCTAACAGCGTCTAAAATACCCTCAGTGGCCATCTAGCAGTTTTCCGAGAAACTGAGTATAAGCTCTTCATATTGTCAACTGTATCTACTCCACTTTTAGTCATATTATAAAATGTTACTATATTAGGTTTATTTAAATCCCCAGTTTGTTCATCGATTTCTTCACCTTCATGCATAGAAGACAGTAATAATACAGTTTTATTTTTCTTGGGAATATATGATAGAATTGTCATATCTTTTTGATGTCCAAATATTGTTGTGTGCACTGGTCTAATTTTTGCATCAAGAAATACTGGTGGAATCTGTGGTTTATTTTTCCGTAGTGTTCCAACAATGGTTGCTCCGAAATTCTTTAACAGATCTTTAGCAAGTTGCACTGAGGTGAAGTAATTATCGGTCGTTATATTTCTCCCTGTATTTTTTACAGGATGGGTTAACCTTTTCACAATTGCTGAAGGAGTATTTTCTGACTTATAAGGTCCGTCAGGTTGTTTCCCCACATACACCTCCATTTTTACAGTGTAAAATACTCTGGCATCTGCAAGAGAGAAAATTTTAATTCCATATCTTGCTGGCTTCTGAGGCATAAACTGGCGGAAGCTACATCTTCCTCTGAAGGATTCCAGCATTTCATCAACAGTCAAATATTCGTGTGGATTATAATTGTCTTCACAATTTGATACAAATCGATCAAACACATTTCTAATGGGTGCCAGTTTGTCTATCCTTTTTCGGTCGTCACGAGTACTGATATCGTCGAAGCGAATTGCACGCAAAAGGAATCGAAATCAGTTGATAGACATAACTAGACGGAACAATTCAGGTGCAGAGTAATTGTTAGCCCAAAGATCTACAGCATTTATGTGGGATGACTTTAAAACCCAGCCATGTACAGAAGGCCAAGTAATGCTCGAATTTCGTCAAAATTAGTGTCTAGTGCATCCCTTGGTCGGACGTAATTCTCTCTGAGTAAGGCAATTTTGATATTTGTGAATTTAACTATTTCTTTTATTGTTTCGTCCGTTAGAAATAATTGCCAAGGTTGTAAAGGTGTCTTAGCGTCTTTAGCTGCTCCTTTTGCTCCTGGTAAACGACGGATCAAATTTTTTTCTCTGGTTTTATGTATTTTTTTATGATAATGAACGTTCCACTTAGTAGTTTTATCTTTTCCTATGTACACTGGTATTTGGTCTTCTATTACCTCTAACTGATCATTCATTGTTGTGATATCTGACAGACATCTGATCTTCTTCATTTTCACTCGCACTATCATTGATGTCGCTTCCTAACTCCCATCTGTCATCTTTTCCTTTCTTTTCTAGTTCTTCCTCGACTTCCTGTAACATTCGTTCTTCAGTTCTCTTCTCCATTTTCAAAAATTCTCAGCAATGTTCTGAAAACGAACAATTCGAAATAATTGATATAAACGTTTCTAAAACAAAACGCTGTTATCTTTAAAAATTAGAAAGTGATGGTTCATAAAGATTCGTTGTAAGCTATGAAAACTAATGCATAACTTTAGAGAACCCTACAATAAACATAAAGCTGATAAAATTATTAATATCAATTAAAAATTGTTATGTTACACACTTAAAACAACACTAAATAACAGATTTATTGATTAGTAACTGTTAAAATGAATACAAGAAAAAACTTACGTTATTACACGCAAGGTGAGGTAAAATCTCACTTGACGCAGGCTTGGAAACAAACACTCACAACTCTCTTGTATTGCTACTCAAACTCAAGTGACAAAATAACACAGCAAGAAAAGATCCTATACTAGGAATACCTGGAGGGCCAATCAACTGCGCACATTATGTGCGCGGTGATACAAATTTTAGAGCGGGAGTGAGGGAATCCCTCACCGCGCGTGTAATGCCAGGTTAAGCAAATTCTGATACTTAATTTTAGCTGCCTCTTTTGCTAACTTAGCAGCCTCTTTATTATATTTCGCTGCATCAGCTTCATCCTTGGCTGCTTGCAACCTTAATTTATGCAGCTCACGTTGCTGCTCAATGCTTTCCTGAATACGGAGAACACGCCAATATACCTCATCATACCCCTGTTCTCGTCGGTTTGTGCGTGAACGTCCTATTAAGATATTTGATTAGTGTTACAAGTTTATATTTCATTTCACAATAATATTATCTTTCTTACACATGCATAATCCTTGAATAAAAGCATTAATGATAAACATGGATAAAAACTTACCAACAGGAGTATGTGAGTTATGCGACATAACATCGGTCGCCACCAACTGTGGAGGTTCATTATTTGGAGCTTCTGTAACAAATTTAATCTGTTAAATGTGTTTGTGTTCACTTTGGATAAAGACTTACTTAGGAGTGTTTGATGTAATGTTGCTGTTCACAAACTGTGGATGTTCATTATTTGGAACTTCTGTAACAAATTGAATCTGTTAAATGTGTTTGTGCTTGCTCACTTGTAAGTTGCATTAATAATTATGTTTGTTTATCAATTATGGCCCTACCACTTTCTGTCCTCTTTCGTTTATTATCATTTTCAAATGCTGCAGTACTGTCCCAGGGGCAGTCAATTTCTATGTCAGCATTTGGTGCCACATTATCAATTAATGTCAAAAGAGGGTCATCATTTTTTTCTTCTGAACCTCCACCTGTTAGCAGTCTATTAAATTTATTTTGAGTTTCTTGTTTTCTTTTTCTAAAAGTACCTTGAAGGTTATTTTTTTTCTAAAATAGGATTAATATGTACCTATACCTTTGCTTTAGATTATCCCATAACTTGCGGAGTTGCTTGGCAGATCGGGGACGGTAACATCAGGTTGACAATTATATGCTTCAGTTATGCGTTCCCAAGCTTTTTGTTTTTCTCCCAATGTAGTTCCGTCCGTTTTTCTATTTTCAATACACCCTCCTATCTCACAAATTAAATTTGTGAGTAGCAATTTTTCAGGATCAGTGTAAGGTTTAACTGATGTACTAAAGATGAGTAATCACAATATTAAGTGAAAATCAAAGATTAATATGACTAGTGAAAATATTATAATATATATACCAACCTGCACATTTTATTAAAATGTACTAAAAACGTGGGTTAATAAGTGTTTCTTTAATCTATGATTAAAATAAACAAAACGTAAATTAAATATTAAAAAATTATTACAAAAAATAAGGTTAGATAAAAACGCAATAATACAACACAGCAAATACGAGTAGCAAAATTCCCTAAAAATTTAGAGGGAAAATCTCCCTTCGCCGAGATTTGCCGAAGTAATGACTATGAAAGATATTTCTAATATATTAGCAAGGAAGCCTTCACCAAGGGATCCTCAAGATCGAGGTTGAAATGGGACTATGAATACGGGCATTAGTATTTCGCTAATTATTTATGGCATAGTTGGTTACATTGATGCACTTGTAGTCACGTTTGAGGCATTCTAGACACTAACGATTTTCACAAGTCTTTCAGTAACGCGATATGTTCACTTCCATTCCAAATTGAACTTGTTTGCATAGTAATTACAATTCACAATCTATTTTCATTTTGTTAAAACAATTGAGCAAAAAGTAACTATGGATAATTTAGATGCAAATATAATGGACAAATCCATGCGTTCGGTGTTCGGTGATATCTACTTAATTGTTATAACCTTTAAATTTTGATTATTTACTTTTAGTGGGGAATATTCCCTACGAAGCTACCGAAGAAAAACTAAAAGATATTTTCGGTGAAGTAGGTCAAGTTTTATCCTTTAAGTAAGTTCAATATGTATGCTTTCACATTTCTCTTAGTGTGTTTTAGGCTTGTGTTTGATAGAGAAACAGGGAAACCTAAAGGCTATGGCTTTTGTGAATATCGGGATCAGGAAACCGCTCTCAGTGCAATGCGAAATTTGAATGGTTATGAAATTGGTGGTCGTAATTTACGTGTTGATAATGCTTGTACAGAAAAATCACGCATGGAAATGCAAAATTTGCTTAATCAACCCCCAGTTGAAAATCCATATGGGGAACCTATTCAGTCTGAAAAAGCACCCGAGGCTATTAGCAAAGCAGTTGCCTCATTACCCCCTGAACAAATGTTTGAATTAATGAAGCAAATGAAACTATGTATTCAGGTACAGTTCTGGTAATTTTTGGTACATTCTAAAGGATTTTCTAAACCAAAATACTTACACTAACTTATATTTAGACAGTTGGAAGTAAAAAGATGTTGACAGTAAGTACACTTAACGTTTGAAGTTCTTTTCTTTATGTGAAGCATTATGTACATTTCAGAGGTAGGTAATAATGCAAGATTAGTTTTTCTATTAACTATATCTGTATCTTAAGTAATTTACAGGATAATTAAAAAGTAATTATTCCATAATACATTGCTTAAATATTCACATCCTAAGGTTTTGACTGTACAGTAAATTAATACTAGAGTAACGTGATGTAATCACTGGATCTCTTGTGCAAAGTACTTTCCCAAAAACAAGAATGTCAACATAAACAAACGAAAGCTTCAATCCCTCATCTTATCGATTATGTTATTCAAGTTTAATTTTTCTCCCTGCAAAGAGATATAATTTTTTATAATATTGCACATTTAAATTAGAACATGGTTTTGCTTGTAGCAAACAAATTCTAACACAAACAATCAAAAAGAATAATCGATCCTCTTATTTAGCTGTTATAGGTATGTGTGTGAGTTTTTACAATGTGTTAATAAATTATAAAATTTTTTATAACTGCATATTTAAATAGAATGGTTTTTCTCACTGTAAACGAAAAAAATGCTGATATAAATAATACAAAAATATGATCGCTTATCTTATTGAACCCTTTAAAATTTTTGTAAGTTGTGCATTTCTCAAAAATATTAATTTTTGTGCTAGTGCCCTTAAACTATTGCCTATCTTTAACAACACCAAGTGTTGATAATCTGTAAGAAAAAGAACAATTCAAAACATGTGATTGCAGTTTTGTCCTACCATTACCTTTGCTATATCGTTGATTGAAGGAGTTGGGGAAGATACGCAATGTTACAGCAAAATGTGTACTGTTGCCCCACTATAGGTATCCTAGTAGGCCTCACCCCTCTGCCTACAATCTTAAGTACGAGAAAGTGTCGCCGTCCTAAGCTTGATGACTAAATACTAAACTTAACAGCAAAATAATTTTATGATTCATTCATTTGTTTGTTCAAACGAGGAAAATCTTGAGAAAAGCATCATAATTTGAAAACAATTCAATCATTTATTTCAGAAAGGGTCATGTCACAATTCATTTACTATTTACTTACACATATTTACTCCTAATTGTAAAAATAAAGAAATTAATTCAAAGTAGATAAACATTTTTTAATAATTTGCTTTTGCATTCAATGCAGTCGTATTTTTTTAATAATTTAAATACTACATAACCAGCAAGATATACTGTACTGCATGATTCACATAAACGCAAGTGTGATTTGCTGTGGACATTGTAACGAAATCGGAGTCTTTTAAACAGATTTTATAAATTTCCACTAAGTACCGCAATTAGGAGTCGACATAACTCTATATGTCGACCCTTTTATGCGGTACATTTTTGGTCGTAAGGCTGCGTATCTTCCCCAACTCCTTCAATCAACGGCTATATAACAATTTGAATTATCTATAATATCTTCAAATCTCTCATGGGTTGACCATCTTCTGTCAGCTACCAAAACAGCTGCTCGTAAAATAGGCTTTTTGTACAGATCTAAGCAGTACTTTACCTCTCGACAACTCCTTTTGCTGTATAAGGCCCAAATTCGGCCTCATCTGAAATATAATTCTCACCTTTGGGTTAGTGCTCCCCAATACGCTCTCGATATCGTTGATCGTATTCAAAAGAGAGCGATTAGGCTTATAAATGACCCGTCTTTAACTTCTCACATACAGTCCCTTGAGCATAGAAGGATGGTTTCAGTTCTTTCTTTGTATTATCGTTATTACAACGGCTATTGTGCTGGTGAATTACATTCTTTGATACCATCTCCGGCTATCTTTGCGAGAAACACTCGGTTCGCTCAATCACATCATCAGTATGCAGTTCAAATCTCCACTTGTCGTACCAAACGGGCGCAATCCACATTTTTCTACACGGCTTCTAAACTCTGGAATGATCTCCCTAGTTCCTGTTTTCCTCTCACTTATGATATGAGAAAATTTAAGGTAGCTGTTCATAGGCATCTATTGGCAATTCATTATCCCTCTATCCATCCTCCTAAGTGTTCCTGAGTGCTTTAGCATGATAGGCCTTATTTAGCCTGTTCAGGTCCACAATCATAAAAAAAAAAAGAATTATCGAGAGCGATGGATCGGAAGAGGCGGCCCGGTTGCTTGGCCAGCAAGGTCTCCAGATTTAAATCCTTGCGATTTTTGTATTTGGGTATATCTAAAATCAATGGTTTATTCCCAACCAACAGAAACACGCGATCAGCTTTGGATTCAGGATGCCTGCGACGAATTTAGGAAGAATAGGGGAATTTTTGCAAAAATTCGGCAATCTTTACATAAACGAATAAATTTGTGTATAGAAACGGATGGTCGTCATGTGGAGCATCTTTTGTAGATTCAGTTTTGTGTTTCATGCTGTCAGTTGTCATTTTGAATTTTTTTTATTATTGTGTCAGCAACATTTTTTTGTATTAAAAACGATTGTTTTTTACCAGAGTTTATTTCTTACTTTCTAAAGCAAAATTAATTTATGACATGTGAGCAGTTTGACGTTCACGCAATTGTTATTTTGTTTATTTTCCATAGCCATCTTTCATAATTGTAAATGAATTCTTTAGTTAATTTTATAAAAGTATGATTAACACATGAAAAGTTCAAATCGATGTATTTCGAAAACGGTGCGTCGTAGCGACTTCAGACAAGAGTATCAATTCGTTTATGAAAAAATCGAAATTTTTTAAATTTTCTGTTAAAATTGCGAAATTTAGAAAACAAAAAACTTATGAATAACAATGTCCAATGGAAAAACGATTATACATTAATTATTTTTTTAACACAAAACGAGCTCGCTTAATGAGTACATTACTAAAAATTATATTATATAGATTGGATATTCCACTAAATAAATGTACAGAACGCTATCATTTAAAGGGAAATCATTTTGAAGATATTTGAATTAAACCGATGTTAGGGCGCCATTTTCCAAGAGCTCCAGCTCTCTTACGAAGTATTTTTGTTAAATCAACATAAAATCAGCTCTGGAATCTGCAGTTTTTTGTGAAAAGAGTTTGTGGACACTGTATATATATATATATATATATATATATATATATATATATATATATATATCCATAAATAAATGTACAGAACGCTATCATTTAAAGAAATCATTTTGAAGATATTTGAATTAAACCGATGTTAGGCCATTTTCCAAGAGCTCCAGCTCTTTACGAAGTATTTTTTAAATCAACATAAAATCAGCTCTGAATCTCATTCTTGAAAAGAGTTTGACACCCTATATATATATATATATATATATATATATATATATATATATATATATATATATACATATACATATACATATCATATACATATAAAACAAATAATATTACACACACACACACACACACACACACACACACACACACACACACACACACACACACACACACACACACACACACACACACACACACACTAAAAAACACACACACACACACACACACACACACACAACACACACACACACACACACACACACACACACACACTCACACACACTCACACACACACACACACACACACACACACACACACACACACACACACACACACACACACACACACACACACACACACACACACACACACACACACACACACACACACACACACACACACACACACACACACACACACACACACACACACACACACACACACACACACACACACACACACACACACACACACACACACACACACACACACACACACACACACACACACACACACACACACACACACACACACACACACACACACACACACACACACACACACACACACACACACACACACACACACACACACACACACACACACACACACACACACACACACTCTGCGTGCGTGCGTGTGTGTGTGTCGTGCGTGCGTGCGTGTGGTGTGTTATATATATATATATATATATATATATATATATATATATATATATATATATATATATATATACAGTGTGTCCAAGATAAGGATCCTCACCATGGGAATCTCAGTACTTGTTGGAGATACAGCTTAGGTTAAATTAGGAAAAAGTTGTGTTCTTTGAAGCTTATTTACATGCCGTTTAGAAACTTGAAAATTTTCATGCCCTGCTGAGATATTTGGAAAAACGGAATTTGACAATATCGATTTTATTTTTTCTGACTTTATTTGCAGAAATATCAAAAACTAACAACACTTTCTCATTGGCACTTTTAAGGTACTACATGATGGTATTTTTAGATTTTATATCCCACGTTTCGTTTTCAAGAAACCATCATCAACTTTATTTTTTATATGGCCCGAAAAAATGTACACCCTGTATCTAATTCCATTTTTATTACAAATTCAACGATGTATCACATGGCATATTTTATTTAGTTAAAAGGAAAATTAATTGCATTTTTTCTATTTCTTATAAGTATTTTTAAGAAGGCGTTGCAAACAAATGCTTTGTCGTCATTACCTGTCACCGATTCTGTCACTTAATATTATGATAAAGTTGTAATTATCCTTGTTGTTACCCTGTTTGCCGAGTTGTTGTTTTTAGAGTAATTGTTGTTTTTACTGTTGTTTATTGTTGAATAGTTAATATTGTGCATTTATCGTCGAATATGCCGGGTGAGCATTATAGCCATGAAGAAAAGTTTGATATGCTAACGTGCTACATTTTGTGCCACAAAATGATGTAAATTCGGCAGCAATGTATCTTAATACATATTCAGAAAGAAGGCAGCCATGTAAGTCCATTTTCTTAAAGCTGGCTCGAAATTTAAAAGAATATGGTTCATTTAAAAGCCTATTTTAACTCGAAAAAGGAGTCTTTAGAAGAAACCCAAAATAATGTTTTACAAGCAGTTGTTGAGAACCCTGAAATATCAACTAGGCAAATCAAAGATAATGTAGGAGTTGCCAAATCCACAGCTCAATTTATTTTGCGTAAAAATAGATATCACCCTATAAATTTAGGATTTGCCAAGGACTTAAACCAGGGATTTCGAACGGCGCCGGCATTTTGCGAGTGGTATACACGCGCGTGTGAAGAAAATTTAAATTTCCTTCAAAAATAATATGGTCCGACGAAAGCATGGTCACTAATAATGGTATCTTCAACCGCCGCAATACACATTACTGGGCTCAACAAAATCCGCTTGTTAAGAAAATATCGAGACATCAAGAACGTTTTGGGTTTAATATGTGGTCTGGAATTTTATGAACTAAAATCCTAGGTCCATTTTTTTACCATAATTCATTAACCGGAGAACGATACCTTCATTTATTGCGAAATGATTTAGAAGACTGTTTAGATAATTTACCTCTGGCACAGGTCAATAGCTGTTGGTTTCAACAAGACGGTGCTCCTGCACATAATTCTAGGCAAGTTCGAGAGTATCTCTCGCGGCGATTTCCTGGAAAGTGGATTGGAACCTCTAGTGAAGTGTCTTGGCCAGCGCGATCCCCGGACTTAACCCCTCTGGACTTCTTCATATGGGGTTTTGTTAAAAACCGAGTTTTCCAATATTCTTTTGAATCTGAACAGCAGTTACGAGAATGTGTAACGGCCGCATTTAACAGTATTACACCAGAGATGTTACGTGATGTTTTAAGCTCTACAGTTAGAAGATCATACTTATGCTTAGAAAATAACGGAAACCTGTTTGAACACCTGCTTTGAATTAAATATAAAATGCGTTAATTTCTTTGTTTTCGTTACTTAAAAAAAATTTCATTACTCGCCTACTTAAAATACCTATAAGAAATAGAAAAATGCAATTAATTTTCCTTTTAACTAAATAAAATATGGCATGTGATACATCGTTGAATTTGTAATAAAAATGGAATTAGATACAGGGTGTACATTTTTTCGGGCCATATAAAAAATAAAGTTGATGATGGTTTCTTGAAAATGAAACGTCGGTTATAAAATCTAAAAATACCATCATGTAGTACCTTAAAAGTGCCAATGAGAAAGTGTTGCTAGTTTTTTGATATTTCTGCAAATAAAGTCAGAAAAAAATAAAATCGATATTGTCAAATTCCCGTTTTTTCCAAATATCTCAGCAGGGCATGAAAATTTTTCAAGTTTCTAAACGGCATGTAAATAAGCGTCAAAGAACACAACTTTTTCCTAATTTAACCTAAGCTGTATCTCCATCAAGTACTGAGATTCCCATGGTGAGGATCCTTATCTTGGACACACTGTATATTTCTTTTCTTTCGCTTTCTCCCGTTTCGATTGTATCCATAATAGCACCTATTTCTGATCAAGCATCTGCTTTCAAATGTTTCTTATAATAGTGTTTATTTTTGTGGACTTCATATTATCGGTAAATGTTTATAATTATCAATTAAAGTGAGACAGCTAGCGGTTCAGTGCGAATAGTTCGAAGTAGACTCGCGAGCTCCGTTCGAGCACCGTCTACATTAACAAACTCCGGTTGCAGTAACTATTATGGTTACAGTTACAGTTCGTTAATGCGTTAATGAGTATCCGGCTTTAGGTGATCATATTCAGTTTATAACCAAAAATCACTTAAACTATTAATAGACAGTGTAAAAAATTTGATGTGAACACCTTACAAATCTTATATTGCACCAGGTGGGCAAATAAGCGGCTATATCTCAGGACCTGTCAATCTTACAATGGGAAAAACATTTTATTATGAATGTGGTCATGAGAAAATGCTGGAAATTATTTTGAAGTTCCATATTTCACCGCTATGGGACGCAATTAAAAATTAAATAATAAAATTATAAATTTTAAATATCGGCCCCCTAGGGGTGGAGCCTAACACTCATAATACACCATTCATCCGATCGACATGAACCTTTGGTAAGTTGTTGAGAACACACCCTCGAAGGTTTCTGGCATAATTTTTTAAATATCGGCCCCCTAGGTGGCGGCCTCATATGCATACTACACCATTCGTCAATTGCCATGAAAGGGAGAGGGAGAATGTGTTTTGTATTTGAGCGCAGCAAACGCGCCGGGTACTGACTGCTAGTTAAACAAAATTCTAAATTTCTCCCAAAACTCCTATATAAAGTTTGCTTACATCGTGAGAAAGTCTAGACAATTTTGCATAATTTTGGTTTAAGGTTCATTGGCGTACGGACCATAATAAGAGTGGGGGTGGCCATTGAAAGTGTAGTCATTTTAAACCACTTATTCAATTTTAGTAAAATAAAGCTTGTTTAGAAGATATATGTAAGTATTTTAAATTGCCGTTCCCATTGTTACTCAATAGTTCCTAATAAAAATGCTAGAGGGCGCAATTAGTTATATCACTTTTTCATTTTACTCCTAAAATTTAACATCGTATTCGAAAAGTAGATTAAATTTGCAAGAAAAACTCAAAAATCGCAAGTTGATAAATGTTGGTCTCATATTAGTAGTTGAATTAAGGACAAACAGTGATTTATAATGTGTCACCATCGCTCAAAATCAAAAAGTAAATTAAATTTGCCATAAAAATGATACAAGATTTATTTTAATATTGTTGGTTTTAGAGTTATAACGAAATTAAAGTTCAAATAAAACCAAAACTTCTATTTTAAACCCAAAAATAGTAGGTACTTGATGCCTCGATAAATGTTCAAACTGCCTTCCGTCACATTCCAAACAGTCTTCCAATCTTGTTCGGGTGGATAAAATTGTTGCTTCGATTTCCGCTTATTAATTCCTTACCTTAAACTTTAACTTTCCTTAAACTAATTAATTTTACACAAATGTAGTAGGTAGAAAATATTACATTTTACATGGAATTTTAGATAAACCACTCAAGTAATAACTACTTCAATTAATAAATACCGCCATCTAGCGCTTTGTCTTAGAATGTCTAATAAATGTTTCGTGGAGTAGGCCGTGGAAACAAAAAACAAACTTTTAAATAACATTATATAGAAACGTCAAATTTTGTTAGACGTAGTTTAATTTTTGTCAATTTGGATTGGGAATATTTTTTAAAATGCCTTTTACAAGTGATGAAGCCGTTGATATGATTGCGGTCTATTTCGAGTGCTTTCATAATGCAGCAATAGCTGAATGACAGTATGCGGCCCAGTATCCAGATCACCATCATTATGGAAGAAGAAATTTTCCACGCTTGGTACAGCGACTACTCGGTACTGATTGTTTTCGTCCTAGATTTAGGAAGCGTCGGATTGGATGGACGGAAGAAAATATTATTATCTTAACTTAAATAGAATTTAACAGACACATATAGAACTAGGGCGTTATCTTTAGATTTGTGAATAGCTTGAACTACTTACTGTTCGAAACATCTTAAAAGACCACAGGAAAATAATTGCATTAGCACATCCTTTTTAATAGACACAGTTTACTATATGCGCGTTACTTTTCATTTTTAGACTACACCCCTACCATATAGTTTTTCACCTGACCCTAAACGAAGATGATTTTGATCATAGAATAAATTTTTGTCTATCGATGTTAGGAATGATTCGTGAAAACAGAAATTTTTTATCACAGATTCTATGGACTGACGAGGCTACTTTTAATAGTGATGGTAGGGTAAACATACATAATATGCATTATTGGTCTGCTGAGAATTCATATTAATTGCGAGAAGTGCAGCACCAAGGCCGCTGAAGGCTAAACGTGTGTTGTGGCATTATAGGCGGCAAAACTATCGGTCCTTATTTTTTTGATAGTGCGCTGACTGGTAATCTCTTCTTAGACTTTTAATAAATGAGTTGCCAGTCCTGTTAGAAGATGTTTTTTTTTCCCTTAACGTGTGACGCCACATTAACGAATATTTTTAAGAACGCTGGAAAGGGGAAGCCTATTTCATTGGCCGGTCAGGTCACCCAATTTGACGTGTCTCGACTTCTACTTATGGGGTCGCTTGAAGGACATTGTATTCCAAACACCACCGACAACAATATTTGACATGGAAAACAGAATCCTAGATGTAATTCGTCAATTACCACCTGCGGAAATCGAAGCAGCAGTTTTATATACCCGAACAAGATTGGAATATTGTTTGGAATGTGACACAAGGCACTTTGAACATTTATCGAGACATTACATGCATAATATTTTTGGGTTTAAAATCCGATTTTTGATTTTATTTGAACTTTACAGAGCGAGCCACTTTAAAATTAAACTTTAATTTCGCTATAACTAACAATATTAAAATAAATGTATCATTTATCTTTCAAATAAGCTTTATTTTACCAAAAGTGATTTAAAATAGACAGCAAATTTAATGATTACACTTTCAATAGCTTCTCCCACTCTTATTATGCTCAGTACGCCAATGAACCTTAAACCAAAATTATGTAAAATTGTCTAGACTTTCTCACGATGTAAGCAAAGGTATATCTATGGTATGTAGGAGTTTTGGGAAAAATTTAGAATCTAGAAAGTTTTAGCGCACTCTGTTGTCGGGCGGAAGCAAAAAATCAATTAAATTAATTTTTAATTAAAAATCTGGTTCATGATGTTTTCGATTGCCGGGCGACTGAAATATTTTTCATAAGTTGATGCCTCAATATTTACTAATGCCTATCTGACATATACAGTTCGTTCATAAAGTGTGAGAACGCTCGATTATCTGTATGAGTTAAATATGTTCGGAGCTAAAGCTCGAGCAGATGGAGTCTTTGTAATTTTTTTGCAAAATTTTATTTTCACCCTCACTACCTTACAAGATATGATTTAAACTTCAACCACAAAAGCTAGTGGGGATAAAAATTAATTTTTTTGGAAAAAGTAGAAAACTGAAATAAAAAATCTATCTGTCCAAGCTGTAGCTTCAAAGATAATTAACTTGTAAGGTAATGGCGAGATTCTACACGTTATGAACGCACTGTATAAGTAATGTATTTTGGCGACTTACCTATTTTAGGTTTTATAAACATTAAGCAAAAAAGATGATTAAGTTTGAAACTAAATGGCTGTACCTTGACTGATTGACTTTTTCCTCTATAAACTATTTAGTAATGGAAATGCCGTCCGTTAAATACCTATTTAACACTATCATATTTCAATCAAATTTAATACATTTGTTTTATACAGAATAATCCATCAGAAGCACGAAATATGCTGCTCCAAAATCCTCAACTTGCTTATGCATTATTGCAAGCCCAGGTTGTAATGAGAATTGTGGACCCACAAACTGCCTGTGTAAGTTTTATTTTTTTAATTTATGGGTAATTTAAGCAATACAAAATGTTTTAGAGTATGCTACATCCTGAAACGCCAGTTCCACCTCCGTTAATACCAAATGACAAGCCTATTCATGGCTCAATACCTATGAATAATACTTTTGTACCACAACCAGTACAGCCACCTCCTGCAAGGCCAGAATTTCCCCAATACCACCTCTATTGCAAAATCCTCAACCACCAGTATTTACAGGTAAATAACGAGATAATGAAATTGAACATTTAGAACACTTCTTTGTTGAATATTAGGGCAGGATGTAGATCTTCGTTCTTTAGATTTGAGAGGACCAGGTGATCCTCGTTTAACTGGACGTATAGGTGGTGATCAGGATATGCGTGCACTTCCTGTTCAGTTACCAAACCCATTACCCCCACCTGTATCAGAAAAGTAAGTATCTTTTTATTTGAACCAGTTTTGCCAAATCGAAAAAGTAATTTGTATATTTGTTTTTTCATATATAACATATACAGGGTGTCCGAAGAGAATGGGATATTCTATATATCTCGGTAAATATTTATTTTATCACCAAATATCTGAAATAAAAGTTGTCTAGTACTTAGCTCTTCATTACAGGAAGATATTTAGTTAGTGGTTTCTTAAAAAACAAAGGATCAGCGAATTTTTAAATGACAAGATACCCCTATATTGTCGAGTGTAGAGATGTTTTTTTCTCTTTTCCATGATATAAAACTAATACTTTTACTGAACTAGTTTTTGAGAAAAACGCGAAAAGTGATGTTAAGTTTATTTTAATAGTCATCAATCTAGACACCTATGATTGCTTTTAATTGTCAAAACAATTGATTTCGCATCAAAACTGTCAAGGTAGTATGTGTATGTAAGTTACTTATTTCCATTGGTTAACATCCATTTGTGAGTGAAATACGCTTGTGAAGTAAACAGAAATGGCTCATTTATCGGAAGGGCAACATACTGAAATGTTAAACAGACTGGCATATGAAGAAAGGAGGACGCAGACTGAAATTTGCAATTTGTTTAACAATTTGTACCCCGAATCTCACATTACGCAATCAACTGTAAGTAAAATTTGGCACAAATTTCAAAATACGGGCTCTGTTAAAGATTTGCCAAAAACGGGCAGAGCTACAGCTTTAAATAATGAAGAAAGTGAAAATGTGATGGTCGTTGTGAAAAATCCACAAGTTTCCGTTAAAAAAAATTGCGCGTGATTATCTACTGTACACTAGAGGCTGGGCCGAATGCGCAATCAAAAATTTTTTTTGGAAATCTCGGTTGGCATAGTAGAAAAAAGTTGTAAGATGGGTAAACAACTAAGGTGATTTTTTTTCAAAATTTTAAAAAATGTTTTAGCCGCGCCCCCGGGGGGCTAACAATTTTTTTTTTTCAATGTCACATTTTGGATCTAGCATAGCAAAAAACTGATAAATATTAGCTCACTTAGGACAAGTAAAAAATTTGGTTACTACATTTTAATGTTTAACCGCGCCCCTGGGAAAAAAACCATAATATACAGCTCTTCGCTTGAAAAAATGATGACATATTAATCGCGAAACAAAATTGTATTTCTTAACATCATTTTGTCAACCCACAACTCACCACGGGGAGGTGGCTGTATGTCGAGTTGCACCCGCCCTCCCTCCCTTAAAGGTAATTAAGTATTTGATGTTTTTACCTTTTTAGCTTTAAAGTAATCTTTCTTATTTTCAAACGAAGGTAAATTTTGTCTTGCCTCTACTGTAACTCTTATAAAACCGTCCCTTGCAGAATGGCACAAACTTTGCTGGACGCTTCTGTCACTACCTTTATACAACAGCTTGGGTGTGACATGGTAATTTGCTAATAGAAATATAGGATTTATTCTAGATAGCTGCCACCAAATCTTCATATTTTTTTTTGATATCCCTTGTTAGTGGAGGCTCTGTGATAGAGACTTTACTCCAATTAATTAACTCGGTATATTCTTCGGCATTCCAATTTATAGGAGGGATTTTAAATATTCTCATTCTTGCTGGTGGTTGATTTCTAGCCTTTAATATCCTTCGAATACCAAGTTCTCTAATATGACTTCTTTCGTTGGCAATCATAGCTACCAACAAATTTTCTGGGTGGGCGAAGTAGGTGTTTGTTGTAATTATTTTATCAATAATGGTTCTTACTTCCTTAGGAAGGTCTCTTGACTTATTAATGGTTTCCCATAAATGTACGGAACCATATTCAATGGAAGGTCTCGTTTTTATATTAAACCACATAGGTGCATACACTTTCATAATAAACCGGACCAATAGAAGTAAGTTCTGAGAAGGACTGCAAGTTGCAACATACAAGCACAGTATTCAGTTGGCTGTTGTCAACCATCGTGCATGGTTGATTTTTCCAGGATTCCTTTTACTTAAAGCTTCGGAACAGAAACCATCTCTAACAGCACAACAGATCTGATATAAATATCGCTGATCTGTACTGATAGGATATTTGTGGCGATGTTTACAGCACTTACAGGTGGTTTGACTGACAAGTGACCAACATATTTACTTCCCGGCTCTTCTATTAAGGCTACATGTTCCTCTTGTTTAACAACACGGCGGCCTTCAACTTGCATCAGTGTTTGATCTTTTCTGCCATCGAAGTAAATAGCTTCAATATCTTTTCTTTCTTCTGCAGCCGTTTCTTGTACTTGTTTTCTTTTTCTCCGTAATTCTCGGCGGATCTTATTTTTGTCCACTACGTTAATTGGGTTTGAGGAAACAAGTCCAAAATCTTCCAGGGTAGCTGTTGCAATTTTGGCTACGGTTCGGTTTGATGCACCTATCATATCGGCAATTTGGCAATGCAAGTCTCAGTTGGTTTGATTTTTGTTTTAGTGTGTTTTTTTTCAATGGATTTTGTAGAGGATATGACCATTTAAAGTCTTCATCGTTAGCTTTAGCTGAGTCTTCGCTGGATGAACTAGAACTATCGTTTACATTTTCAGTGGTTGAAATAGAATCGGACTTCTGACTACTTGTCGAAGTGGAAGGCATTGACAATTGAAGTAGCCTTGCTTCCCTTTTTTGTAATTTTTCGGTAGTTACTTTATCCACTCCAGCTATTCGCATTTTTCTGTCATTCCTTTGATCTTTCAAAAAGTCTTGTTCTAACAAAGGTACTTTGTGGATTTTCTCACACTTACAGGAATCGAAACTACTGCATTTGCAAGAAGAAATGTCAAACAGTGTTTTTGATTCAATTTTAAAATTTTCCATTTTCTTTATAATAAATGGAGATTTTCGTGATTTTAGGGGTTTTGTTAGATTGCGATAGTTTTTATGATACGCTAATATCATTGCTATTACCCGTTTGGAACCAACCGTTGGAAGTGAAGCGCGTTGCCATACGGCTTCTGTTTTATTCGCAACCAGTTTGGCAACATCCCATTCACGCGGCTGCTTGCTGGAATTTCTCTTAATCTGTTGTCTTGTGAATGAATAACAACGGAACATATCTTCTTTAGTTGGTAAACAAATTTCAGATTCCAGGTCGCAAGCAGTACCAAATATTGGACAAATGTCTGTTTTCCTAGTTTTAACTTTATCCATATTGTTTTTGAAACAGATAAACACAAAACTGAAACACGATAAGTCTTATTATGTGTCCGGTGCCGTCCAAGTCCAATGTCCAAATATCCAAATTGCACTTACAAAAACACTAACGTTTATTGCACTTGGGTATTATTACAATTACTTTATGACTAAACGGAAGTAATTCTCTACAACACTTTCTCGGTTATAACAAGCTCACACAACTTATTCCAACAACGACTAAAGTGACACTGCCGTATTCCGTATTCGTATTGTCGTTTGTCGTAGCGCGTCACACAACAGTCACGTGACTACAATATGATGCAGGGGCGTACCTACACTCTTACTGCATCATTATCGACACGTGTCTAAACAATATATTTCTCTGTTTTCTTGTCATAAGTCAATTAAAACGAATAATTATTTTTTGTAACAGGTCAAAAACGTAAAATTTGGATATTTTCTTTTTAAAGCACCAGGGGCGTGGCTAAATATTAAAATATTTTCACAAAATTTTTTTTCTGTCATAAGTGAGCCAATACCAATTAGTTTTTTGCTATGCCAGATACAAAATGTGACATTAAAAAAAATTTTTTATTCACCCTGGGGCGCGGCTAAATATTTTTTTTTAATTTTGAAAAAAAATCAGCTTACTAGTCTATCTATGTTGCAACTTTTTTTTACTATTCCAATTTAGATTTCCAAAAATAATTTTTTCGGCCCAGCCTACTGTACACAGTGTGCTAAAAAGGAAAAGTGGTTCCCACACAAAGCGTGTGTAGTTCAGGAGTTATTTGCAAACGAGTTGGATCGCAGATTGAAATATTGTGAAGAACACCACCAACTGGAAGACAATGTAAATTTTCACAAAGAATATTCCGTGTACTGACGAGGCAACGTTTTGCTTAAACGGCACAGTAATAAGCAAAACACACTATACTAGTCGTCCAAATCCTAACTGGTAACTAGAATGACACACCTAGTACCGGCAGAAAGTTAATGTGTGGGCAGGAATGATGGGAAACCAGATATTCGGACCTTATTTTTTTTAGGGTAATTTAACGGCCGAGGTTTATTTAAATTTTCTACAATTACAATACCTGTTTTATACCCAAATGAAGATGATCCAGATATACCCCACGACGGAATGTGGTTCCAGCAAAACGGAGCCCCTCCACATTTTGGAATTAATTTTCGCCAGTAATGATACCTTTCCAAATTGTTGAATAGGCAGAAAAGATCCAGTAGAAGGGGCAGATTTCTTCCTTAGGGCCGCCCATAAAAGTAAGGTTTACATAAATACGCCGGGAGGCATTGAGAGCATTAATGCAGAGTTAAGGGCCATCACACCTGAAGCTGTTTTAAATGTGATAGATGAATTTCAACGTAGAATTTATTGCTGCCATGCTCTGAATGATGACCAATTTGAACAGTTATTGTAGTTTCCTCTTTTTTGTTGTGCCCAGATTAATATTAACTCAAAAAAAACTTGAGTTATTTCAGATTAGTTCAGTTGTTACGTTAACATTGTAATAAACTTAACGTCACTCTACCATCACTTTTTCCCTTTTTTCAAAAACTACTTCAGTAAAAGTATTAAAATTTTATGTCATTAAAAAGAGAAAAATACTACACAATTTTTGTTTCAGACATTTTTTAATAAAATAAATATTTACCGAGATATTATAGAATATTCCATACTTTTTGGACACCCTGTATATGTAAATCTAATAGAAATAAATTCGCTTATTAATTTACTTTACTTTAAAGCATACCAAAATTGGATTTGAAAGGAGATAGGTAAATAAATACATATTTAATCATTTTGATTTGCCTCTTGGATTATTCATATGAAATCTATTTCAGTTTCGTCAGAGATCCTCGCAGTGGTGCTGGATTTACAGACCCTCGTCAAAACCGATTACAGGATCCTCGCCAAAAAAATTTACGTCTGTATTTTATTGTCTTTTTACTATTATTTCGTAATAAAAATCAATGTAGCACCCGGCCCAAATTCAACAACCGTACAAGGTGTAAGGCCACCAGTTCCTGTTCCACCTGTGATACCTCCTGTAGCACGTATAGGAGCTGGCATGTCACCGAATATTGGAAATGCTGGAGCTTCTGATCAAGAAAAGGTGTGTATTTTGTGTACTTAAGAAATTGCATTGTTTATGTATTTTAGGCTGCCTTAATTATGCAAGTATTGCAATTATCTGATGAACAAATTGCTATGTTACCTCCAGAACAAAGAACAAGTATATTAGTGTTGAAGGAACAAATTGCTTTAAGTACTCAGCGTTAATTTTGAAACTTAATTTTATATTGAATAATTTTTAGGTAATATGTAATGTTTTTTATTGAATATGGATAAAAATTTGCATAAATAAGTTTTTTTGTTGCTGTTTAAATTTAAGTGTGAGATTTATAATACTAGTGTAGAATGTGTGTATTTGCTTTCTGTCAACTAAACTCCCCTTTTCACCATAACTGTCTTAATCTTTTTATAACTATTAAATATTGAAATAAAACAAATTTGATATTATTGGTATTATATTTTGCATTTGTTGCAGCTTAAACTACCTAATTATTGGACATTATAGCAGATATAGCATGTATAACTACATTATAATATAGAATCTTTTTATGTTAAAACAGTTTGTAGATGGTGCTAGTATAATGTAATCGATCAGAGATTTACATAGAAAAGTTTTTATTTGCCATATCATTGATCTTGCTTAAAAATGTTTGGTTTTATAATTGTGGCACAAAATTATCTATTTTACTGCCTTTGATTTATTTACAAAGTTTAGAACATACGGAAGCCAGTAGCTGTTACATGATTATGGGGAGTCAATTAATTAAACCTGACATGACTACCTAAATAATAATAATATATTGTAATGTGCCCAGGCCAGTCTAACGACTGCACTACTCGAATGCAAAAACACATGAATTTACATAAGCCAAATAGTCTTCTAATTTTTAACTTCAGAAAGGAGGTAGTATCACCCACATGGCGTGAAAGAATTGTTATGGGATATGTTACAAGTATCTAGGGGAGGATAAAATAAAGGTAACAGTATATAAATTTTATAAGCAGGAGCAATGTAGTTCTGCTGTCTTTATTGCGGATGTTGTTCTTTATTAATAATAGTAAGAATAAAATGCAATTCAAAATATATTATTTTTCATTCTTGTACATAACTACTGTTTCCATGTCAATACAATCAAAATAAAACATAACATAAGGAAAGAAATCAAGATGCATGAGCTAAATCATAACAGCTCCTCCCGGACTTATAAATTCAGCCGTACAGGTGCCCGTCGTATTCGGTTGAAACGACGTGCTTCCATCCCAGGTGGCTCCCTTTCAGTAGTTACTACAGGTAACTTATCAGTAGATGACTGTATAATAGATTCATCAGATGGAGTTTCACAGGGTGAAGTATCTTCCATATGATTTGCATGGTTATCAAGAATGGTAGGTATGATATCAGGTTGGGTTTCATGTGGAGTGAACTCGCCAATCTTTCGTAATTGATCAAAATGTCTTTTGCAAGTTTCACCATTGTCAAGTTGAACGAGATAATGCAATTTCCCTAACCTCTTATAAATGTTACCAAATTTCCATCATCATTTACATAAACTCTAGCAGCAACTCTTGTCATTTACGTTAAAATGTCTAGTAGAGATATTATCATCTGAATTAATATTTGTATGTGATTGAAGGTCAGGTTTAATTAAATCTAATCGAGAAGTTATTTCTCGCCCGAAAACTAACATTCTATAGTAGTAGTTGTAGTCATATCTTTGGTAATAAAAATTTCAGGCCATCTTGAATAGGAATCGACTAAAATAAAGTATAGTAATGACCGTAGAATGGTACCGCGTAATCTATGTGTACGCGATAGAATGGTTTACTGACCTCTTCCCAAGAGTGTATAGGTACAGTCCTAGGATTGTTTCTAATTTTATTGCAATTAAAACAATTTTTTGCTAAATTCTCGATATCATTATCGATACCAGGCCACCAACAATAGCTACGTGCTACCCCTTTCATTTTCTGAATTCCGAAATGTGCAGAATGTAATTCGTTTAAAATTGACTGTTGCAAAATTTTAGGTATACCAGGACTCGTTGTCCCCGTAATATGCATCCTTGCTGTAGTGTAAATTCTGTTTGATCAATATTAAAACGTAAACGGCTATCCATTTCTTTTCCGGTTTGCAAAGCGTCTCGTAAAGCTTTTAAACTGATATCGTTCGCGGTCTCTTGCGCTAATTTTGTAACTGTAATTGGTAACGTTTCGATTTGATTTAATTCAAATAAATCGGGTTCATCGTAATTATACAATCCGCGTTACTGTGTAAATTGGTATTCTTGTAACGAATATCATAATTAAATGTCGAAAGAAATATTGCGTAATGTTGCATCCTTGTTGCACTTAGTATTGGTATTGATTTAATTGGATTAAAAATTTGCAATAATAGACGATGATCAGTATATAGTGTAAATTTGTTTCCATATAAGTATTGATAGAATTTTTTTACGCCAAAGATAATACTGTAAGCTTCACGATCAATTTGAGAATATTTTCTTTGTGTAGGGGATAACGTTTGTGACGCAAATTGAATTGGTTTTTCGGAACCGTCTGGATAAATATGTGAAAGTACCTCCCCAACTCCGTAAGGTGATGCGTCTGTTGCGAGTACCAACGGCAGTTTTGCTTCAAAATGAACTAAAAAATTGTCTGATTGAATTTCTATTTTAACTTGTAAAAACGCCTTTTCGCATTGTTTATTCCAAACAAATTTAGAGTTTTGTTTTAGTAGTTCGTTTAATGGCGCGACTATCGTGCTCAAATTTTTAAAAAATCGACCGTAATAATTTATTAGTCCAATTAAGAAATGAACGTAATTGACTTTTGTGTTACTTGTATAATGTTAATTTGCTTTTGACGAATTTAGTGTAACTAAATAAAAATTGTAGTTAGACACTTTTTAATTATCGTGATGTAAAAAAAAATTGTATATTAGAATTCATATACATACTTATGTTAGTATATGCAATATTATGGAAGTTAAATGTGCTAATACTTTTAGTCCCACTTGCACCACCTCGGTTTTAAACTGAGCTGGTGCAGATGGGCAGTTCTTATACATTCACAATAAAGCATTTGAATATGAATTTTTAAAATTCCCGCCTGTTAGCGCTCAGGTGACGTAATACACAACTAATTTATTAAAATGGCGCGAATGGTAGGAGTCTTGTATCTATCCCCACACATATATGATTATAATCAAAGTATGTCCTAAATTATAACAATTAATTCACTGTCGCAGCAAAGTATTTTTGACTCTATCCATAAAATACATAGATATAGTGGATAATTTTTCTAGTTTAAAATGTAAAAAACATTCAATAATTTTCAACTTTGACACCTTATGAAAATTTTTGCCGATCAACATATTAACTAAAAGATACTTTGCTGATTTAATGAAGACCTACGTCGTCTAAAATCTTAGTTTGAGTCAGTTAACTTTATTTGAATCAAATTGTATCTCGATAACAGCTAAAATTTTACTGGTGCGAGACACTCGTAGTAATTGTACCCACAAAGATATCAGTTGAAATTCATTTATAAAGTCAACATACGAAGTGACTAAATGGAATGGATTCGGAGAGAAAAATGGAAATGTAAAGTTTAAATCTTAGAATATAAAATAGTACTTTATATTCTAAGGTTTAAATACATAAACCATCAGTATTTAACTCTGGCCGTTACAATATACACTTTCATCTGTCAAAAAAACGTGAATATTTGCCTATACAAAAGTTGATGTTCCTCTTACTTCAGTAGGTTAATAAAATTACACCTGTAATTTTAAGTTCACAATTTTCATTATTTTGGCTATTTTTTTTTGACTTATTATAGTTTTCGAATAACATTATTATCAAATATGGAAGGGGATAAAAAATCACATTCACAGATTGATGACAAAAAGTCAAATGCAGGTATACCTGAAGCTGAATTTGTGGTAATGGTCTAGATACTCTTTAAAACATATCCACCTAAATTTTTTTTAAGGATGATGTAGATATGTACATGGCAAAATCAGAGAATGGCGGGAACGCCGAAAAGGTTTTAAAACGATTAGATGAACTACATTGTAAATACAAGTATATGGAATTTCATTTATTGGCGAAAAAAAGACGATTGCAATCTCAAATACCAGATTTAAAGCGTTCATTAAATATGATAGAAAAACTTAGACATGAAACTGAAGAATTTGAAACTGAATTTTTGTTAAGTGACCAAGTATTTGCAAAAGCAGTTGTAACACCAACAAATACAGTATGTTTATGGCTTGGTGCAAATGTGATGTTGGAATATAGTTTAGATGATGCAGAAAATTTATTAACAAAAAATATAGGGACAGCCACCAATAGTCTAGAACAGGTCGAGCAAGATGTAGATTTTCTTAGGTATGAAGTTTAGATATTCATTACAAGCAAATCATGTAATGGGTTGTTTGTGTTACCTATTAGAATCAATCTGTAAATAATGTTTAAAAAAGTATGATCTGATGATTTTAACCTCCCATTATATGCTTATCTCATATATTTTATAAATTCTTTAATCATAAAAATGCTATATTGTCGTGGTTTGCACAACTGAGCTTATGATCTCATAATAAAATTAATTTTGATAACTTAAGGTAATTTAAATATAGAACTTTTTCCTTCCGGACTAAATACAACGTGTGTGTAAATGAAAATTGATGAGATCTGAATATCGATTTCAAACCTTGCGAAAAATTCATTAAAATCATTTCATAAATAAAGATAGGTACTTTTTAAATTTAGTTATCAACTAAGTGTAACTTCGTTGTTTAATATTTCAACATGAATCTGAAGATGAATATATGGTTTAGAAAACATATGTCAAATTACTTTTATTTGACATCAATTTGTTCATCTCAGTATTACTATTACTAGTATTACTATCTAAAAAAGAAATGATTTTGATATTTTTAAACATTTTAACCTTCCAACCTATAAATACAAAGCTTCGTGAGATCCGCCATCGCTGTGGATGTATGTTAGTATTACGATAATTCCAGAACGATCAAACAGACATACTTGAAATTTCATATGTACGCTTGATTTCATTTCTCCTGGAGCTAATTATATTTTAGAGAAATTCAGCAGCAGCGAGAAATGGGGTTTATTGGGTGCAGTTTTTGGTTGTTATCAAATACTTCTGAAACAGCTGCATATTTTTTGATATATTTGAAATATATAAAAATAATGGCATATAGATTTTAAAATTATAAATTCTATGAAATTTTTTGTGAAATTTAAAGGTTGCATAATTATTCTTACAAAAATGCATTATTTCAATTGTTTTATTAATTTCCTCTATGCAAATTGGAAGGTCATGTGTCCTTCGACACCAGATATTTAACATTTTCTTGACCCATGTGGTAAAGTAAGTAGCATATTGCCCCTATTTGGAGACCGAACTATTTTCGTAAAAATGGTTAGGGATTGATATACTTCACTTTAAAGAAATTTACTTTTTTCAAATTATCTTGAAAACTAGTGCAGCAATTTTCATTTTGAAATTCATTTAGACACTAAATAAAATGGCTCCCCCAAATTTTCTCATGAAGTTTTGTGAAAGCAGTTTCCATTGGTGAATTTTATAGAAGTATAATTTTCGTAAAACCTGTGAAATATGCATAATGTTGCACAGAGAAAATGTAGTGCTTGATAACTGAAAACTAAGGCTACAAGATTAAGTGAAATTATTTTACGTAATTTAATATAATGTTACATTTAACAACTTCATTAATTAACGAAATTCAATACCTGTATAGATCCCAGTAATCTTTTATTAAATTCTTATGCTCTTATATATAAAGTGCAAACTGCTTTCTGTATTTGTTAGAATAACTTTTTATTACATTTATTGCTTGCAATATATACTTAACGGTAATAACTTTTAATATTTATATAGGGATCAGTGCACAACAACGGAAGTTAATATGGCAAGAGTATTTAATTGGGATGTAAAACGTCGACAGGCAGCCAAGAATAGCAAATAAAATTATGGTTAAAGAAATTCAAACTGGACTCAAGTGGCATTTCTGGATTGTTGAAATATTTTTCTTAACACAAATTAGTTTCAAGATTTTAAATTTATTTAGTTGGATTTGCTTGCATTATGTATAAAAACAGTGTGTATAATATTTAAAAATTGTTTACATGTGTTTACAGGCATAATCAAGGTTGATTTCAGAAAATTTTTAAAAGGCCTAAAGAAGCACAGAATCTGCATTTATTATGTACTAAATTAGATGTATTGTTATAATTTCTCCTACAAATTCAGATGTTGTGATGTTATTAGGTTTTGCAATAAATTTGCTTTAAAAAATACACAAATTTTGCACAATTCATTAGAACTAAGGTTATTGTCTTTAAAATGAATAATTTTATATTTTGGCTTAATGCTTATATTTACATTGCACAACCAAATATATGTCTTTGTCGTTCTAATACATGGCATTTAAGCTAGAAAGTTGTAATTATCCAGTTTTTGTCACTGCAGGAGGTGAATTAAGAAAGACTTCATTACAGGCATTGTAGTGAGATAAAACTAGATACAGTGAAACCTGCTAAAACGGAAACTGACTGGATTTTATAATATTTCCGCCTTATACAGGTTTCCACTTTGTCAGGTCTGATTGAAAAATATGTACGAATAAAATGATACAAACTATGTATGTATGTGTACAAATTTAATTTTTATTAAGATTACATACACATTACAAAAAAAATAAAACAACTATATATACATACATATAATTGTTTATGTGTGTACATTTTTTAATTTCCCTTATTAACAAAAAATCTGTTATTACACTTTGCTGGCATTTCTATATTTTATTGTCTATAGCCCATTTTTCCAACTTAATCTTAAACTAAATGCTTTCACAAAACAATCACTCTTGTCCAAATTTAATAAAAAGTTTTTAATATTTTGTAGTGAATTTATGGCTTCACCAAAATTTTCAATGTTCGTTTCTGCACTTACGTTGCTTGTGTTGTCCGCATTTTCGTCGTCCTGACAATCAGATGCTGTTGTCTATACTAACCAATACATATGTATGTATGTAAACTGTTTCTAGCTGCTTTTGTGACTACAAGAAAATTACTTACGCTTAGGTATTTATGCAACATTTGTAGGAATGCTATCTTTATCTGAAAGTTCTGACAAAAATGCATAATTATGCACTTAAACTTGGGAATTCCCGTGGCTTTCTTGTTGTTGGTAATCCTCCTTAATAAAGGTTAAAGGTTCTGAACAGCGAAGGATTACAAATTTCAGGTAAAACCATTAAGCTTTGTTCTGCATTCCATTCCGCATTAGCAGGTTTCAATTCATAAACTGTACATTTAACATTCCATTTCTGCGTTACCAAGGTTTCCGCTTTTGCATAATAAGAATGTATATATTTTGGTGGGCCACAAAAATGTTCTGTATTTCAGAGATTTCCGCTTTATACAGGTTCCGCATGCTCAGGTTTTACTATATGTCATGTTGGAAGGCAGTGAAAATAATATCACTTAAAATAGTTAAACAGTGACACCCAAACTGCTATGCTTATTTTTAAAACCATTCAATTTTACGTATAACATTATATTAAATGTTTTATGATTCATTATTACCTACCAACTGCTTACCCTTACTTATATTAAACTCACTAAATTATCATTTTCATATATAAGTGCAAAGAAATTAGTGATAATTTAATGTCTATTCACGAGTGCTTGATAAAGTCGATTGCACTCCAAAGTAATAATGTACTTAATAAAATTAAAAAACCATTTAATATAATGTTATACATGTATTTGAATGGTTTTAAAAATAAACATAACAGTTTGAATGTCACTGCTTAACCATTTTAAGTAGAATTCTTTTCATTGTGCCCCAATGTCACGTACCTAGTCCTCTCTTTTTCTGTTGTAGGTATAACTCAATTACAATGCCCGTAACGAAGAGTGCCTTTTTTAATTCACTGCCTGTGGTGACAAAAATTGGATAATTACAACTTTCTAGCTTACTTGCCATGTGTTAAAACTACAAAGACATATACTCAGTTGTGCTATGTAAATATAAGAATTAAACTCAAATAGAAAATCATTAATTTTAAAGACTATAGTAATATAGTTTTTAGTAGTATATTGTGTTAGGTGGGCCATACACGATTCAATGGTGTTACGATCGTTTTGGATTCGATTAGATTGGATGGTTTTTGACCATGTATGGGAGGTTTCAACGAAATCAGTTCAATTTGAATACCAATCAAACATATCAGAATGCATTAGAAATTGAGTGCGTTTTGACAATATATGTGTGTCCAACCAAATTGGTTTGACAAGCATACAAGATTGCTTTAGAAACATGAAACTGAAATGTTTTTATCTATGTTGCATTCTAATTGTACTGCAAAATTGGATCTTGCATTGTAGACGTGTGTTTGGTTTAATCATAACTAATTACACGTGAAAAAATTGTATGTGGTTTGGCTGGTTAATCGACACACAAAGGGGTTTGTCTATGCCACATAAGATAGTTTTGCTTTATACAGGGTGGTTACGGTCTTGTGATTTTATTTTTAAGGGTTGATTAAACACAAAAGAAGGTCATTAACGCTAAAGTTCCTTAACGAAATTGTATAATAAGGAAGATATAACTTCATAAAATTTTATTTTATTTTTTATTTTCTGATTTTTAAGGAGTGATTATATTTTTTGATTTTTAATAAGTGATTAAACAAATTAAATTAAACAATCACATTTTATTTTAATTCAATTTTTTCAAGAAAACCACCTTACATTGATGTTCGAAGTTATTTCCGGGTGTTGAACACAAAAGCTCGCTCGACATATCTATGAGTTGGGGTAATTTACATAGCCTAGATATCGCCGTTGAATTGTCGCAGCTGCTTCAATGCAGATACAAAGATCATCAAAATCAATTATCCATTGGTGTATACCATGTTCTTCATAAGACTTGATAAATAAAGGTCAATTTTATGTTCCTAATTTGTTGATCAATTGTTTTTGGTTCATGACGTTATTTAAGACTTTGCTCAATACCACGGTGATAACTTCGAACATCTAACGTAAAGTGGTTTTTTTGAAAAAATTAGAATTAAAATGAAATGTGTATTTGTTTAATTTAATTTAATTTTTTAATCACTCCTTAAAACTCAGAAAATTTAAAAAAATCATCTCCCTTACACAACTTTTGTTAAGGCATTTTAGTATTAATGACCTTTTAAAGTGTTTAATCACCTAAAAATAAAATCACAAGACCATAAACATGTATCATATACTAATTTTTTTTCAAACTTCTAAAATTGATTAATTACGTGGGCATATTGATAAATTCTTGACCTAACATAAAAGAAGAAACAATTTAGAAATGAAAATATATTTTTTTTCAACATATCCCCCTTTTAAAGTAATGCACTAAATTCCTGTTCCTCTGGAAACCAGCTCTCAGTATCTTCTATTATTTTTTTCGTTGGATCATAATTTACACCTTTACAAAATTTTTTTCAATTGAGGGAGAGATGATAGTCCATGTGCAAGGTCCAGTGGATAAGGCGGAGGCCAAAGCATTTCGAACTTTCCATAATTACTCCATGAGAATCCCAAAGAAACTGAAACAAGAACTTTTCCAGCAGATTTCTTCACACGTCAACTATTGTTTCGTCTGTGGGTTTTACAAATTTAGCCAGATTTCATTCGTGGTAACAACATGGTCCACAAATCAAGCATCTTTGTCAAAATGTACAGGGTGTCCCAACGATAGAGTAAAGTAAGTTTATGCTTAACTAGAATTATTTGTGTAAATATTGTATGGACCATGGGGTAGAGGTAAGAAGTGTGCATTTTTTTAAAATATTGGAAGTTATACAGGGTGCGCCAGAAAAGCAGGACGTGAAAAGTATGATTTTTTAAATAGAACACCCGTATTTGATTTTAGTTTTTAATTCTACGTGTCCATACAAACATATTTTGTCATACAAAAGATTGGCTGAAAGTTTTTAGTTCTTGAGATATTCGCGTTTAAAGATTATTATGGTCATTTTCGTGGGGTTGATGAATGGGCAATTGTTCCGTTATTTCACAATAAAAAAAATTGATATTTCGTGTGAAAAATGAGTGATATTATACTAACGTTTAGACCGAGTAGTATTTCAAATTTTCTCAACAGGGTGTTTGTTATAACCATTCAAATTTTAAAATTCTGAAATTAAAAAAAATCAGTTTTTTTTAATTGCACACCCTATATATTTTTATTTCATTTTATTCGGGATTAAAAAATCTATCATTTTTGTCAAATATATCCTATATCTATCTTTGATAGTTTTCGAGGAATTTCTATTTTTCTCACTAGCTACGTTACATACGATACTATAACATTATTGTGGATCGTGGTAGCCATGGAAAACAATTGCGACGAAATAAAACAAACCACCTAAGCGAGAATATTAACAGTTTTTATTAATGAGAAACAGTAATTCAATAATTATTCAACATTGCGTCTTAGTAAATGCTCAAATAGACGGCCTTCTTGCTGAATACACATATTGAGCCTTTTTCTCATGTTCTGTTTCACTTCGGATAACATAAGAGGGATCACTGTGCGACAAGCTTCGCGAATTCTATGTTTCATGTCCTCCCTTGTTGTAGGTTTAATAATATACACCCGATCTTTTATGTATCACCATAGGAAAAAATCCAGTGGAGATAAATCGCATGACCTGGGTGGCCATAATATAAAGCCATTACGTCCTATCCATTTCTCCGGGTATTGCTGGTTCAAGAATTCCCTTACGTCCCGATAAAAATGTGGAGGTGCACCATCCTGTTGCAACCACATATTTAGTCGTCCTTCTAAATTGATATCCTCAAGTAACACAGGCAATTCTTCACGAAAGGAATGCAAATAGCTGCGGCCCGTTAATGGATCATCAAAAAAATAGGGACCGATAATTTGGTCATTAAGTATACCACACCACACATTTAGTGACCAATGATTTTGGTTTTGAACTTCTCGTAGCCAAAATGGATTATCAATGGCGTAATAGTGCATATTATGCCGAATTACAGCCCCATTGCTTTTAAACGTCGCCTCATCGGAAAACATTATGGAGCACAAAAAGTTGTTATTTAATTGCAGCCGTTGATTAATGATATTGCAGAATTCAATTCGTCTTGCAAAATCCTCTTCTCGCAATTCTTGATGAAGTTCAATGTGATAGGGATGGTACTTATACTTCAGCGTTGTTCGATTCACGTTTGATTTGGAGGTATCACATATCGTCGCTAATGTTCTAGAACTCACTTGGGGATTTTCTTGAATATTTAATAATATTTCAAGTTCTTTTTCTTCATTAGCTGCCCTTTTATTAACAACTTTACGTTTGAAGTATTTAACACTACCGCTAGAATGAAATCTATCCATCAAATTTTCCAAGCCAACAGTAGTAGGTATTCGACGTTCAGGATATTTCATTTTGTAGATTCGTTATGCCAATAAAGGGTTTTTTTCAGCCTCGCCCAACACGTATATCATATCAATTAATTCATTTGTTGAATAATTCATAATTGATACAAGAATTGATAACAAGTTAAATGCGAAAACGACAAATTTAATATGTGTTTATTTTGACAAGTAGGAAACCTTTGTATCTTAGTAACGCAATTATTATTTTCCATGGCTACCAAGATCCATGCAATGCAATGTTATCGAAAATAAAGTAGCTAGTGTGAAAAATCGAAATTCCTCGAAAACTATCAAAATAGATATAGGATATATTTAACAAAAATGATAGATTTTTAATCCCGAATAAAATGAAATAAAAATATATAGGGTGTGCAATTAAAAAACTGATTTTTTAATTTCAGAATTTTCAAATTTGAATGGTTATAACAAACACCCTGTTGAGAAAATTAGAAATACTACTCGGTCTAAACGTTAGTATAATATCACTCATTTTTCACACGAAATATCAATTTTTTATTGTGAAATAACGGAACAATTGCCCATTCATCAACCCCACGAAAATGACCATAATAATCTTTAAACGCGAATATCTCAAGAACTAAAACTTTCAGCCAATCTTTTGTATGACAAAATATGTTTGTATGGACACGTAGAATTAAAACTAAAATCAAATACGGGGTGTTCTATTTAAAAAAATCATACTTTTTCACGTCCTGCTTTTCTGGCGCACCCTGTATAACTTCCAATATTTTAAAAAAATGCACACTTCTTACCTCTACCCCATGGTCCATACAATATTTACACAAATAATTCTAGTTAAGCATAAACTTACTTTACTCTATCGTTGGGACACCCTGTACAGAGATGGTATGTGACACTTCCACTTGTTCTTGTATTTGATTGACATTCAAGCATTTGAGAATCGTTGCACAAATTCTTTCCATACCCAAATTGAAGGAGTTACATGATGGAACACTTGCATGACATATTTAGTGTCTCAGATATATGTTTTATACCAAGTCGATATGCACTGCATCAATACTTTCTGGGGTAAACACTTACGATTTTAAAGTAAGAAACATAGGGAACCTTTGTAGTTTGTAGCATATGATTTGATAAATAAATAAAATAAGTGAATACTTAACAATTGAATTTTATAGATACCATATAGATGAAAGTTACATATGTTAATTAAGAGATCTTATTACTTATTGTTACTAAAGGTGTTTTGTTTAAATCTAGTTTTTAGAAATGAAAGTGAATAGTAGGTGGACACCATGCCTAATCTAGGGTTTTGTTAATTGCATTTTAATCTTGTCCACATAATGACCTGGTCATGTCATTAAGCTGAAGAGTGTTTAATAGTTTCTTGGAATTTCGTATAATTGGTTTTGGAGTCATTATCCAAATGATTTGGAGTTTCTCCATATAACGTCATTATTCAAATTGTGGATTCACGGAAATATGAATTGCAATGTTTCGTAGATTAAGAAATTACAAGTCGAATAATGTTCTTGGATTGAAATGAACATCCTTAAACTTGTTTATACACTCAAGGTCCTTTTGACAGAAGCAGGTTTCAAATCGACATCTTACATTTGCATCTTGAGACTTGTTTCTTTCTTAATAAAATTAATGCGAACAAATTGGCTAAGTCTAGATTTTCTCATCTAGTGGTACCTTTTAAAGGCATTGAAATACGAAAAATTTGAAATAGCATCCAGAAACTACCATCTCATAGGACTTCGCAACTTACCCTAGAATCTCAGCGCCCGATGTGTCTGTGGCTTCATCTAGTGGTGTATCTTCAAAAGATAATAGAAGATACCTGTCATAGGGATTGTGGTTCCATCAAGCGGTATATTTTGAAAGCATTGGAGTTAGATAGCAACGCCCCGCTTCTGAAAGCTGGGGCTCAATCTTGATACTCGTTTCTCCCGATGGGGCTTTTCGTTATTTTGATTCTGTGTGCCTCTTTGGTTTTTCCGCTATCATACGGTATGCCCTTTTAACGTTCCGCCATCTTACCTGCAGGATCTTGTTTTCATATCGTGATTCCATATGCCTTATTGGTTTTTCCACTATCTTAACCTCCTTATGCCTTTTTAACGTTCAGCCACTTACCTGCACCCTCTTCTTTCCGTGTGCCTTTTGGCATTACGCTATTTTCACGGTGGCTGTAGCAGAAATAAAAAAATAAAAGGTTTTAATAGTTTATTATATGTAAGTCAATAACTATACAGCTTATTTTTATTATTACATAGCAATAATAATAATTACCTAACATAGCGCAACAGTTATAGCACTTTTCTAACCTAATTAGTCTAATGACATAAACTTGGAAAAACTAGGTCATTATAGGGGAAAGATTAAAAGCAAAATCTAAGGTCACGCGTGGTGACCACCTGCTCAGGTGAATTATTACCTGAGTAATTATTTTGTGTTGAGTAGGTATGTACTGTTTACCAGGGTAAATGATGAATTTAATATCAACAGTAGGACCTTGAATAGAAGCACGCAAGGAAAGACCTTTAAATAATAAGTGAGGATTTCTTTTTTCCTTTAGTGAAACTTTAACTTCACTTGATGTATATATATATATATATATATATATATATATATATAATCAAAGATTGCAATGCATATTACAGGTTTATTGCACACACTAGCCCGCATAGATAAAGTTCACTGTACTGTTTTTAAATTTCTAAAATAATGTCATGAACCAGACCGGATAGTCTGCTTAAGACGAATGCAAACCGTTCACTTAACTTTGAAAGCTCGCTCAAACTTACACATTCATCAAATACTCGTCACATCCAGAGCTCCAGCCATCACATCACTAATTTGTTGGCTCAACCTGTATATTTACTTAAAAATCTACTAGAATTGCATCACAAATCACTTTGTTGAATTGCAAAATAAACTCAGGCCCAACCTTTAAATTTCCCAATAAAGTCTTAAACTGTATTACATTAACTCAAAATTTATTACTATATTTGTCTCAGTACTAATAAAAAGCTCAACAAAATCAAAAATTGGTAATAAAATGTCAAAGGTGTCACCTGTTTTTAAATTTCTAAAATAATGTCATGAACCCTATCTAATCGTCCGCATCACAGGAATGTAGACCGTCTCAAAACTAAAAACTTGGCCAAAGCTACACATTTTCCAAAATTGCACCACAAATCGCTGTTTATTTGCAAAATAAACACCCAAAATTTAAACGTTATTACATGAACTCAAAAATGACCCCTAAATTAAGTTTCTAAAATAATGTCATCAAATAGGTCGCATAAGGAAGGATCTTATGGTTCAACCTCTGTATGGGAAATAATTGAAAATGTTGATACTGTAATAAGTTTTGTACAGTAAGACCCTTATTTTGTATTAAAGGGTTGTGGCACGAACGCCACTGTAGAAATATTCGGACCACCCCCAAAAATGCACATTTATCCCTGCAAAGCGTTTTGCAAATTTCGAGTCAATATCTTTAAAACTCTTCGAAATAATAAAAAAAATTAAACTTTAAACACTATCTCGGAAACGAAGCATATTTCGAGCTACATTTATGGGAACTTTTTTTCCCAGAATAACTTCGGCAATCACCCCCTAAAATCTTTCGTTCTTATTTACAAACGCCCATGTATAATGAATAGACCGATAATAAGTTATACATATCATTTCTTTGTATTAATATTGAACGTACAATTATTGTAATATTTGAAATATTTTTATCTGTCGGGCAATTCCATGAAAATAAGGAAATCTGCTGCTGAAAGGGTTAGGAATTATAGGGAAAAGCTGAGTGAAGATAAAAAGAAAGAAACCAAAGACAGGAATGCAAAGCAGTAAGTACTTTCAAGAAACAAAATAATGGTCTGGAGTGTGGAAGAAAAAAGAAACTGAGATTAGTAAAGTACGAATGAGGAATTATAGAGAAAACTTAAAGGCTGAAGTAATGGCAAGGAACGATGGGTATGGTTTAACATCTAAATCTTTTCCAACACCTCAGTCACTGGGGAGGGCACAAAGATCGTTACCAAAATATCCAAGAAAGAAACGTGCAATTGTGAAAAAACTTGTTCGGAGTTCTAGAGACGAAAATCATAAGAATCGTGAAAACTTTCATGATTATGCAGCTGCCCCGAATTTTACGAAAGTGATCTAGTATCGGGTGTATTTCCAGGGCGCAAAGATTTTATCGCTCATAAATTAAGCATAAAAAAGAAAGAAAACGAAAGAGAGTACTAATGATGACAGTAATGGAAGCCTATAGAGTTTTTAAAAGTGAATATCCAGATGTTAAAGTTAGAAAATCTAAGTTTGCTAGTTTACGACCAAAATATGTTCTTCCAGTTTCTGAAAAGGATCAAAATGTTTGCTGTTGTACACATTATGAAAATGCAGACCTCCTTATTGATCGATTAAGTGAATGCATTGGAATAAATATCCCATCTGCCAACAAATTGGTGGAAATGTCCGTATGTAGCTTGAATATCCAGTGTTATTTGGAAAATTGTGCCATTTGTAGTACCACTGAAGAATTTGTTATAAATTTACTCCCAAATGGTACTAAATTAGAAAACCTAATTTGCAATTTTCATCAGTGGACGGATGCAAAAAAAAAAGGAAGCAATCACATGTTCGCTCGAAACTGCAAGAAAATGTTCATTGAACAGCTGACGGCTTTGCGCAAACACTGCTTCTTTGCAAAGACACAACTGCAACAGATAAAGCATTTGAAAGGAAATCGTGCACCGAACCATGCTGTATTACAATAAGATTTTGCTGAAAATTTTGGGATAAAACAGCAGGATGAAATTATGTCTGCAACGAGGGTGTCACTATATTTACAGCTGTTTTGAGTGAAGTAAACAGTACAACATCAAATGCAATGATCACTAATGATTTACAGCATGAAAAAGTGCAGTATTAATATTCAATAGAGCCATATTGGAAGATGCTATGCACAGCAAAGAAATAAAACATCTCCACATTTTCTTAGATTGTGCAGCTAGCCAGTTTAAGAACAGATTCACACTTTCTACGGTTTTTAATCCCACCATCTACAGATTCAGTCCATCGATTGGAGTTTCTTTGGAACGGGCCATGGTAAAGGTTAAATGAGCAGTGTGTCGACGAATTATGCAGCGTCGTGTAGTGATAAACAATGCAAAGGACTTTTCAGAAGTTGCTAAACAGGCATGTCCGCAGATCCACATTTTTTATATTCCACAGTCAAAAGTGGATAATGTACGCAAAGAAATAATGTGGAGACATTTGGGAAGAAACTGCTCGAAAACGAATACCTAACAGTCATTATGTCAAAGCTTTTTCCCCATTTGAAGTGGAAGTTGGTGCTGTTAATCCCTTTATGGATAGATTACTATCAGAAATGAAACGAGTGCTCGTATATTAAAAAAATAAAGTCAGAATAGTGGCATTGCTTGCCAAACATTGAATACTGGCAGCTATGTCGTCGTATCATATGATGGAAGTTTATTTCCTGGAATTGTGCAAGATTTGGCATCAGATGAAGTGCAAGTTAATGTAATGCATTCCTGCAGAGGTGGATGGAAGTGGCCTAAGGAAAAGGACTGTATTTAGTATATTACAGCATCCGTTGTTAAAAAACTTATAGGAACTCCCGTGCCTTTCAATAACAGGGATGTATTTTATTTACTGAAGAGATTGCAGATGACGCCTATTAATTATTATGGTTAAGACTTTACTGCCTTAGTTTCCACAAATAAAGTTGATATGGACTAACATTTGCTTATCTTTCCTAATTAAAAATTAGAAATATTTAGTTTCTATTTTTCATTCTGTTTGTTTATAAAAAAAGTGTACAATATTGTCTTGGAAACTCTATAATGTATATTAATTTTAGGAGAAGCGTCCATTTATATTGTAATACATACTTTTACTGTTCAGAGAGTAATTTAAACATGACTATAATATTCATGCATAATTTAAACAGAGATAAATAAATATAATTTGCACTGGTTACATCAGTAACAAGTAAACGTTACATCAGTAACATTTTTTAAAATGTCTGTTTTGTATGCTATTTGAATTTAAAAAAGAGTGTTAATGATTATAAAAAAGGTAATTTTTATTAAATTTTATTATTTGACTTCAGAGAAGTGCATTAGGTAATTGGGGGAAAGATGCCAAATTGGGGAAGATGACTAAGCACTCTACTTCAGAATTTGCTCAATAGATGTCCACAAAATTCAGTTTACAGAATACCTTTACGTAAATGTCAGTAAAGTTAATCGCTTAAAATGTGTTTTGACAAACCATAGAAAAGTTTTAATGCAGTGTTGGTGTGACCTTGTGTGGAATTTTTTAAATCTTCGTAGTATTTTGTTCTATAAATCGTAGACGGACTTAGTTTTCAACTGGGGCGTATTGTTAGCTGGAAAGAAGGCAGGTTTATTTCGACTTTTGCAGAAATAATTGGCGCTAATTTGAATTTACTTAAAGAGTTTGCCTTCTTCCCCAACACATTGGGGTTAGTTGCATAAATTGAGTTGTGGTCAGATGCCAGCGTGTAACTTACGTATTTCACGTGTACTGTAAAACGAGGTTAATTCGCACCACCTTTTTTGACTTAAATTCTTTAATAATATATAAACGTGTGTTAAAATCAGTTTAATTATTTTTTTATTATTCATATCTATTATACAGGTTATAAAGAAATCGTGACTACATTTTGAAGTTGATTGATTCAGTAATTCTAAATTCTAATAATTTGCAACTTAAGAAACATTAGTATTCTAAACATTAACTTTGCATCTGTCCCATATGAAATCTTAAATTGTAAAAATCACTCCCACCATAACTTGCCACATTCAGAAACAATGTATAAACCACGCCTTGACACTTGTTTGGGTGGATTTATTGAACCAATAGTTTTATCCCATATGTACCATATTTCGTCCCGTTTTTCGGGCCACTTCCAAAACTTTACCGTCTGTACCATTGCGTTAATCATAGCTCCATCTTTATTTAAAGACGTTATGACCACGGGATATACATTCATTCATAAAGACAAGTTCACCAATAGCTCTTGTAGCATCTTTCAATTCAGATTTTTTCACTGTTTCAACACTAGTTACTCCGAAAGTACCAGAAATAAGCTTTTGGTTAAATGCATTCTTCTCCTCCACATTAATTTCATCATTTGATGAATCTCGCAAAATTGATAGGTGGTCATTAGGAGCTCTATCTTCATCTGAATCTTCATCTATAGCATCTTCTAATGTTTTTTGTTTGGACGTTTCAGTGCTTGATATAGAGAGCTTGATGCTTCAGTTAGGTCTGTAACACTAACTTCGAAATGAGCGATGCTTTGCCCTGGTGGAACTCTCCACGAGTTTTAAACTGGGTTGTTTCATGTCTTTTATTCTGCAAATATTCAATGAAAAGCATTAGTGGCTTCCTGGTTAGTTGTTATCGATCGACGGGTTGAATTTAATCGTTCCAACAATGGAGTCACATCACAAGGCACAATTCCACATTTTTTGAAGCCTGCCTTTAAACTGTCATGAGAATTTTCTCCTATTTTTTCCATTAAAGATAGCTGTAATGCTGGAAAATGCTGCTTTTCAAGGGCATTTGACCTGCTTCCAATATGAGTTTCTTTGAACCCCGTTAAAATTTCCCTCCAAGCTCTCTTCATGGGTGCAAATAACGCAACATCAAGGGGTTGCGTTACACGAGTGCTATCAGGCGGTAAGCAAACTAAATGGACATCATGTTTTTACAGAAATCCAAGACCTCAACATTTATATGAGAGGATAGATTGTCCCCTATGACGATCTTCCTTCCTGAGATTTTATTAAGTTTTGGAAACAAAAGTGTGTTAAACCAGTTTACGGACGTTTGGGATTCCAACCATCCGGATGCATTGTTTCCATTAGGGAAATGCTGCTTTTTATGAATTACATATCCGTTCCGGGTATTTAATACCACGCTTAGTTAAAATTTTCTTTTGTCCAGGGTCGTCGGTAAAATTGGTTTTGTCATTATCGAAGATAGCATGTGGCTTTACATCGGCCAAGGTTTGTTTTAAATGTTCTACTTATTTCTTCATCTTGTCTTCATGAAGTGCTGCTCAATTTGTTTTTATAGTAGACGTGAACCTTTCTGTAAGATCTTTATGGCGATGTAGAAATGATCTTACCCAATTTTTACCTTGAAGGCTGTCCTTAAAGCGAGCTATTTTCCTTCCCTGGCGACTTGTGTAAGTTTTTATTATTTGTGGTAATTCCATTTCAGTCACGGGAAAGCGAAAATCGCTTAGCCTGTGAATACAAGATATCTAACGTCTCTGTTCTTCATGAGAGAACACAGGTGGATAACCAGGTTTATTCATGTGCTGTAATTTCAGTTCGTTGAGGTATTTTGTATGCTTCGGCAGCGATTCTTGTACTCATACCGGATTTTACGGCAGATAAGCTTGCTTCTAAATCTTCTAGTGTATCATCGCCATATTTCCGTGATCCTAATAGTCTTCGGGGCATTTTCTGAAAAAAAAATAGAAATAAAAAGTATAACTAACCCATTTTCAAATAAGAGGGGATACATTGCACCACAAGTATCCCCAATTAAGTGCTGCAAAATATCCCCAATTTTGCACGTATAGAGCACAAATCAACAAATATTTTTTGTCGTGCATTTCACTGGGAATGTGCTATGGTGAGGTGGATCCATATTTTCAGCTACTTCTAGATACATTAGAAACACATGGTTTAATGGACAAGCCCAGGAGAATTTTCAATGCAGAAGGCAACTTTCTTCCACCATACGTGATCTTTCGTGGTGAAAACAAAAAGAAGGAGTTTGAGGACAACATGCCCTCAGGATCTGATTTATCCTGATTCAGCTTATGTTAAAAGCAGTATATTCCTATCGTGGATAAAAGTTCATTTTCTTCCAAGAAAAGAACCAGGTCTCATTGTTTTGATCCTTGACGGCCATGCCTCACATTGCAACGACGTGGATATTTCTTAGCAGAAAACAACATTCACGTCATATGTTTACCCAGCCATACCACGCATTGGCTGCAACCCCTCGACAAGTCTTTCTTTTAACCACTCAAAACCTATTGGAATAGAGCTTGTAGGCAATGGATTAGGTCTCATCCTGGACGCAGAATTACTAGATATCAATTTGGAGGAATTTTAAACGAAGCCTGGAGTAAGCTGAAACCAACCAGAATGCAGTGTCAGGGTTTGAAGCCGGTGGGATATTTCCCTACAATCCGGCGAAAATTCCAGACTATGCCTATTATGTAGCTGATAACACTGCAGGAGCTAATGATAACAACCCCAATACCGCTGCTGAAAATGATTCTAATGACACTGCTGAAAATGAACATTCTGATGTTGAACAAGAATCCGTGTCGCTCGAAACACTTTCACCTGTCCCTGTTGTAACAGGACTTAGTAAGCCGAACCCACGCAAACAGCATGCAGAACGTATTACATCATTGGAAGTGCGGCAAAGAAAGCGTCAAAAGCTAGAAGAAAAACGTAAGAAACAAGCAGAAAACGAAGAAAGAAAACGCAAGAAGAATAATAGCGCTAAAATGTAAAACGGTAATTAAGAAAGCAAGCTAAAGCATCAAAAATGATTTGTGAAGAAAGCAGCAGTGATGAATACGAATCCACCGAATTAGTTTCGGATCACAGCTCAGATAATATCGCAGTGGTAATGACGATTATTGGATTGTTTGTAAAGCTTACTACCGCGACAAAAATGGACCCAAGGAGGACTGGATTTGCCGCATTGCTTGCAAAAAGTGGCTGCATGAGACTTGTACTCCTTTTGAGAATAACTGTGACGATTGTGGCGAAAAACAATAAGTGCTAATTTTTTTTTGCGTTGACATCTTTTCCTCCATCGATGCAGGGTGAGATGGCATCAGGATCGAGTTAAGATTCTTATATCTAAATATAAAATATATACCAGCATCTTCCCCCAATGTAGTTAGGTTAGATGCCAAATTTTTATTGAAAAAAACATTTTTTTATGTTAACTATAAGTTTATGTTTATTTCATTGTGTTTTATAACACTGTATTCTTTAAGCAATAAATAATGTTTTTGACTTTATTGAAATATGTATAGGGTGAACACCCTACGTATGGCCACTACCCCCCCCCCCCCTATGGCCAGTCCTACTAAAGATTTTAAAATTAAGCGGGAAAGTCGAAACCAAGTGATTACTGTGCCAACATAAGGAAGTATGGATACTAAGTAATCGAAATAATTAGTTGGCAGTGCCGGTAGAGTTTGTTTTTATTGTGAACGCATAAGTGGAATTCGTGTATGCTTTGTTTCGATTGAAACCTTGTGGATTTTGTTAAGGTAATATCATTTTTTTATCCGTTAACATCCTTAAAATATATATAATAACACATTCTTGTTGGAAAATTCTGGTGATTCTTATGTTAAATTTTTAATGTAAAATGTACATGAATCTTTAAACAATGTTTTTGATACAATTTACCACATGGCCATAAGTGGTAGCGTTAGGAGAATGGAGAACCGCCTATGGCCATCTGGTGGCCATAGAGGGTTCTCCATGTTAACCACTTATGGCCATTTGTGTATTTTGTTCGTTTTCTGGAGTATGCTGTTCAAAATGATTATTTATCTATTGCATGTAATAAGCCAGATTAACAGCAAGACCGATTATTTTAGTTTACGTTGATTTCTAATTTCCAGATTCAATATGGAAAAATTAAAACGATTCCAGTATTCCCTTCGAAAGTTCAGAAAGCGCTTAATGCGATTAAGGAAGGAATGCCTGCTGCCCAAGCTGCTAGAGAATTTCAAGTTCCTCGTACAACACTGAGGAACAAACTGTCCGGGAAAGCTCCCGTCGAATCAATGGGGCACAGTGGATACCATAGTGTTTTGGGTATGGATTTGGAAGAAGAGTTATGTAGGTGGATAATACACTCTACTGATAGGGGTCTTCTAATAACTAAAGACGGACTTTTGACTACCATCCAAAAAATCCTCAACGAAACTGGCACGCAAGTTAGTAGACCCACAACCTCCATGTTCAAGGAGCCATCAAAGAAATGGGTTGCGTCTTTCCTAAAAAGACATCCTCAAATTAAACAAAAAAGGGCAGAATATGTCAACAGAGCTCGAGGAAGCGTTACTGAACAGAAAATTAAGCAGTGGTTTAAAGATGTGAAGGATTTATTGCGAAATGGTTGCGACGTTCTGCAACATCCACGCAGAATCTTTAATATAGATGAGACGTGCTTCAACTTAGCACCAGGGGCAGAACTAGTCTTGGCACCAAAAGGAAGATCTGTCTACTGTGAGTCTTCCAGATCTGACAAGGAGAACGTCACAACTCTCTTCACAGTTAGGGCAGATGGAGTGTTTGCTCCTCCATTAACTCTTTTTAAATATGAACGATTGCCGGTTGCGCAGTTGCTTCTGCTCCGCCGGGATGGTCAATCGGCAAAACCGAAAGAGGCTGGATGACTGCCGCTGCTTTTTTTGAATATTTTGAACGTTTTTAATAAATATCTGGATGAGCAGCAGATCCAAAAACCTGTGATAGTATTCTTAGACGGTCACAAATCGCACATGACCTTGCAGTTAAGCCGATTTTGTAAGGAGAATGAGATCATTTTAGTGGCATTGTTTCCTAACGCTGCTCACATTCTGCAACCACTAGACGTGGCTGTATTTAAATCCATAAAAACGAAATGGGTGGCAGTGAAGAGGAATTGGAAGGTGGATCATGGAGGCCGGGAAGTTGGAAAACTAGACATGCCAAAAGCTCTTAATAGTTTAATAACAGGAAGTGAAACCATGCTGAAAAATATTATTGCTGGTTTTAGAGCGACAGGACTCTACCCTTTTAATTCAGATGGAGTGGACTACTCGAATATTATCGATAGAAGAGAGTATAGTGTTAGGGAAAGTGAAGAACAAAAAAAGATTGCGCAAGATATCTTCAATTTATTGAAAATAGAATTTCCATTGAAATTTTAAATGAATTCAAGAGATTCAGGGAAAAGAACTACGATTTCGATGGAGATGTGACCTATTTGAAGTTATTTGATTTCTGGAAAGAAATAAAAGATGAGGTGGAAGGAAAGTCAGCTGATAGCATAGATAACACTCAAAACTGGGAAGATGACTGGAGTGAGCTGAGCCAACCTGATACCGGCATTAATCCTGAGATTGAAGTGACAGCGAGCTCAAGCAATGCTCAAATTCACACACCTCCCAAAGTGGCAGAAAACGTTCTCTCGACTAACGCAGCAGAATCTGACAAGGCTGATAATGAGCCTGAAACACCTCAGTCAGGAACAAAGTCGTTAATTGAGGTTCTAAATGAGGTGGTATAGTTTGGCCTGAGTCAAAGAAAAAAAAGAAAAAGCTGGAATATATCCCAACTGTCATAACCAACAAAATGGGTTGAAATTTTTGAGGCAAAAGACAGAGAAAAAAAAGGGATAGAGAGGAAAAAGGAAGATAGAAAACGCCAAAGACTTTTGAAGAAGAGTCAACAGACCAAAGCTAGGCCTAAGAGACAAGTGGAAGAATCTAGTTCTGATTCTGATGTTGAAATGAGTAGCCACAGTGATTTGTCGGAAATTGAATGGCGTGAAAATTTTACCGATCAAAATGAGTCGCCCATGCCTTCGTTCGATCGAAATCAGATTGTGAATGGTTGTTCATTATAATGGCAATAATTTCCCAGGTCAAGTTTTGGAAGTTTTAGACAAAGGGATTAAGGTCAAGTGCCTCCAGAAAGGTTCAAAATATTTTAAGTGGCTTATCAAAGAGGACATTTTATTTTATGAATGGAGTGAAGTTAAGGCCATGATACATTAGGGTTTTTTGTTTTCATGATCATGATTTATAATGAATAAAACCGTTTTTTGGTAGAAAGTCGTTGATTTCTTAACATGGCCATAGGTGGTTGTCACAGTGGCCATAGGTAGGGTTTGCTTGGCCATAGGTGGTGAAATTACCAGTGATCTGTTTAAGGTTGTACAAAAATATTTAGGTGAAATAAGATGAATCAAAGAGATTTCTGAATCAAAAAGGAACCCCCAAAAAATAGTATTCCATCGCCTTAAGCACCTAATAAGCATGAATCACTGGATCATTTAAAAACAAAATAAAATTTTCCTTAAGGTGGCCATAGGTAGGGTGGTCACCCTACTACCTAAGTGTTGTAAAAATTAACTATACAATGTTTGACATCTTCCCCCAAGTTACCTTTCATTAAACATTTCATTATAAAATCTGTGCCCTTTTTATGTTAAGTCAGTAACAATAAAGTTTTTATTTTTTAGAAGACAAATAAAAATGATCAATCAGGCTCTTGTTGTTATTGCTTATCTACATAGAGCCCATTTATATCGTACAGCTTTTCCAAACAGAAGTTGATATTTATGAGAGGGGAGCAAAATTAGAGGTAAAAAATACTACTGAATGTTACGTCAGTAACCATGGAACTTTTCTTTAAAGAATTGAATTCTCTATCAGATCAAGCTATTAAAAATATTTTACAGATTACGCTAACGTCAAAAATTGTATACCAGCACACCATCAGGACATCAATGGAATGCCAGGATGACGTTACCTTTCAAAATTATAAACAGTGTCATGTTGTCAGTCTGTTAGTCATAACAATAGACTTAAAAAATCTCATACACCGTTTCAGAAAGAATAGAAATTGTAAAAATGTTTTATTCCGGCAATAGTACGGGCAGAATAAGTGCGTTATTTAGCGCGAAATATCCAAACCGCTCGATCCAAGTCATACTACAATTGAAAGAATTATTACCAAATTTGAAAATAGTGGCACAGTGCTTCCTTTCCGTAAATGCGCCAATATTCAAAGAAATGTGCTTGAAAATGAAAATACTACAAATGTATTAACTGCAGTTGTTGAAAATCCTGTAGAAGTTCTCGAGAAATTGCGAACCAGTTTGGAATGCCTAATACAACCCCATTAAACAGTAAAAAAAAAATTTCCATTCGTACAAACTTCAGTGTCATCAGGATTTACTTGAGGGGGATTTTAAGAGAAGAGCAGAGTTTTGTTATGAGATGCTGGAGAAGATTAATCTAGACCGACAATTTTTAAAGAACATTTGTTTTACGGATGAGTGTACGTTTACGTTAAAAACGTGCAAAATTATAAGATTTGATCAACAAAAACGCTCGAAATTGTTGATAGACGATCTCAATATCGTCAAAAAATGAATCTTTGTGTAAGACAGAAAACAGTTGCCATCAGTTTTTTTTCCAGAAAATTGTGTCTTGGCATTTTTTGGCGGTGGAGAGCTCTTATGAACCCACTGCATGGATTATTGTTTAGTAGGAGGGTTCCAGTGCTGTACCCAAGTCTCATCCCCGGTGATAATTCGAGAAAAAAAATTTTTTGTCCCTCTCCAAGTCGGACAAATTTTCTTGAGAAACTTCTTTTCTGTACAGTTTTTGTTCAGGTGTAAGCAATTTGGGTATCCACCTTCTTCATACCTAAATCGTCATGCAAATTTTCGACTTTTCGCACAATGTCTTCAGTTTCAACGGATCGTCCGGACTTTGGGTCATCATTGGTTAATCATCGACCTCATCGAAATAGTTTAGACAAATATTGGATCTGAAAATAAGATGGTGCATCTTCTCCATACATAGCAACCATTCTTTCATGAATTGCTTTTGGACCATTGCCTTTTTTTGTCAGGAACTTTATTACGCTACGATGTTCAATCTTAGTTTCACTCATTTGATTAACAAATAGACTGTCTCAAATCTCTGTAAACGGAACACACTAAACACAACTTAGCACGTGTACTTCTAACAGTGACAGCAATTTTTTAATAATTTGTTTGACATTGTCACTTTTTTGTTTCATAGCTAGGTAGATAACATAAAAATACGCCCTCGTATTTTCATTTTTAAACACATTTCTTTGAATGTTAGCTTCATAATTTTGGTCACAATTACACAAAGGAAGCAGCATTCCACTGCTTTCAAAATTGATAGTAGTTCTTCCAATAGATAGTTTTGATTAATTTTTTAGACAATTAAATCTCCTTTATTTATTAACCTGTTTTTTTTATTGGTTATTTAGATGGTTTGGTGTTTGAAAGATTGTGTCATTTTGACATTTCATCACTGTCCTGATGCTGTGCAGGAATGGTACATAATTTTTGAAATTAGCGTAAGCTGTAAAATATTTGTAGTAGTTTCATCTGATAGAGAATTCAATTTTTAAAGAAAACTTCCTCTAGAGTTTTTACCTAAAATAATTTAGGGAAGTCGCAAGTCGAGAGTCTATGATTTCCCATTGGATTTGCCATGGTCCGTCCGACCATTCACCACCCGGTATTGGTAGTGCACGACAGGGTTCTTTTTCTCATTTTTTTCAACGATGTTAAGATTATGTTCGTTGTTTAGCTTTAGGTACGGCTTGAGAGACTCTCTTGAAGAATGACCAGTAATTTGGATAACTTCTTGTAAGTTGGCTACAGATTTTGTCAAATTGCTTACAGCGTAGGAACGATTTGAATGATTTATTATTTTTACCTTCTTGGTACTAATCCCAAAACTCTGCGCGCCCTGACGTGCCCACTTACAGAGTTGGTTAACACCTCCTGTTTCCTTCCAATCTGGATTTGCAGTTAAAAATCGATTCGTTTTGATATATGGTGTTCTTTTGCTTAGAATCTCCAGTAGTAGACGCACTGGTCAATTATCTTGGCATTCTCTGTTCCATGTTAACCATTTAGATGCAGCAGTATGTTTTTCTCCACCCAGTGTAGTTTTGGAGAATATGGTGTTGTATTCGATACGGCCTGTAAGTTCACTACAAATGTCAACTTCGTTCTTGCAAAATTCCACTAAGCAGAAGGTTGCTTCGTTGCCACGCGAGGTCGACAGCAGAAATCTGGTAGAACCTTTTTTGTAAGCCGTCCGGTGAGTTTTCGCTGCAGAACTGGATTTTCTTTTCTCAGGAAACGCTTGTAGCTCTTTTGTTTTGGCTGCACGTACCTTTCTGGCATCTTCAAAAATTATGTCTTTGAATGGGTCTATTTTCCGATTAAAGTACTTTTTCTGGAGAATTGCGGAAATATTCCAAATCGTCTTCACAACTCACTCCTTATAATCTGTGCCATTAGCTCGCTTCACGTTAAAAGTCCAGTCTTTAAGAATACTTGCCAAGTGTTTGTTAGAAGTCTGCTCAAGAAATTCATATTTTCATTCTTCACAAAATGCCAAAAACTGTTTCCAAATATATTTGTGCGTTTTCACCGTGTCCGCAGAAGTTAAAGATCCAATAGTTTCGCTTATTTCTAAAGTTGAAGCTTTTCCGAAGCAAGATTTAAATTATTATCCAGTATTTTTGCTTTGTTCGAGCCACCGAAAAATCGAAGTGATTAAACCACGTCGTCAAAGGTATATCCGTTTATTAATACATGGTAACTATGTAAAATTTGTAATTGCCGACTGGCTGAATTCGTGATGAATTATATAATCGTTACTATTGCCTCTTTGATAAACACCAAATACAGGTCTACTAGGAGCTTCCCCGGTACTTTTGTGTACTGTATTATTAAGTGCAAGTTCTACCACTAACGAATATTCACGGTATTCCGATAATTTAGGTAACATGGGACCTAAAGCTCTATTTACCTTTTCTACCAGCCCATTAGCTCAAGGCATTCGGTTAGCTATTAATACATGCTTAACATCACTATTCTCAAAAAAAATTTTAATAATGCACGACTCTATGGGATGGTAATAATATAGATGTATTGTTCCAAAGGGGTACGCCCGTTAGGTATGCAATGCCATTCACCTTCTCACTTACCGTACTTTGGTTAAAAGTAAAAAGTAAAAAAACAATCTGACATTAACTTTTCACAACCTCCTTTAAGGTTGGAAACCAACAAGTTCGTAATATTAACTAACATAGCCTGGTCTACACATACATTCCCCACATTATTATGGCAAGATTGTACTACTCTCGAAACCATTCTACCAGGTGGATAAAATAAAGTTATTTTTATTTTTCCAGAAACGAGCCCGTCATGTAATTCAAACAATTGATATCAAATACCTGCAATATTATCATCAGTCTGGTATTTTGAAGCTAAGATCTGTTCTAAGCGACTCTCTACAACAACTAATATATTCTGAGACCTACCTAAAGCATTCACATGCCTCATTCTATTATTCTGTCGTCGTTGTATGATGTTTAATTTTAAAAAAATAACATCCATATCATTATTATTGTAGACACTGTCGTACAACGTGTAAGCTTGACAATAAATTAATCTTGTATCATTTTAAAAAAGGGTGTTGAGAGACATGTATGATCAGTGTAAACATCCATATTTCTAGTTATTTTTACTTTCTAAAGATTGCCGTACAGCCTCAGCTTTTTTAGTAGTTGTACATCGTGTAAGCTTGACAATAAAGTGAATCTTGTATCATCTTGCCTTAGTGTTTTATTTAATATTGTCTTAAATAATAAGAACATTAGAGACACGATATCTTTCTTACTAAATGTTAACCTAATACTGGCACTGTCAGTGGCAATTTTAAATAGTATATTCTGCAAATGAATATGGAACTGCTTAATCGCATACACCATTGCTACACAATCTAATTCGTAACTATACCTGGATTCTGCATCAATGGTTCGCTTGTTAAAATAAAACAGCGGATGCAACATTCCATCTAATTGTTTCTGTAAAAGATTGTCCCATGTATCGCAATATAATTTGGCTCAAACATGCTTAACTCAAACTATTCCAACTCCTCATTACCAAATTTGTATTCTGTTCTTTTTCAATAAATTATAAAGTGGTTTACTGTAATACTGCATTAATATTACTTTCATTAGGACTGTTGCAGTAAGATTATCATTATACAATACCTCAAATGGCCGATAAATTGCCGAAAATTTTTTCCAAAGTGTATGAGTGTTTATTGCTTCGATATAAATTGGTCGAGTGCGTTAGCACGAGATCAGTTTTTTAGCATTCATACACTTTGGCCAAAAAATTGTCGGGAATACTCCACTAGCGGAATTGTCGCACAATTGTGCTCTGATTAGTCAAAATATAAAAAATACTAAGTTGTAATTGGTTGATACTTGACATGGAGAGGGTGTGTTGAATAGTCATATATAATACCAGTAGTGCGTCCAAAATTATCGATAGTCCGGGAAAAAGCGGTGTTGTCTGGAAACTGCATGAGCTGCTTTTCTCTGTTGGTTAAAAGTTAAAAGTATATATATATATATATATATATATATATATATATATATATATATATATATATATACAGGGTGTTCTAAAAGTCCATCAGGAAACTACGGGAGGAGATTCTACGAGCTAAAATAATAGCAGTTTGTAAGGAAATTTTGTTTCGGATTGTCATTTGTTTGCAAGTTACGGCTTGTCAAAGACCAATTTTCTTATTTTATTTATTAACGATTCTGGTTTTACCAAGAGATAGCGTTAGATAGTGGAATTACACGAACAAAGTATGGCAGATTATCCTATTTTATAATAATAATAATAATAATAATAATAATAATAATAATAATAATAATAATAATAATAATAATAATAATAATACCTCCCCGACGAGATCCACCTTGACGTGGTGGGGAGGCTCAGTAGCCACTGTTGCCAGCAGTGGTGAAGCAAAGAGATCTCAAGTCGTTTGTCTTCGTTTACTGTTGTTTTCTCATTACTTTAGTTTGTTTGTTATCTTGGGTCTTATGTCTTTCTTTCATGGTGTCTCTTGTTCTCTGTAAAAAAATAAAAAAAAGGCTTTGGCCCGCTGGCAGATAGCGATAAAATGCGCTGATGACGACAACGCTAAGTTCATGGATTATGGAAATTAACTCGAGCCCTTCGGGGCGACCACATCTTACGGTGCAGGGGTTCGGATTGTCCCCAGTACCGGTCGGGAGCGAGGCGGAGCGGGCAGGCCTCACCCGACCGTTATCAAGCGGCTGCTCGGCGTCCATGGTGGGAAACCAGGCCATGGAGCATGTAAAAGCTTCTGGAATTAATGACGACTCTGGCGCGAATATGGACAACGAAACAGGAACTAACGTCGTTGTGACTGCTCAAGCTAGCACACAACCGACCTTTACCTCTAAAGTTAAAGGGGGTAGAATAACTGGCAATCCAGATAGAGGAAATAGCTATATATATTATCCAAAATTTTTGGTAATAAAACCCACAGAAGTTGGAGCATTTAATAAAATAAGTCCCTTTGTTATTCAAAGGAACATAGATTATCTAATAGGAATGGTGGCAAATATTAACAAAATAAAATAAGGACTTTTAATTGAAGTTAAAAACAGAGTCCAGGCACAGAAACTTTTAAATTTAAAAACATTTAGTGACACAGCTGTCGAGGTAACACCTCACAATACTTTGAATTTCTCCAAAGGAGTAGTAACATGTCACGATTTAAAAAATGCAACAGAATCGGAAATCAAAGAAAATATGGAATCGCAAGGAGTAATTGATGCTAAATTTATGACGATTAGGAAAGGAGGTGAATTATTAAAGTCTGGTTCAGTGTTACTCACCTTTAACAGAGTATCGTTACCCACTGTAGTAAAAGCTGCGTACCATAATTTACCAGTAAGGCCCTACTATCCTAACCCCTTACGATGTTTTCAATGCCAAAGATACGGACACAGCTCATCAACGTGTACTAAAGACAAAATATGCCATTGCGGTTATCCAGATCATGGCAATGAACCCTGTCCAGTTCCACCAAAATGTGTCAATTGTGGAGGAACACACCTGAGTAGGTCTAAAAACTGCCCTATATACAAAAATGAAACTGCAATACAAAAATTAAAAGTAGACAGGAAAATAACCTATCAAGAAGCCAGGCGAGAGGTTTTGACTCTGAACCCTACCCCTTCGGTCACATATGCATCGATTGCTTCGCAAAAATCAGTTTCATCGCCTACGAATTTTAATGTTAAAGAGATCGTCTCAGAACTAGTACCCGAAATAAAATCGTTAATTAGAAATGAAGTGCATTTTGCTGTAAAGTCGATTTCTCATTTACAAAAAGAAAATATAAATCACTCCACAAATCATATGTCATCCAAGACTGACGCAAACACTGCATTATCAGACGTAGAATCAGAATTTTGTACACCAGATACACCAAAACGAAGAAGAAGCGTAACACCAGAACGTTATAGTGAGCAATCAGACACAGATAAAAGAATTCGTACTCGTAGTTCGATACGTGCTGTAACATTAGAAGCAGACCCTGGTTTTGAAGAAAATTCTGATACAAGTACATCTGTTGACATGAACATTATTCGAAAAGAAAAACACAAAACCAAAGGCTGGCCAAAAGGAAAGCCAAGAGGACCAAAGAAGACTAGCTAAACCATTTTTGTTAAATTCAACTGTGATAGCAAGTCTCAAAATTGAGATTTAAGACTAACTGTGATATTTTTACTAGCTGTGATATTTTTATATTATTTATTATTTATTTACTTATAAGAATCTATTTACATTTTATTTATTTATTAGTTTATTTTATATCTTACCAATTTAATTATTTTAAATATTGGTATTCGGCATACTACAATACCTTAACACTAACATTCGATAACAAAGAAAACATCCTGCAATGGAATTGCAACGGGTTAAAACACCACTATTGCCAATTAAAAATGATTATATGCGAATATCAACCCTTCTGCTTGTGTTTACAAGAAACACATCTTAAAGGAAACGAAAAATTTCATCTAAAGGGGTACCATTCTTATAACAAAAATTTCATTGGCAACGAAAGGGCTAGTGGAGGTGTAGCAACTTACATAAAAAACAACATACCACATAACGTTTATAAACTAAATACACATATACAAGCTGTTGCAATTAAAATTGAATATCCAGTTAGCACAACTATCTGCAATGTATACTTACCATCGTTTAACTGGACATTGCAAGATCTTGAAAATATAATAGCACAACTAACACCGCCCTTTATTATTGTAGGAGACTTTAACTCTCATTCTAAGGTCTGGGGATCCGCGCACACAGACGCCCGAGGTCGTTTAGTAGAACAACTAATGGAAAATAACGACTTAGTGCTACTTAATACAGGTGGTGCCACACATTTTAATGCTAAGTCACGTAATTTCACCGCAATAGACCTCACATTTGCCTCATCAACTATAGCATTAAAAATGACATGGCTAGCACATACCGATTATTATGGTAGTGACCATTCGCCCATATTCATTTCCACTCACCATGAAATAAATAAGAGGGCAATACAGAAAAAGTGGTTGATTAAAAAAGCAGACTGGGAAAAATACGAAACTATGTTAAATTTAAATCAATACGATGAATCATTGGAAACAGAACAACAAGTGACATTTTTGACTCAAACTGTTTTAAACGCCGCAACAGAAACAATTCCACAGTCTGGCACAGAACGAAAACCCGTTACTGTACCTTGGTGGTCAGAAGAAATAAAAAATTTAATTAAACAGAAAAGAAAATTATTCACTATATTCAAACGAAGGCCAACCACTGATAACATGATCAATTTTAAAAAAGCACGTGCTAAAGTACGCAGAAAGATACTGATTGCAAAAAGAAATTCTTGGCAAGAATACGTGACCACTATCAATTTTCAAACGAATAGCAATGCAGTTTGGAAAAAAGCCAAATCAATCAAAAACAGCAGCTCAGAAAACTATACAGAAGCTTTTAAAAAAACCAAACTGCAAAATGAGGAAGAACTAAACTTCGACACAAATGAAAAGTGTGACTATAACGTACCATTTACCCTCACTGAGTTAAATAACGCATTTGCAAGATGTAAAAATACTGCTCCTGGACCAGATTCAATCACGTATGTAATGCTTCAAAACTCCCATTACCTAAAAACAACACTTATTAAATATTATAACGCAATATATAATAAAGGAACCTACCCATCACAATGGCAGCATTCTATAATAACACCTATACCCAAACCTGGAAAAGATATTACAAAACCCGTTAACTATAGACCAATCTCACTTACCTGCTGCATGAGTAAGGTTTTGAAAAATGTTGAACGAGCGACTTATATGGCTTCTAGAATCGCAACAACTTATATCAACATATCAAACAGGATACCGTAAATTTCACTCTACAACTGATACACTAGTCTACCTGGAAAACTATATTTTAAACAGCTTTATCAACCAAAAACATACGGTAGCTGTTACTTTTGATGTGTATAAGGCATACGAAATGATGTGGAGATATAACATATTAAAACCCTACACAATTGGAAGTTAAAGGGAAACTTACCCCAAATTATACAGAGTTTTTTGTCCTATCGTAGCTTTCGCGTTAGAATAGGGAACGCTACGTCGAAAATCCACGTTCAAGAAAATGGCATACCACAAGGGTCCGTATTAAGCTGTACCCTATTTATAATCGGAATCAACCATTTAGTGTCATTAAAGCAACCATTAGTTTATAAATGTATTTATGTAGATGACCTAATAATATTTTGTCAAAACAACACAATCCATTATATACAAGAATCACTTCAAGAAGCAATTAATGAAATTGTGGCACTAGCTGAAAAAACTGGCTTGAGATTCACAGTAGACAAGACAGCTGCAATACATTTTTGCAGACTAAGGAGAGAACATGATGAACCACAATTAAAAATTAACGGAACACCTATCGCTCTCGTTGAACAAACAAAAATACTAGGCGTTATTTTTGATAAAAAACTTTATTTCAAACAACATATAGAACACATTGTCACGAAGTGCAAGAAAAGACTTAATTTAATTAGATGTCTATCTAACATAAATTGGGGTTCAGAAAGACAAACGCTCCTTCAACTGTATAAATCATTCATACTGTCCGTTATGGACTATGGTAGCATAGTATACTCTTCCGCAAGAAGATCGTCGTTAAAGCTACTAGATACTATTCATACAAAAGGCATACGAATGGCAACAGGCGCTTTTAGAACAAGCCCAACACTCTCAATATACTCCGACTCTGGAATTCCACCGTTATATGTCAGAAGAAACATTCTGTTACTTAATTACGTAACAAAGACAATGTCGTTAAAGCAGCATATCATTTATGAAAAATTGAAAATAACGTCATTGAGAGTTACAATGTACGTACAACAGCAAGCAGACCTGCACTAATTAGAGCATCAGAAATCGCAAAAAAGATGAACATTGTAATTCCGCGATTACTACACTACAACCATTCTGAATGCGCACCCTGGATAGTACCTAACACGAAATTCATACTTGACCTAATCAACTTTAAGAAAGAAAACACTCTTCCTACTGTGTATCATACACATATGAAGAAAATTGTATCTGGTTACTCAAACTATGTAAAAATCTTTACGGACGGATCCAAAACAGAAAGTGGAGTAGGAAGCGCAATTTACATAAATGGAGCATGCTACCATTGGACACTGAGTAAATTTGTGAGTGTATATAATGCTGAACTATATGCACTTTGGCAGTCCCTTTTAATTTGTCGACATCACAACAACAACGATTTCATCATATTCACTGATTCGCTAAGTTCTGTGCAAGCAATAGACAACATAGCTCCATCCAAGGACCCGTTAGTGAACATGATTAAAGGTCAATTGCATCATCTAGGAAATATGTCAAAAAACATTGTAATTATTTGGATACCAGGACATGTTGGTATATTTGAAAATGAAGCCGTAGACACTGCGGCAAAAAAAGCCACCAATATGAAAACTGATGACGTTGCAGTTCATCCAAGCGATTTCAAAAAACACCTGAAATTTAAATGTATTGAGAAGTGGAATACATTATGGAACCAGTCGAACACATATTTAAGCAAAAGTAAAAAATATACAGGTCCTTAGAAACATACATGCCAACTAACAAGGAAAGAGCACGTTGTAATAACCAGAATTCGAATAGGACACACCAACTTGACCCACAACTTCTTATTAGGAAAGACTGAAAGAAAGATGTGTAACCAATGCAATGTCTACATAACACTAGAACATTTATTTATCGAATGTCCAATGTATACACAAATAAGAACAAATACACAGATAGAAAACACAATGCAAAATATTCTGAAAGAAGATGGAAAATCGGTGGAAAAAATTTTGAAATACTTGAAAGAAACAAATCTTTACAGATACATATAGAAAAGAAATGTAAAACGTATATGTGTTAAAATGGCCATAAAACCAATGCAGTTGGCGCCATTAATAAAACTAAAAAAAAAAAATAATAATAATAATAATAATAATACATTTTATTATTCGTATCAAGAGAATTAGTAACAGTTATTTGAAGCATGCCAAGTCGGTTATTTAACGAATGGAATTATCAACATTTGATATTTTAATAAATATTTAATAGCGATTTCTGACTAAACGGTTGCATTTATCGGCTTGGATAAAGAGCACATAATTTTTTCTAATATTGTTTCTCTTTATAATAATGTTCATATTTTTGCGATGTTTGGCAAGAGAAAAAAGTTATCAACAAAACAAATTTTGAGTTTTAGGTAAAGTGCCCTCTAACGGCGCATAATGGAACTTTTTTATTACTAGTCCAATAGAACTTGATCTAGTTAGTAAGTATGTCAAATGAGAGCCTAATTGACCTTGAACTGCAGAAGTTATTTAAAAAGACAATTTTAAAAAATCGTTCTTTGACAAGCCGTATCTCGCAAACAAATGACAATCCGAAAAAAAATTTCCTTACAAACTGCTATTATTTTAGCTCGTAGAATCTCCTCACCGAGTTTCTTGATGGACTTTTAGAACACCCTGATATATATATATATATATATATATATATATATATATATATATATATATATATATATATATATATATATATATATAAACAGATTGTCAATGTGTTGGTTATTAATTGTTGTAGTTTTATCATTTTGTTTTAATTTTAATTGTATTCCACCGATGATGAATTCATCCGAAATCGAAATATATGGATGCAAAGAAGAAGAAAATTAGGAAAAACATTCTTTGCTGTAAAGTCAACATTGTAGCATACAATTCAAATTAGCATGAATTAATTTGCAGTTCAACAGAATTATCACATTTGACAATTTCTGTCAGTGGTGTTTTTCAATGAAATCCGCCTACTAAAGTTACTTCTAAAAATTAGGAAAAACATTCTAAGTCCAATTTTTCAAGAAAAATGATATTATCTCGAGAACCGTACGAGTAAAATAGAAAGTAATTTGTGTTTCGGGGGTTTGAAAACAAGCAGGGCAAATCATCAAGAATGAAATTTTCTGAGAAATCAAAATTGGAGAATTTTCCCTCTTTTAAAGTCGATCCGGGGACATACTGTATATATATATATATATATATATATATATATATATATATACAGGGTGAGTCATTAAGAATGGGAAATCTGGAAACTGGGAATAGTAGAGCCTAAAATATGAGGATTGAGCGCAACATGCCTTATACAAATCTTGCTCGTTTAAGAGATACAGGGTGTTCAAGTTAATAATTTTATTTCTCAATTTTCCAATAACTCAGCAAGTTTTTATAGAATCAACTTGAAAATTGGTATTATTATGTTTTTCAGCATGACGAATAAGAATTTGACATCAATTTTAACTTTGCTCATAAATGGCGCTGGTTACACACTGCTGAATAGATTAATCGATGCTTATCTTTTTTGTTTGTGTGGAATCACTTAAACTGAATCGAAAATTTGAAAGAGCAATTTTTTTTACATGGTTAATACATATTTGTTTGATTTTGATATCTTGATACGTTTTCGAGATATTTGACTTCGAAAGTTTCAATACAGTTCGTCCTATTGGCACAATTTTTAATTTTTAAACACGAAAGTCAGTAAATAATAAATAATAACAAGAAATAATGCATAGGTACACAGAGTATTCGATAGGCCTTACGCCACATAGTGTTCGCAAGAGGAAGTTATAACGTCTCTAAAGTGTTCATAGTAAAAAAAATAACAAACATGAAAATAATGTCTTCTAAAATTGATTTTTCAAAGAGTAGCAAGTTCATACAACTGTCATATGTAATGCAAGCGCCCACGTATTATGGCGGTGAATAACTTATTTAGAGCAACTGCTCGAAATGTCCACCACCCACTTCAATGCACTTTTCTATTCGTTTTCTTAGAAATCTTCTAATGTTAAAAAACAATCCTGCCTTATTTCTGATGACATTGGCAGCTTCTTGAATTTTTTGAAGCAATTCTTCACGGGAATCAGTTCTTTCCTTGTAGACGATTTCCTTCAAACTAGACCAAACAGAGAAATCTAGGGAGTTAAAATCTGGACTTCTAGGTGGCCAAGGAAATTCACTTCCACGACCAAACCATCGATGTGAAAACTTCGTTTAGATAATCGCGCACAGGCAGAGGGAAATATGGTGGCGCTCCATCGTGCATAAACCACATGTTTTGTCTTAGTTCAAGCGGTATATCTTCTAGCAGTTCCAAAATCCAAGTATAGTTGACCGTTCAGATTCGGCGGAAGTACAAAGGGACCAATAAAAAAATCAGATATCATCCCACACCAAATGTTCATCTTGAACTCCTGCTGGAAATGTCTTTCCCTTATGGCATGTGGATTCTCAGAATCCCACAAATGATTATTCCTCCAGTTGATAACTCCCCGTCTAGTAAATGTTGCTTCAGCGGTGAAGAGAATTTTGTCAAGAAAATTTCGGTCTTCGTTCTGTTTTGTCTGTAAAAATTGCGAAAATCGTAGACGTGCCGCAGGATCCTGTGGTAATAAATTCTGCACGGGACTGAAATGATAAGGGTAGAGTTGCTCTTTTCGTAAGATTCTATTGATAGACGTTTGACTTATTCCTGTCGCTGCACTTAAACGGCGAGTACTTACGCCTTGGTTTTCGGTAACACGAACTAGAACTTCATCCTCTTGTTCTACCGAAATTGTTTTTGGAGCACCGTTATGACGCTTAGGACGAAAACACCCAGTTTCTCCTAGGCGATAATAAATATTTCTAAAAAGTTTATGATTTGGTTGTCTTCGATTAGGATATAATTCTAAACATCTTCGGGTTGCAGCAAGTCCATTAAAATCTGTTTGAGCAAAAACACAAACCATATCTCGCATTTCACTGTTAGAAAACTCATTATGCCGTGGCATTTTTTTAATACTTATTCTTGTACAAATAAAGCAGAAAGAAAAAGATAAGGTTACTTACTTGGCACTCTTTGACACAAGCTTAACAAGCATAAATAATGATAGCTGTCAGATGCATTTAAGACAACTTATTTTTGTCAGAGCAATAAGCCAACTTTGTATTTGAAGGACTAAAAGTTGTATTAATAGGCCGAACTGCATTGAAACTTTAGGAGGCAAATATCTCGAAAACGGATCAAGATATGAAAATCCAACAAGTATGTATTTTTCCTGTAAAAAAGGTTGCTATTTCAAATTTTCAATTCAGTTTATGTGATTCTCCACACACAAAAAAGATAAGCATCGATTTATCTATTCAGCAGTGTGTAACCAGCGCCCTCTATGAGCAACGTTAAAATTGATGACAAATTCTTATTCGTCGTGCTGAAAAACATATTAATACTAATTTTCAAGTTGATTCTATAAAAACTTACTGAATTAATGGAAAATTTAGAAATAAAATTATAACTTGAACACCCTTTATCTCTTAAACGAGCAACATTTGTATAAGGCATGTTGCGCATAATCCTCATATTTTAGGCTCTACTATTGCCAGTTTCCAGATATCCCATCCTTAACGACTCACCCTGTATATATATATATATATATATATATATATATATATATATATATATATATATATATATATATATAGGCAAACGAACAAAACCGTTATTCAATTAGTTAAAAATTTAAATTTAAAATAAGACAAAAGTTTTAATTACTAAGCATGTAACAAAATTTAGAAAACGAACAATACTTGCGTCCAGATAAATGCCTAATTTTTCACTGTACTCTTCGGAACACTCTTTTCAATATTGCTATCAATGGTTTCTCACGAAATTTTACGAAATCGTTTCATTTTTACAATAAACTTAAATTTTTTAATGCGGCTGTCAGTGTTTCACTAATGCTTCTTGTTCATAAGAAGACTAGCTCTGTTACTATGGTAGTTGAGTATGACGTCATTTCAGTTGAATTATCGCTGCAATTCATAACGTTCAATGGGATTCTCGCAGTGCGCAGTGCTGTATAGGAGTAAATTATGCAGGAGGGAAATATTTATCCATATATATGATAAAATCCTATTTGCTTCTAATAAATATTTAAACAGCGTGTAAATTTATCTCATAAAAACATTAGGAGAATGAGAACATCTAAATGGCTTTTTAAGAAACTCATATTGCCCTATAGACGTGACATTTATATTAATAAAAGGCTTTGTCCTCACTCATTATCTGACTCTTTTACTCTACTTTTATAATACGTTAATTACGAAAACTGCAACATTGTAAAAACAGAAACAATAATCCATGTCAAACAGACGTTTAAAACATCATGTCTGACAGAGGTTAATAGACATCTATATGCTAACTTAAAAAATTAAAAGAAATGAAATAATTTTAAGTATAATTTTTTAGGGTAACTATGCAACCTGTTTTTTATACGTTGTAAAAAAAAAATAAATCTGTCGGAATGAACTTCATGTCAGATAGAGATTAATATGTACATGTTAATTTAAAAAGAAATTCCAAAGCCGCCTGCTTCTGTAAGGTATCAATAATACTGTTTAACCATTTTCATTCATATTTAATTAATTTTTAGACTTACCTTGCGTTATATTAAAAAACTTTATCAAAAAGTTATGTAAAATCATAAAATATAATTTTCGTTAAAAAACATATCTACACTTTTTCTTATAAAATTAATCGTTATTCAGATATTGAAAAAAATTGAACACTTAAATTCTACTTAAGAATTTTTTTTCCGCTAAATTACGCGTTGTATTTTTATATGTTTCAAATATGCAGCTGTTTTAGAAATGTTTGATAAAAACCAAAAACTCACCCTAATAACCCCTCCCCCTCTCCGCCGCTGGATTCCTCCCAAAATCTAATCAGCTCTAAGCCAAATGAAAACAAGCTTAAATACAAAATTTTAAGTACGCAGGTATTTTCGTTCTGGAGTTATGGTGGATACGAACATACATCTACACAAACATCCAGACATCATGGCCGATCTTGGCGAAACTTGGCCAAAAGTTGTAAAATGAGCTAATAAGTCGATTTGGCGATAGTGAAAAAAAATCGATTGTATAACCTTCTATACCTACCTAGTATATGTAGGTTGGAAGGTAAAAATTCAAATTCCACATTGACCAATTTTCCGAATTTAATGTACAGGTATAATGTTTTTCAATAGATTACATAGGCGTTTTCCGTCACCGAAAAAAATACATGAAAAAAGCAAGATTTTTGCTCTCGATGTAATTCTTTCCCTCTGTTTCCCGTCGTGAGACACACCTCGCGCTAAAATCTATTTCTTTTTTTCACTTGTGTAATAAATATCTATAAAAACCGCCAAAATATATAGTACAACATTTAAAAACATATTATTATTATTATAAGTTTTTGTTATGAACGAATTTAAAAACATATGTTTGATACGTCACGTTTTTCTGGACATCCTGTATATTTCAAAGCAATTTTTAAATGTTGCTTGAATTGACCCGCATATATCTACGTACAATTTTTTTTAACAGTAGTTAAGGTTTTACGACCGAAGCGTTCAGCTTGATTCACCCTGTATATCGATTAAATAAAGTATAAAAAGAAATACGTGTTCTAAATGATTAAATCTGAATTACGTTTTAGCTATGTTCAATATGTATATATAAGTTTGGACTTAAACGTAATACAAAATTTTTAATATAAATAAAATTTTAAATTATTGCAGGTATCTGTACAGTTCAGTGGAAATATCAGTCAAACCATAGCCAACTTTAAAAAGTTAAGAATTGTATATTTACGTTGGCTATTACCTATCAAATTTTTTATGGAATTAAAAATTATCGGTTGGCGTATATCAATAAACTATCAAGAATACGTTTTCAGTACATGACATTTTACTTGATACAAAAATTTATTCAGTTCAAACACATTCCGTTTACGCTTTTGATTAAAACGGTTTATTATAACCTAAAAAAACATGTCTGCAAATCCCAACTATAAGGTAAGTATAAAATAAAAAGAAAATTATTTTGTAATTACTGTTTCTATAGCCGTCTGAAAGTAAAAGAGAAGAATTTAGGAAGTACTTGGAAAAGACTGGCGTAATGGATGCTCTTACTAAAGTATTAGTTTCCTTATATGAAGAACCAGATAAACCTGAAAATGCTGTCGAGTATCCTTTACATGGATTGTTAAACTACACATTTTTATAATTTTTCCTTAATAGTATTGTAGATATATATGCAATAAATTAGCAAATCAAATATGTGGTGAAACATTAACAGATATACAAGAAAATTTAAGAGATGCTTTAAGCAAAGTTTCAGAGCTACAAAAAGAAAATGCAATGCTTAAAGCACCACCTGAAGATCCAGATTCTGGAGATGAAGTGGCACCTGAGTAACTACTGGTGGCTTATGAAATTTGACTATAAATATTTACAATGTAAAATAAAATGTTGACTTAGTGTATATGTATTTCTTTACTATTTAAGTTACGTTCAAATTTTGTTATTAAAATTGTAGTTATTTATCGTTATTTTGTAATAAATACAAAAATGGATATTGGTTTATTTAATTTCAATATTTGATTAATTTGAATGCGATTTAAATTAGAACATCTTTGTAATATTGGGTAGAGATGGATCAACGTACAGATACACAGCCTCAAACTCTACTAGATGCTATAACTTTACAGAAAAATTGTTGCAGAATTTGTAAGCTGAAGTAAAAATTGGCTACAATCCTAAAAGTCAACACTTGCATGTTAAAAGCTTAAACACAAAATTCAGTGTGTCAGTTTAAGATACTGCTCAAACAGATGTAATAAATTTCACTATGATTTAAAACATTTAAATTTTTATTGGTATAATAATATCATGTAACGCTTAGGCCCCCTAAGGGTTTAATCTGCCACTGATATTGTCTAGTATGAGTTGCAGTATTACACTAATTTTAAACATACCTAGTTTTTGTTAACCTTGTTTTAAAACATTCTCTGCTATGTGAGTTAAATACCATTCCAAGCGCTGTATGAGCTACAATGTAACTCCCTGTTGCGTATAAGACAAACAATGTGGAATGTTAATAAATGCTTTAGTATTGAGAAGACTAGTGCCAGTAACATTCTTGTGCTATGACGTAGCCATTCACAGAATTATGTTAAAGTTGATAAAAAGTAATAAAATAACAAGGTGGCTGCACATAGCTTACCAACTACACATCCATATGCAGTCAGTATTACTAAACTTTTACTGTAATATCAAATTAGTTGTTAGTTAGGTATATGTCTATTCAATTTCATGTTTCATTATCGTATTCTGAATTTACACTGAACATGGTAGCAGAGGTGCGTGATTGTGAAATATTTTAGGGTTTCAAGTAGTAGATAAAGGAGTTGAATGGGATGGAAGATTTGCATCAATGATTTAGATAGGACAACTAGCCCAAGTGGAAATACAAGATGTACACGATTGCTACAAGGTATTCCAAAAGCCTTGAATGGCCCAGAGGTCGCTATGCAAAGCTGCTCAACTGTCTACTTAAACAGAAGAAATTTTGAAGATAAAAGAAGACTCGTTATGAGAAGATTACTTAACATTCAAATCTAGTTGCATTCTTATATGTCAAAATAAATAAACAACACTGACATCTCATCTTTGTGTCTTTTAAAGAAATTTCGCAGCAATAAATCAACAGTCTTTGAGTTGTAAAGCATTAATAATTAAGATGACAATACACTCTCAAAGACTTCTCGGTGCTGTTCAAATCATGTCACTCACAGAAATGTATATTGCAAAAACAAATTAATGAACAGTCTGAGTTATCAAGCATTAACAGTTAAGGCAACAGTACAGTCTCAAATCATGTCACTCACAGAAGAGTATATTTCACACTTTTCAGTATTTTGATGACATTCGTATGATCATAAAAGCAAATGGTGAAAAGTTCATGCTATTGAAGAAGGTAGGTAGCTTTTTACTTGGAGCCACAATCGATGGCCATAAAGGTATGAGCCTCTGAGTATGAGTATGAGTATAATAGTAATATCACGCCGATCCTAACCCAAACAGTTACTAGATTTAAAAAAAGTCACTAGATTATTTGCAAGGTCACATTGGGGGGCTGATGATAGATGGTTTGCGTCCTCGCTAAAAGGTGGTTATATCATAGCTAAAAATACCCGATTCATGTCCTCACTAAAACATGGTTGAGTCATGGCTAAAAATAGTCGGTTTGCGTCTTAGCTAAAAATTATAGTGACAGCACCATCATTAAAAATAGCTGACGCGCGTCATCATTAAAAAATAGTAGGTAACCAAACATGTGTGGTTTGAATCTCTGCTATGCAAATATGTCACAAAGGAAATAACCAGATATGTGGTTCGTATGTGTGCTAGACACACATCTGGTTCGCGTCCTCGCTAAAAATAGCCGGTTAATTTCCTCATTAAATGGTGGTAGCGTCATAGCTAGAAATAGTCGGTTCGCGTCTTAGCTAAAAATTATAGTGACAGCATCATCACTAAAAATAGCTGATGCGCGTAACCCGATGTGCGGTAACCAAATAGATTGTTCATACCTGCACTAATCTAAAATAGTGGGGAGTTTAGAGTAACAATATAAGAAAATAGTGTAATACGTAGTGAGTGTTGTATAAAACATGTGGATGGCACACGCGCAAGAGTAATGGATCAAAGCAACCGACCTGAGAATAGCGCTGGAACGCTTGAAGCAACAACTTACGGCATTAGTATTCGATGCCCAACATGAGGCGGTTTACGGGTGAGGTAGTTATAGTGAAGACGAGTGCAACGTCCTAGCGAAAAAGTATGAAACAGGAGTAACGAAATGTGAAGTTTTTAAATTTAAAGAAAATATGTGAAAAATGTTTTGTAGAAGAACTAAAAGCTGCGCAATTGCATCAGTTTTGCAACGATATAAAAGAATGAACAGCATCACCTGATGGTAGCAGTTATTCATCATCAGATGCAGCTTTGCCTACTGATGCAATTTTCAAAGCACACCCCCCCTCTACCATCAAAATTGTGATGAAGTAATATATAGGACAGTTCCGGTGTCAATTATAATTCAAAAGGGTTCTCGAATCAGTAAAGGTGGATCTATCCCCACTGAACAGCAGCACTTTCTGTAAATCCTTCACGAACGTAAAATACTTTGAGGTCGGTGCAAAATATAAAGTGATTGATATCAATACTATCGATAAGAAGTATGGGAAACACAGTGTGCTCGAAACTGAGAACTCTAAGTGCATACTTCCCTTACGATTTTATGAATGTTTCAAAAAAGAAGATGCCATTAAAACGTTAAACAATATCTGGCTGAGAAAGACGTGTACAAAACCAGCGCCGGAACTGTAGGAAAGACAACTAATTTAACATTTCTGTAAAAATAATAATATATATCTATGTACAACTGTTTGGAAATAAATTATATATTTTTATTCTTACTCTTTACTCTTTACTCTTTACTCTTTACTCTTACTCTTTACTCTTTACTCTTTACTCTTTACTCTTTACTCTTTACCTCTTTACTCTTTACTCTTTACCTACTCTACCTCCTACTCTCTACTCCACCATACCTCTCACCTCCTACCACTCTCACCCCACTCCACTCCCCACCCCCCCACTCTCTCACCTCCATACTCTCTACCACCACCCCACCCCACCCCACCTCCACCCCACCTCCACCCCTCACCTCCCACCCCACCCCACCTCCACCCCACACCTCCACCCCCACCCCCACCCCACCCCACCCCACCCCACCCCCCCCCCCACCCCCACCCCCACCCCCACCCCCCCCACCCCACCCCACCCCACCCCCACCCCACCCCCACCCCCCCACCCCCACCCCCCCCCACCCCACCCCACCCCACCCCCCCACCCCCACCCCCACCTCCACCCCACCCCACCCCCACCCCCACCCCCACCCCACCCCCCCCCCACCCACCCCCACCCCCACCTCCACCCCCACCCCACCCCCACCTCCACCCCACCTCCACCCCACCCCACCCCACCCCCCCCCACCCCACCCCACCCCACCCCCACCCCCACCCCACCCCACCCCACCCCCCCCACCCCCACCCCCACCCCCCCCACCCCACCCCCCCCCCCACCCCACCCCCCCCCCACCCCACCCCCACCCCCACCCCACCCTCCCCCCATCCCCACCCCCCCCACCCCACCCCTCCCCCCCACCCCCACTCCCCCCCCCCCCCCCACTCCCCCACCCCCACCCCCCCACCCCCCACCCCCACCTCCCCCACCCCCCCCACCCCCCCACTCCCCCACTCCCCCCCCCCCCCCACTCCCCCTCCACCCCCACCTCCCCCACCCCCACCCCCACCCCCACCCCCCACCCCCACCCCACCCCCACCCCCCCCCCACCCCACCCCCACCCCACCCCCCACCCCACCTCCACCCCACCCCACCCCACCTCCACCCCCCCCACCCCCCCCACCCCCACCCCCACCCCCCCCACCCCACCCCCCCCCACCCCACCCCACCCCCCCCACCTCCACCCCACCCCACCCCCTCCACCCCACCCCCACCCCCACCCACCCCACCCCCACCCCCACCCCCACCCACCCCACCCCACCCCACCTCCCCCCACCCCCCCCCCCCCCACCCCACCCCCACCCCACCCCACCCCCCACCCCCACCCCCACCTCCACCCCACCCCCCCCCCACCCCCACCCCACCCCCACCCCCCACCCCCACCCCACCCCCCCCACCCCCCCCACCCCCACCCCACCCCACCCCACCCCCACCCCACCCCCACCCCCCCCCCACCCCCACCCCACCCCCCCACCCCACCCCACCCCACCCCACCCCACCCCCACCCCACCTCCACCCCCCCACCCCCCACCCACCCCCACCCCACCCCACCCCACCCCCACCCACCCCCACCCCCCCCCACCCCACCCCCACCCCACCCCACCCCCACCCCCCCCCCCACTCCCTCACTCCACTCCCCTCCCACCTCTCCCCCACTCACTCCCCACCCCACTCCCCACTCCCCACCCCCACCCCACCCCACCTCCACCCCCCCACCCCCACCTCCACCCCCCTCCCCCACCTCCCCCCCACCCCACCTCCACCCCACCCCCACCCCACCCCACCCACCCACCCTCCACCCCCACCTCCACCTCCCACCCCCACCCTCCACCCCACTCCCCACCCTCCACCCCCACCCCACCCCACCCCCTCTCACTCCCCTCCTCCACCCCACCCCCCCCCCCCCCCCCCTCCCCCTCCTCTCCCCCCTTCCATCCTCTCTCCCCCCACCCCACCCCCACCTCCCCCTCCCCTCTCCCCCTCCCCCCCCCCCCCTCCTCCCACCCCACCTCCCCTCTCCCCTCCCTCCCTCCCCCCTCTCTCCCCCCACTCCCCCCTCTCACCCCACCCCACCTCCCCCTCCCCCCCCCTCCCCTCCTCACTCCTCCTCTCCTACTCTCCTCTCCCTCTCCTTCTCCCTCTTCCTTCTCTTCTCTCTCTCTTCCCTCTTCTCTTCTCTCTCTTCCCTCTCTCTGTCCTTCTCTTACCTTCCTTTCTCTCTCTTCTCTTCTCCTTCTCTCTCTCTTTCTCCTCTTCCTACTCTCTCTTCTCCTCTTCCTTCCCTTCTCTCTCTTCTCTTCCTCTCTTTCTCTCTCTCCTCTTTCTCTTCTCTTCCTCTCTTCTCTTCTCTTCTCTTCCCTCTTCCTCTTCCTCTCTTCCCTCTTTCCTCTTCCCTTCTCTTCTCTTCTCTTCTCTTCTCTTCTCTTCTCTCCTCTTCTCTTCCTCTTCCTTCCTTCTCTTCCCCTCCTTCCTCTTTCCTGTCTCTGTCTCTCTCTCTCTCTTCCCTTCTCTTCTCTTTCTCTCTCTTTCTCTCTCTTCTCTTCTCTTCTCTTTCTCTGTTCTCTGTCTCTGTTCTCTGTTCTCTGTTCTCTGTCTCTCTGTTCTCTGTCTCTGTTCTCTGTTCTCTCTGTTCTCTGTCTCTGTCTCTGTTCTCTTCTCTCTCTGTTCTCTGTCTCTCTGTCTCTCTGTTCTCTGTTCTCTGTTCTCTGTCTCTGTTCTCTGTCTCTGTTCTCTTCTCTGTTCTCTGTTCTCTGTCTCTGTTCTCTGTCTCTGTTCTCTGTTCTCTGTCTCTGTCTCTGTCTCTGTCTCTGTTCTCTGTCTCTGTCTCTGCTCTGTTCTCTGTTCTCTGTCTCTGTCTCTCTCTCTCTTCTCTTTCTCTGTCTCTTTCTGTTCTCTTTCTCTGTCTCTGTTCTCTGTCTCTGTCTCTGTCTCTGTCTCTTCTTCTCTGTCTCTGTTCTCTGTCTCTGTCTCTGTCTCTGTTCTCTGTTCTCTGTCTCTGTTCTCTGTCTCTGTCTCTGTTCTCTGTTCTCTGTCTCTGTCTCTGTTCTCTGTCTCTGTCTCTGTTCTCTGTTCTCTGTTCTCTGTCTCTGTTCTCTGTCTCTGCTCTCTGTTCTCTGTCTCTGTCTCTGTCTCTGTTCTCTGTCTCTGTCTCTGTCTCTGTCTCTGTTCTCTGTCTCTCTTTCTCTGTTCTCTGTTCTCTGTCTCTCTCTTCTCTGTTCTCTTTCTCTGTTCTCTGTCTCTGTTCTCTGCTCTGTTCTGTTCTCTGTTCTCTGTTCTCTTTCTCTGTTCTCTGTTCTCTGTCTCTGTTCTCTGTTCTCTGTTCTGTCTCTGTCTCTGTTCTCTGTTCTCTGTTCTCTGTTCTCTCTTCTCTGTTCTCTGTTCTCTGTTCTCTGTTCTCTGTTCTCTGTTCTCTGTTCTCTGTTCTCTGTTCTCTGTTCTCTGTTCTCTGTTCTCTGTTCTCTTTCTCTGTTCTCTGTTCTCTGTTCTCTGTTCTCTGTTCTCTGTTCTCTGTTCTCTGTTCTCTGTTCTCTGTTCTCTGTTCTCTGTTCTCTGTTCTCTGTTCTCTGTTCTCTGTTCTCTGTTCTCTGTTCTCTGTTCTCTGTTCTCTGTCTCTCTGTTCTCTGTTCTCTGTTCTCTGTTCTCTGTTCTCTGTTCTCTGTTCTCTGTCTCTGTTCTCTGTTCTCTGTTCTCTGTTCTCTGTTCTCTGTTCTCTGTTCTCTGTTCTCTGTTCTCTGTTCTCTGTTCTCCTCCTTCTCTGTTCTCTTTCTCTTCTCTTTCTCTTTCTCTTTCTCTTTCCCCTTCTCTCTTTCTCTTTCTCTTTCTCTTCTCTCTTTCTCTTTCTCTCCCTCTTTCTCTTTCTCTTCTCTTTCTCTGTTCCTCTTTCTCTTCTCTGTCTTCTCTTTCTCTTTCTCTTCTCTGTTCTCTTTCTCTTTCTCTTCTCTTCTCTTTCTCTTTCTCTTCTCTCTCTTCTCTTTCTCTTTCTCTTTCTCTTTCTCTTCTCATTCTCTTCTCTTTCTCTTCTCTTCTTTCTCTTTCTCTTTCTCTCTTCTCTGTTTTCTCTTTCTCTTCTCTTTCTCTTTCTTCCCTTCTCTTCTCTTTCTCTCTTCTCTTTCTTTCTTCTCTGTTCTCTTTCTCTCTCTCTTTCTCTTTCTCTTTCTCTTCTCTTTCTCTCTCTGTTCTCTTTCTCTTCTCTTTCTCTTTCTTCTCCTTCCCTCTTCTCTCTTTCTCCTTTCTCTTTCTCTTCTCTTCTCTTCTCTTCTCTTTCCTTCTCTTCTCTTTCTCTTTCTCTTCTCTTCTCTTCTCTTTCTCTTTCTCTTTTCTCTTCTCCCTTCTCTTCCCTTCTCTTCTCTTTCTCTTCTCTTCTCTTCTCTTTCTCTTTCTCTTTCTCTTCTCTATTCTCTCTCTATTCTCATTCTCTATCTCTCATCTCTATCTCTATTCTCTTTCTCTATCTCATTCTCTATCTCTTTCTCTATCTCATTCTTCCCATTCTCTTTATCTCTTTCTCTCCCATTCTCTATCTCTATTCTATCTCATTCTCTATTCTTCTCATTCCCATTCTTCTTTCTCTATTTCTCTATCTCTTCTCTATCTCCTTATTCTCCATTCTATCCTCCTTCTCTATTCCCCATTTCTATTCTTCCATCTTTCTCTATTCCCATTCTCTTCTCTATTCATCTCTATCTCTATTCTATTCTCTATTCTCTATCTCTATCTCTCTTTATCTCTATCTCTTTCCCATTCTTATCTCATCTCTTTCTCATTCTTCTCTTCTCTATTCTCTATTCTCTATTCATTCTTATCTCTTTCATTCTTATCTCTATTCTCTTTCTCTATTCATCTTTCTCTATTCTTTCTTTCTTCTTTCATTCTATTCTCTATTCATTCTTTATTCTTATCTTTATTCTCTATTCATTCTTATTCTCTATTCTTTATTCTCTATTCTCTATTCTTATTCTTTATTCTTATTCATTCTTTTTCTTTCATTCTTTATTCTCTATTCTCTATTCTCTATTCTTTATTCTCTATTCTTATTCTTTATTCTTTCTTCTTATTCTTTATTCTCTTTATTCTTCTCATTCTTTATTCTTTATTCTTATCTCTTTATTCTTTATTCTCTTTCTTTATTCTCTATTCTTTATTCTTATTCTTTATTCTTTATTCTCTTATTCTCTATTCTCTTTCTCTTTCTTCTATTCTCTTATTCTTTATTCTTTATTCTTATTCTTTATTCTTTATTCTTATCTTATTCTTTTTCATTCTTATTCTTTATTCTATTCTTATTCTTTATTCATTCTTTTTCTATTCTTTTCTCTATTCTTATTCTTTATTCTTTATTCTCATTCTTTATTCTTTATCTTTATTCTTTATTCTCTTATTCTTATTCTTTCTTTATTCTTATTCTTTATTCTTTATTCTTTATTCTTTATTCTTTATTCTTTATTCTTATTCTTATTCTTTATTCTTTTCTCTTTATTCTTTATTCTTATTCTTTATTCTTATTCTTTATTCTTATTCTTTCTTATTCTTTATTCTTATTCTTTATTCTTTATTCTTTATTCTTTATTCTTATTCTTATTCTTATTCTTTATTCTTTATTCTTATCTTTATTCTTTATTCTTATTCTTTATTCTATTCTTATTCTTTATTCTTTATTCTTTATTCTTTATTCTTATTCTTTTTCTTTATTCTTTATTTCTTTATTCTTTATTCTTTATTCTTATTCTTTATTCTTTATTCTTTATTCTTTATTCTTTATTCTTTATTCTTATTCTTATTCTTTATTCTTTATTCTATTCTTTATTCTTTATTCTTTATTCTTATTCTTATTCTTATTCTTATTCTTTATTCTTTATTCTTCTATTCTTTATTCTTATTCTTTTTCTTTTTCATTTTATTCTTTATTCTTTATTCTTTATTCTTTATTCTTTATTCATTCTTTATTCTTTATTCTTTATTCTTTTCTTTATTCTTTATTCTTTTCTTTATTCTTTATTCTTTATTCTTTATTCTTTTCTTTATTCTTTATTCTTTATTCTTTATTCTTTATTCTTTTTTTCTTTATTCTTTATTCTTTATTCTTTATTCTTTATTCTTTATTCTTATTCTTTATTCTTTATTCTTTATTCTTTATTCTTTATTCTTTATTCTTTTCTTTATTCTTTATTCTTTATTCTTTATTCTTTATTCTTTATTCTTTATTCTTTATTCTTTATTCTTTATTCTTTATTCTTTTTATTCTTTATTCTTTATTCTTTATTCTTTTATTCTTTATTCTTTATTCTTTATTCTTTATTCTTTATTCTTTATTCTTTATTCTTTATTCTTTATTCTTTATTCTTTATTCTTTATTCTTTATTCTTTATTCTTTATTCTTTATTCTTTATTCTTTATTTTTTCTTTATTCTTTATTCTTTATTCTTTATTCTTTTTCTTTATTCTTATTCTTTATTCTTTATTCTTTATTCTTTATTCTTTATTCTTTTTATTCTTTATTCTTTATTCTTTATTCTTTATTCTTTATTCTTTTTCTTTATTCTTTATTCTTTATTCTTTATTCTTTATTCTTTTTCTTTATTCTTTATTCTTTATTCTTTATTCTTTATTCTTTTTTTATTCTTTATTCTTTATTCTTTATTCTTTATTCTTTATTCTTTATTCTTTATTCTTTATTCTTTATTCTTTATTCTTTATTCTTTTTCTTTATTCTTTATTCTTTATTCTTTATTCTTTATTCTTTATTCTTTATTCTTTATTCTTTATTCTTTATTCTTTTTCTTTATTCTTTATTCTTTATTCTTTATTCTTTATTCTTTATTCTTTATTCTTTATTCTTTATTCTTTTTCTTTTTCTTTATTCTTTATTCTTTATTCTTTATTCTTTATTCTTTATTCTTTATTCTTTATTCTTTATTCTTTATTCTTTATTCTTTATTCTTTATTCTTTATTCTTTATTCTTTATTCTTTATTCTTTATTCTTTTTCTTTATTCTTTATTCTTTATTCTTTTTCTTTATTCTTTATTCTTTATTTTTTCTTTATTCTTTATTCTTTATTCTTTTTCTTTATTCTTTATTCTTTATTCTTTATTCTTTATTCTTTATTCTTTATTCTTTATTCTTTATTCTTTATTCTTTTTCTTTATTCTTTATTCTTTATTCTTTATTCTTTATTCTTTATTCTTTATTCTTTATTCTTTATTCTTTATTCTTTTTCTTTATTCTTTATTTTTATTCTTTATTCTTTATTCTTTATTCTTTATTCTTTATTCTTTATTCTTTATTCTTTATTCTTTATTCTTTATTCTTTATTCTTTATTCTTTATTCTTTATTCTTTATTCTTTATTCTTTATTCTTTATTCTTTATTCTTTATTCTTTATTCTTTATTCTTTATTCTTTATTCTTTATTCTTTATTCTTTATTCTTTATTCTTTATTCTTTATTCTTTATTCTTTATTCTTTATTCTTTATTCTTTTTTATTCTTTATTCTTTATTCTTTATTCTTTATTCTTTATTCTTTATTCTTTATTCTTTATTCTTTATTCTTTATTCTTTATTCTTTATTCTTTATTCTTTATTCTTTATTCTTTATTCTTTATTCTTTATTCTTTATTCTTTATTCTTTATTCTTTATTCTTATTCTTTATTCTTTATTCTTTATTCTTTATTCTTTATTCTTTATTCTTTATTCTTTATTCTTTTTCTTTTTTATTCTTTATTCTTTATTCTTTATTCTTTATTCTTTATTCTTTATTCTTTATTCTTTATTCTTTATTCTTTATTCTTTATTCTTTTATTCTTTATTCTTTATTCTTTATTCTTTATTCTTTATTCTTATTCTTTATTCTTTATTCTTTATTCTTTATTCTTTATTCTTTATTCTTTTTCTTTATTCTTTATTCTTTATTCTTTATTCTTTATTCTTTATTCTTTATTCTTTATTCTTTATTCTTTATTCTTTATTCTTTATTCTTTATTCTTTATTCTTTATTCTTTATTCTTTATTCTTTATTCTTTTTCTTTATTCTTTTATTCTTATTCTTTATTCTTTATTCTTTATTCTTTTTTTATTCTTTATTCTTTATTCTTTATTCTTTATTCTTTATTCTTTATTCTTTATTCTTTATTCTTTATTCTTTATTCTTTATTCTTTATTCTTTATTCTTTATTCTTTATTCTTTATTCTTTATTCTTTATTCTTTATTCTTTATTCTTTATTCTTTATTCTTTATTCTTTATTCTTTATTCTTTATTCTTTATTCTTTATTCTTTATTCTTTATTCTTTATTCTTTATTCTTTATTCTTTATTCTTTATTCTTTATTCTTTATTCTTTATTCTTTATTCTTTTTATTCTTTATTCTTTATTCTTTATTCTTTATTCTTTATTCTTTATTCTTTATTCTTTATTCTTTATTCTTTATTCTTTATTCTTTATTCTTTATTCTTTATTCTTTATTCTTTATTCTTTATTCTTTATTCTTTATTCTTTATTCTTTATTCTTTATTCTTTATTCTTTATTCTTTTTCTTTATTCTTTATTCTTTATTCTTTATTCTTTATTCTTTATTCTTTATTCTTTATTCTTTATTCTTTATTCTTTATTCTTTATTCTTTATTCTTTATTCTTTATTCTTTATTCTTTATTCTTTATTCTTTTCTTTATTCTTTATTCTTTATTCTTTATTCTTTATTCTTTTTATTCTTTATTCTTTATTCTTTATTCTTTATTCTTTATTCTTTATTCTTTATTCTTTATTCTTTATTCTTTATTCTTTATTCTTTATTCTTTATTCTTTATTCTTTATTCTTTATTCTTTATTCTTTATTCTTTATTCTTTATTCTTTATTCTTTATTCTTTATTCTTTATTCTTTATTCTTTATTCTTTATTCTTTATTCTTTATTCTTTATTCTTTATTCTTTATTCTTTATTCTTTATTCTTTATTCTTTATTCTTTATTCTTTATTCTTTATTCTTTATTCTTTATTCTTTATTCTTTATTCTTTATTCTTTATTCTTTATTCTTTATTCTTTATTCTTTATTCTTTATTCTTTATTCTTTATTCTTTATTCTTTATTCTTTATTCTTTATTCTTTATTCTTTATTCTTTATTCTTTATTCTTTATTCTTTATTCTTTATTCTTTATTCTTTATTCTTTATTCTTTATTCTTTATTCTTTATTCTTTATTCTTTATTCTTTATTCTTTATTCTTTATTCTTTATTCTTTATTCTTTATTCTTTATTCTTTATTCTTTATTCTTTATTCTTTATTCTTTATTCTTTATTCTTTATTCTTTATTCTTTATTCTTTATTCTTTATTCTTTATTCTTTATTCTTTATTCTTTATTCTTTATTCTTTATTCTTTATTCTTTATTCTTTATTCTTTATTCTTTATTCTTTATTCTTTATTCTTTATTCTTTATTCTTTATTCTTTATTCTTTATTCTTTATTCTTTATTCTTTATTCTTTATTCTTTATTCTTTATTCTTTATTCTTTATTCTTTATTCTTTATTCTTTATTCTTTATTCTTTATTCTTTATTCTTTATTCTTTATTCTTTATTCTTTATTCTTTATTCTTTATTCTTTATTCTTTATTCTTTATTCTTTATTCTTATTCTTTATTCTTTATTCTTTATTCTTTATTCTTTATTCTTTATTCTTTATTCTTTATTCTTTATTCTTTATTCTTTATTCTTTATTCTTTATTCTTTATTCTTTATTCTTTATTCTTTATTCTTTATTCTTTATTCTTTATTCTTTATTCTTTATTCTTTATTCTTTATTCTTTATTCTTTATTCTTTATTCTTTATTCTTTATTCTTTATTCTTTATTCTTTATTCTTTATTCTTTATTCTTTATTCTTTATTCTTTATTCTTTATTCTTTATTCTTTATTTTTTTCTTTATTCTTTATTCTTATTCTTTATTCTTTATTCTTTATTCTTTATTCTTTTTCTTTTTTTTCTTTTTCTTTATTCTTTATTCTTTATTCTTTATTCTTTATTCTTTATTCTTTATTCTTTATTCTTTATTCTTTTTCTTTATTCTTATTCTTTATTCTTTATTCTTTATTCTTTATTCTTTATTCTTTATTCTTTATTCTTTATTCTTTATTCTTTATTCTTTATTCTTTATTCTTTATTCTTTATTCTTTATTCTTTATTCTTTATTCTTTATTCTTTATTCTTTATTCTTTTTTCTTTATTCTTTATTCTTTATTCTTTATTCTTTATTCTTTATTCTTTATTCTTTTATTCTTTATTCTTTATTCTTTATTCTTTATTCTTTTATTCTTTATTCTTTATTCTTTATTCTTTATTCTTTTTCTTTATTCTTTATTCTTTATTCTTTATTCTTTATTCTTTATTCTTTATTCTTTATTCTTTATTCTTTTTCTTTATTCTTTATTCTTTATTCTTTATTCTTTATTCTTTTATTCTTTATTCTTTATTCTTTATTCTTTATTCTTTATTCTTTATTCTTTTTCTTTATTCTTTTTTTTTCTTTATTCTTTATTCTTTATTCTTTATTCTTTATTCTTTATTCTTTATTCTTTATTCTTTATTCTTTATTCTTTATTCTTTATTCTTTATTCTTTATTCTTTATTCTTTATTCTTTATTCTTTATTCTTTATTCTTTATTCTTTATTCTTTATTCTTTATTCTTTATTTTTTTCTTTTTCTTATTCTTTATTCTTTATTCTTTATTCTTTATTCTTTATTCTTTATTCTTTATTCTTTATTCTTTATTCTTTATTCTTTTTCTTTATTCTTTATTTTTTTATTCTTTATTCTTTATTCTTTATTCTTTATTCTTTATTCTTTATTCTTTATTCTTTATTCTTTATTCTTTATTCTTTATTCTTTTATTCTTTATTCTTTATTCTTTTTTATTCTTTATTCTTTATTCTTTATTCTTTATTCTTTATTCTTTATTCTTTATTCTTTATTCTTTATTCTTTATTCTTTATTTTTATTCTTTATTCTTTATTCTTTATTCTTTATTCTTTATTCTTTATTCTTTATTCTTTATTCTTTATTCTTTATTCTTTATTCTTTATTCTTTATTCTTTATTCTTTATTCTTTATTCTTTATTCTTTATTCTTTATTCTTTATTCTTTATTCTTTTATTCTTTATTCTTTATTCTTTATTCTTTATTCTTTATTCTTTATTCTTTATTCTTTATTCTTTATTATTCTTTATTCTTTATTCTTTATTCTTCTTTTTTTTATTCTTTTTCTTTATTCTTTATTCTTTATTCTTTATTCTTTATTCTTTATTCTTTATTCTTTATTCTTTATTCTTTATTCTTTATTCTTTATTCTTTATTCTTTATTCTTTATTCTTTATTCTTTATTCTTTATTCTTTATTCTTTATTCTTTATTCTTTATTCTTTATTCTTTATTCTTTATTCTTTATTCTTTATTCTTTATTCTTTATTCTTTATTCTTTATTCTTTATTCTTTATTCTTTATTCTTTATTCTTTATTCTTTATTCTTTATTCTTTATTCTTTATTCTTTATTCTTTATTCTTTATTCTTTATTCTTTATTCTTTATTCTTTATTCTTTATTCTTTATTCTTATTCTTTATTCTTTATTCTTTATTCTTTATTCTTTATTCTTTATTCTTTATTCTTTATTCTTTTTTTTATTCTTTATTCTTTTTTTAATTCTTTATTCTTTATTCTTTATTCTTTATTCATTCTTTATTCTTTATTCTTTATTCTTTATTCTTTATTCTTTATTCTTTATTCTTTATTCTTTATTCTTTATTCTTTATTCTTTATTCTTTATTCTTTATTCTTTTATTCTTTATTCTTTATTCTTTATTCTTTATTCTTTATTCTTTATTCTTTATTCTTTATTCTTTATTCTTTATTCTTTATTCTTTATTCTTTATTCTTTATTCTTTATTCTTTATTCTTTATTCTTTATTCTTTATTCTTTATTCTTTATTCTTTATTCTTTTTTTATTCTTTATTCTTTATTCTTTATTCTTTATTCTTTATTCTTTATTCTTTATTCTTTATTCTTTATTCTTTATTCTTTATTCTTTATTCTTTATTCTTTATTCTTTATTCTTTATTCTTTATTCTTTATTCTTTATTCTTTATTCTTTATTCTTTATTCTTTATTCTTTATTCTTTATTCTTTATTCTTTATTCTTTATTCTTTATTCTTTATTCTTTATTCTTTATTCTTATTCTTTATTCTTTATTCTTTATTCTTTATTCTTTATTCTTTATTCTTTATTCTTTATTCTTTATTCTTTATTCTTTATTCTTTATTCTTTATTCTTTATTCTTTATTCTTTATTCTTTATTCTTTATTCTTTATTCTTTATTCTTTATTCTTTATTCTTTATTCTTTATTCTTTATTCTTTATTCTTTATTCTTTATTCTTTATTCTTTATTCTTTATTCTTTATTCTTTATTCTTTATTCTTTATTCTTTATTCTTTATTCTTTATTCTTTATTCTTTATTCTTTATTCTTTATTCTTTATTCTTTATTCTTTATTCTTTATTCTTTATTCTTTATTCTTTATTCTTTATTCTTTATTCTTTATTCTTTATTCTTTATTCTTTATTCTTTATTCTTTATTCTTTATTCTTTATTCTTTATTCTTTATTCTTTATTCTTTATTCTTTTTATTCTTATTCTTTATTCTTTATTCTTTATTCTTTATTCTTTATTCTTTATTCTTATTCTTATTCTTTATTCTTTATTCTTTATTCTTTATTCTTTATTCTTTATTCTTTATTCTTTATTCTTTATTCTTTATTCTTTATTCTTTATTCTTTATTCTTTATTCTTTATTCTTTATTCTTTATTCTTTATTCTTTATTCTTTATTCTTTATTCTTTATTCTTTATTCTTTATTCTTTATTCTTTATTCTTTATTCTTTATTCTTTATTCTTTATTCTTTATTCTTATTCTTTATTCTTTATTCTTTATTCTTTATTCTTTATTCTTTATTCTTTATTCTTTATTCTTTATTCTTTATTCTTTATTCTTTATTCTTTATTCTTTATTCTTTATTCTTTATTCTTTATTCTTTATTCTTTATTCTTTATTCTTTATTCTTTATTCTTTATTCTTTATTCTTTATTCTTTATTCTTTATTCTTTATTCTTTATTCTTTATTCTTTATTCTTTATTCTTATTCTTTATTCTTTATTCTTTATTCTTTATTCTTTATTCTTTATTCTTTTTTTTATTCTTTATTCTTTATTCTTTATTCTTTATTCTTTATTCTTTATTCTTTATTCTTTATTCTTTATTCTTTATTCTTTATTCTTTATTCTTTATTCTTTATTCTTTATTCTTTATTCTTTATTCTTTATTCTTTATTCTTTATTCTTTATTCTTTATTCTTTATTCTTTATTCTTTATTCTTTATTCTTTATTCTTTATTCTTTATTCTTTATTCTTTATTCTTTATTCTTTATTCTTTATTCTTTATTCTTTTCTTTATTCTTTATTCTTTATTCTTTATTCTTTATTCTTTATTCTTTATTCTTTATTCTTTATTCTTTATTCTTTATTCTTTATTCTTTATTCTTTATTCTTTATTCTTTATTCTTTATTCTTTATTCTTTATTCTTTATTCTTTATTCTTTATTCTTTATTCTTTATTCTTTATTCTTTATTCTTTATTCTTTATTCTTTATTCTTTATTCTTTATTCTTATTCTTTATTCTTTATTCTTTATTCTTTATTCTTTATTCTTTATTCTTTATTCTTATTCTTTATTCTTTATTCTTTATTCTTATTCTTTATTCTTTATTCTTTATTCTTTATTCTTTATTCTTTATTCTTTATTCTTTATTCTTTATTCTTTATTCTTTTATTCTTTATCTTTATTCTTATTCTTTATTCTTATTCTTTATTCTTTATTCTTTATTCTTTATTCTTTATTCTTTATTCTTTATTCTTTATTCTTTATTCTTTATTCTTTATTCTTTATTCTTTATTCTTTATTCTTTATTCTTTATTCTTTATTCTTTATTCTTTATTCTTTATTCTTTTCTTTATTCTTTATTCTTTATTCTTTATTCTTTATTCTTTATTCTTTATTCTTTATTCTTTATTCTTTATTCTTTATTCTTTATTCTTTATTCTTTATTCTTTATTCTTTATTCTTTATTCTTTATTCTTTATTCTTTATTCTTTATTCTTTATTCTTTATTCTTTATTCTTTATTCTTTATTCTTTATTCTTTATTCTTTATTCTTTATTCTTTATTCTTTATTCTTTATTCTTTATTCTTTATTCTTTATTCTTTATTCTTTATTCTTTATTCTTTATTCTTTATTCTTTATTCTTTATTCTTTATTCTTTATTCTTTATTCTTTATTCTTTATTCTTTATTCTTTATTCTTTATTCTTTATTCTTTATTCTTTATTCTTTATTCTTTATTCTTTATTCTTTATTCTTTATTCTTTATTCTTTATTCTTTATTCTTTATTCTTTATTCTTTATTCTTTATTCTTTATTCTTTATTCTTTATTCTTTATTCTTTATTCTTTATTCTTTATTCTTTATTCTTTATTCTTTATTCTTTATTCTTTATTCTTTATTCTTTATTCTTTATTCTTTATTCTTTATTCTTTATTCTTTATTCTTTATTCTTTATTCTTTATTCTTTATTCTTTATTCTTTATTCTTTATTCTTTATTCTTTATTCTTTATTCTTTATTCTTTATTCTTTATTCTTTATTCTTTATTCTTTATTCTTTATTCTTTATTCTTTATTCTTTATTCTTTATTCTTTATTCTTTATTCTTTATTCTTTATTCTTTATTCTTTATTCTTTATTCTTTATTCTTTATTCTTTATTCTTTATTCTTTATTCTTTATTCTTTATTCTTTATTCTTTATTCTTTATTCTTTATTCTTTATTCTTTATTCTTTATTCTTTATTCTTTATTCTTTATTCTTTATTCTTTATTCTTTATTCTTTATTCTTTATTCTTTATTCTTTATTCTTTATTCTTTATTCTTTATTCTTATTCTTTATTCTTTATTCTTTATTCTTTATTCTTTATTCTTTATTCTTTATTCTTTATTCTTTATTCTTTATTCTTTATTCTTTATTCTTTATTCTTTATTCTTTATTCTTTATTCTTTATTCTTTATTCTTTATTCTTTATTCTTTATTCTTTATTCTTTATTCTTTATTCTTTATTCTTTATTCTTTATTCTTTATTCTTTATTCTTTATTCTTTATTCTTTATTCTTTATTCTTTATTCTTTATTCTTTATTCTTTATTCTTTATTCTTTATTCTTTATTCTTTATTCTTTATTCTTTATTCTTTATTCTTTATTCTTTATTCTTTATTCTTTATTCTTTATTCTTTATTCTTTATTCTTTATTCTTTATTCTTTATTCTTTATTCTTTATTCTTTATTCTTTATTCTTTATTCTTTATTCTTTATTCTTTATTCTTTATTCTTTATTCTTTATTCTTTATTCTTTATTCTTTATTCTTTATTCTTTATTCTTTATTCTTTATTCTTTATTCTTATTCTTTATTCTTTATTCTTTATTCTTTATTCTTTATTCTTTATTCTTTATTCTTTATTCTTTATTCTTTATTCTTTATTCTTTATTCTTTATTCTTTATTCTTTATTCTTTATTCTTTATTCTTTATTCTTTATTCTTTATTCTTTATTCTTTATTCTTTATTCTTTATTCTTTATTCTTTATTCTTATTCTTTATTCTTTATTCTTTATTCTTTATTCTTTATTCTTTATTCTTTATTCTTTATTCTTTATTCTTTATTCTTTATTCTTTATTCTTTATTCTTTATTCTTTATTCTTTATTCTTTATTCTTTATTCTTTATTCTTTATTCTTTATTCTTTATTCTTTATTCTTTATTCTTTATTCTTTATTCTTTATTCTTTATTCTTTATTCTTTATTCTTTATTCTTTATTCTTTTATTCTTTATTCTTTATTCTTTATTCTTTATTCTTTATTCTTTATTCTTTATTCTTTATTCTTATTCTTTATTCTTTATTCTTTATTCTTTATTCTTTATTCTTTATTCTTTATTCTTTATTCTTTATTCTTTATTCTTTATTCTTTATTCTTTATTCTTTATTCTTTATTCTTTATTCTTTATTCTTTATTCTTTATTCTTTATTCTTTATTCTTTATTCTTTATTCTTTATTCTTTATTCTTTATTCTTTATTCTTTATTCTTTATTCTTTATTCTTTATTCTTTATTCTTTATTCTTTATTCTTTATTCTTTATTCTTTATTCTTTATTCTTTATTCTTTATTCTTTATTCTTTATTCTTTATTCTTTATTCTTTATTCTTTATTCTTTATTCTTTATTCTTTATTCTTTATTCTTTATTCTTATTCTTTATTCTTTATTCTTTATTCTTTATTCTTATTCTTTTCTTTATTCTTTATTCTTTATTCTTATTCTTTATTCTTTATTCTTTATTCTTTATTCTTTATTCTTTATTCTTTATTCTTTATTCTTATTCTTTATTCTTTATTCTTATTCTTATTCTTTATTCTTTATTCTTTATTCTTTATTCTTTATTCTTTATTCTTATTCTTATTCTTTATTCTTTATTCTTTATTCTTTATTCTTTATTCTTTATTCTTTATTCTTTATTCTTTATTCTTTATTCTTTATTCTTTATTCTTTTTATTCTTTATTCTTTATTCTTTATTCTTTATTCTTTATTCTTTATTCTTTATTCTTTATTCTTTATTCTTTATTCTTTATTCTTTATTCTTTATTCTTTATTCTTTATTCTTTATTCTTTATTCTTTATTCTTTATTCTTTATTCTTTATTCTTTATTCTTTATTCTTTATTCTTTTATTCTTTATTCTTTATTCTTTATTCTTTATTCTTTATTCTTATTCTTTATTCTTTATTCTTTATTCTTTATTCTTTATTCTTTTATTCTTTATTCTTTATTCTTTATTCTTTATTCTTTATTCTTTATTCTTTATTCTTTATTCTTTATTCTTTATTCTTTATTCTTTATTCTTATTCTTTATTCTTTATTCTTTATTCTTTATTCTTATTCTTTATTTTTATTCTTTATTCTTTATTCTTTATTCTTTATTTTTTATTCTTTATTCTTTATTCTTTATTCTTTATTCTTTATTCTTTATTCTTTATTCTTTTTCTTTATTCTTTATTCTTTATTCTTTATTCTTTATTCTTTATTCTTTATTCTTTATTCTTTATTCTTTATTCTTTATTCTTTATTCTTTATTCTTTATTCTTTATTCTTTATTCTTTATTCTTTATTCTTTATTCTTATTCTTTATTCTTATTCTTTATTCTTTATTCTTTATTCTTTATTCTTTATTCTTTATTCTTTATTCTTTATTCTTATTCTTTATTCTTTATTCTTTATTCTTTATTCTTTATTCTTTATTCTTTATTCTTTATTCTTCTTATTCTTTATTCTTTATTCTTTATTCTTTATTCTTATTCTTTATTCTTTATTCTTTATTCTTTATTCTTTATTCTTTATTCTTTATTCTTATTCTTTATTCTTATTCTTTATTCTTTATTCTTATTCTTATTCTTTATTCTTATTCTTTATTCTTATTCTTATTCTTTATTCTTTATTCTTATTCTTTATTCTTTATTCTTATTCTTTATTCTTTATTCTTATTCTTTATTCTTTATTCTTTATTCTTTATTCTTATTCTTTATTCTTATTCTTATTCTTATTCTTTATTCTTTATTCTTATTCTTTATTCTTTATTCTTTATTCTTTATTCTTTATTCTTTATTCTTTATTCTTTATTCTTTATTCTTTATTCTTTATTCTTTATTCTTTATTCTTTATTCTTTATTCTTTATTCTTTATTCTTTATTCTTTATTCTTTATTCTTTATTCTTTATTCTTTATTCTTTATTCTTTATTCTTTATTCTTTATTCTTATTCTTTATTCTTTATTCTTTATTCTTTATTCTTTATTCTTTATTCTTTATTCTTTATTCTTTATTCTTTATTCTTATTCTTATTCTTTATTCTTTATTCTTTATTCTTTATTCTTTATTCTTTATTCTTTATTCTTTATTCTTTATTCTTTATTCTTTATTCTTTATTCTTTATTCTTTATTCTTTATTCTTTATTCTTTATTCTTTATTCTTTATTCTTTATTCTTTATTCTTTATTCTTTATTCTTTATTCTTTATTCTTTATTCTTTATTCTTTATTCTTTATTCTTTATTCTTTATTCTTTATTCTTTATTCTTTATTCTTTATTCTTATTCTTTATTCTTTATTCTTTATTCTTTATTCTTTATTCTTTATTCTTTATTCTTTTCTTATTCTTTATTCTTTATTCTTTATTCTTTATTCTTATTCTTTATTCTTTATTCTTTATCTTTTTCTTTATTCTTTATTCTTTATTCTTTATTCTTTATTCTTTATTCTTTATTCTTTATTCTTTATTCTTTATTCTTTATTCTTTATTCTTTATTCTTTATTCTTTATTCTTTATTCTTTATTCTTTATTCTTTATTCTTTATTCTTTATTCTTTATTCTTTATTCTTTATTCTTTATTCTTTATTCTTTATTCTTTATTCTTTATTCTTTATTCTTTATTCTTTATTCTTTATTCTTTATTCTTTATTCTTTATTCTTTATTCTTTATTCTTTATTCTTTATTCTTTATTCTTTATTCTTTATTCTTTATTCTTTATTCTTTATTCTTTATTCTTTATTCTTTATTCTTTATTCTTTATTCTTTATTCTTTATTCTTTATTCTTTATTCTTTATTCTTTATTCTTTATTCTTATTCTTTATTCTTATTCTTTATTCTTTATTCTTTATTCTTTATTCTTTATTCTTATTCTTTATTCTTTATTCTTTATTCTTTATTCTTTATTCTTTATTCTTTATTCTTTATTCTTTATTCTTTATTCTTATTCTTTATTCTTTATTCTTTATTCTTTATTCTTATTCTTATTCTTATTCTTTATTCTTTATTCTTTATTCTTTATTCTTATTCTTTATTCTTTATTCTTTATTCTTTATTCTTTATTCTTTATTCTTTATTCTATTCTTTATTCTTTATTCTTTATTCTTTATTCTTATTCTTTATTCTTTATTCTTTATTCTTATTCTTTATTCTTTATTCTTTATTCTTTATTCTTTATTCTTTATTCTTATTCTTTATTCTTTATTCTTACTTTATTCTTTATTCTTTATTCTTTATTCTTTATTCTTTATTCTTTTTCTTATTCTTTCTTTATTCTTTATTCTTTATTCTTTATTCTTTATTCTTTATTCTTTATTCTTTATTCTTTATTCTTTATTCTTTATTCTTTATTCTTTATTCTTTATTCTTTATTCTTTATTCTTTATTCTTTATTCTTTATTCTTTATTCTTTATTCTTTATTCTTTATTCTTTATTCTTTATTCTTTATTCTTTATTCTTTATTCTTTATTCTTTATTCTTTATTCTTTATTCTTTATTCTTTATTCTTTATTCTTTATTCTTTATTCTTTATTCTTTATTCTTTATTCTTTATTCTTTATTCTTTATTCTTTATTCTTTATTCTTTATTCTTTATTCTTTATTCTTTATTCTTTATTCTTTATTCTTTATTCTTTATTCTTTATTCTTTATTCTTTATTCTTTATTCTTTATTCTTTATTCTTATTCTTTATTCTTTATTCTTTATTCTTTATTCTTTATTCTTTATTCTTTATTCTTTATTCTTTATTCTTTATTCTTTATTCTTTATTCTTTATTCTTTATTCTTTATTCTTTATTCTTTATTCTTTATTCTTTATTCTTTATTCTTTATTCTTTATTCTTTATTCTTTATTCTTTATTCTTTATTCTTTATTCTTTATTCTTTATTCTTTATTCTTTATTCTTTATTCTTTATTCTTTATTCTTTATTCTTTATTCTTTATTCTTTATTCTTTATTCTTTATTCTTTATTCTTTATTCTTTATTCTTTATTCTTTATTCTTTATTCTTTATTCTTTATTCTTTATTCTTTATTCTTTATTCTTTATTCTTTATTCTTTATTCTTTATTCTATTCTTTATTCTTTATTCTTTATTCTTTATTCTTTATTCTTTATTCTTTATTCTTTATTCTTTATTCTTTATTCTTTTTATTCTTTATTCTTTATTCTTTATTCTTTATTCTTTATTCTTTATTCTTTATTCTTTATTCTTTATTCTTTATTCTTTATTCTTTATTCTTTATTCTTTATTCTATTTATTCTTTATTCTTTATTCTTTATTCTTTATTCTTTATTCTTTATTCTTTATTCTTTATTCTTTATTCTTTATTCTTTATTCTTTATTCTTTATTCTTATTCTTCTTTATTCTTTATTCTTTATTCTTTATTCTTTATTCTTTATTCTTTATTCTTTATTCTTATTCTTTATTCTTTATTCTTTATTCTTTATTCTTTATTCTTTATTCTTTATTCTTTATTCTTTATTCTTTATTCTTTATTCTTTATTCTTTATTCTTTATTCTTTATTCTTTATTCTTTATTCTTTGATTAAATGAAGAATAGGTATCATAATGATAAAGAGTTCTTTATGAGACTAAAATGTAGTGTATAATATGGTAGTGTGGTTTTGTTTATCGTAATGTACTAGTTTGGCGGATAGATTACGTTTCTGTCATAAAACTTTGAATGCATTTCATCACCGTTATGCTGGAGCAACATCGTGTTGAGGTATATCGTGATAGATTCCAAGAACTGTGTCCCGTCTACCATCACAATCATGTTATGAGCTGGGGAAAAATGATATATAATAATAATAAAATAAATATTTACGCTTACAAATTCAACAGTTGTTGTCAACGAAAGTCCACTCGAATGAATTTGAAAAGATTTTACATGGATAGCAAGAATAGCTGTAATAACTTCTTCACATGTTCGTGTTTGTCTTGTAAAGATGGAGATAGTTCTATCACAGCAGCTATATCTACCGAGTGCTTTTCCCCAACTGAAAATGTGAATAACAGCCCTACCGATGAACGTTTAATTGATTGTAGATCATATGAGGTCAATTATTCAAAGAAATACGTTGAAATTGGATACAGTGCGCACCTACAACTTGCGCCAGTTATACGAATCGTATGTACAGATGGGCTCCTCGTTATGAAAAGACAAGATTGCGAGATGCTACTCAAGTGGCAAACATATCTGGACATGAAGGTTTTTTGTTCGCAAGAGACTGAAAACCGTATTGGTTGGTCAAATATCAGCGAGGAGACGGACATTGAATACGAGCAAAGTTCGAATTGGTAGCAATTTTACCATTTGTTATAATTGGGAAAAGTGAGTGAAAGGATGAGTATTTCATCCCTCCCAGAGGCGTGTCATTTCCGAGCTCTTTCAGCCACAATCATGGATTTCCAGCATACATACATACATTACGTATATATGCTTGATGGGATTAGGGATGGGTGTGGTCAAAATAGGATCGGAAGGAACGGAGTTAGGGCTCTGAGTATTGTAGTCCCGGAACTAAATTAGATAAAAGGCTTCAACGTGGTGATCCAGTATCAACCTCCTAGACTCTAATTGCGAAGCTCACGATATCAGTTATACGGATAGTAAAGACTTAGCTAGTAAACATCAAGCGGATCATATTTTAGAAAAAAAAGCTTGGGATCGCGTTAAGGCAACCGCCACAAAGTTGGACGAACTGCCGCATGAAGGCAAAAGGAAAGTTAGGAATGGGTGTAAGCAGAACAAAACGATTACATAGCAGTCTATTGAGATTACGTAGAATAATTACCAAGAAAATGAAAAACAGTCCTAAACCATAAAGGCTATAAAATCAGCTCCCACAGCAGCAAAATTGGCTGTGAAAAGTTTAAGTGGGAAGGGAAAAGTAAGCGTTTCCAGAGTAATTCCCCTGCCTAAAGAGAGTGTATTTTTACCATTTCTTATCCCATTATTTGCGAGATTATCCGCCGTTGGCACTTTAGCCGGAGGGCAGCGGGTAGTGCAAAAGCGGTGAACGCATCTAGTATTGAGAGGAAAATGTTAGATGAAACTTCACGCCATAATCGTACAATGGAAACCATAACTGTAGGGAAAAAAACGGCGGGGCTATATTTTTGAAACCCTTTCGGTCAGGAAAAAGTATGGCTTTGCATTTGAAACCAAAAAAAAAGCTTCAAAAGTTACCGAAAAGACCGTTGACTGATGTAGAGCTAAGAAGGCACGCAAGGTATGTACCATACTTTAGGGATATGTTTATGAGAGATAATATGCCCAAATTACCATGGAATAACGAGGCCGGTATTGTTAATTTAGATAACCGAAAGGGTCGTGGTACCCATTGGGTTTGTTAGAAAAAACGTGATGGGAGCGTATGGTACTATGATAATTTCGGAAATATTCCACCACCGAGAGAAGTTCTGAACTACTTTCGAGATTATAAATATACTATAATTACAAGAGCAACATTTCGGTACCACAATTGTGGACATCGCTGTTTAAAATTTCTATATAAATAGCATACTCAGTAGTTGGGGACGTATAGTCACCATGCCAATCACCTTCAGTGTGGAGGGTGTTGATAACATAGTGAGTAATAATTTTTATCCCCCAATCGAACTTAATTCCGAGAAAATCTACGTAATCGGTGTCGTCGGAATTTGCGGTTGTAATAACATAAGAAATATATACGCTGGAAACGAAAAATTTTATTATATAAAAGCGACTGAACTCAACGCTATTGAAATTACACATGGCACATACGAGTTCGAAGAACTGAGCATCTATATAAAAGCACACATTCCCATAAATCTCTTGGTAAATAATAACACGCTCAAGTGCGAGCTTAGCTGTGAATTTGCCATATATTTTACCCAATATGATTCCATTGGACGTATTCTAGGTTTTGAACCGCTGATATTGGAAGCTAACGTTTTACATATCTCTGTATTAGATATAAAAATAATTAAACACACAAATATTCACGTTGAGTGTAATATTGTAAAAGGTTCGTATAGAAACGGGAATCTCGCGAAGGTGCTGCATGAAATAGACGTGTCTGTCCACTAGGCTATCTTTTAGACAAAATTCCTAGCAATCCTCAATATTTGGAAGTAAACACAAATACTATCGGTAACATTTCAATTAAATTAACGAATCAGGAGGGTGAATTAATCGATTTCGGGGAAAACGAACTATTTACGGTACTACTAGAATTAAAAGAGTATGGACTTAAGAATTAACTATGGTCCGCTTCCATCTTTCCTCAATGATGCTATAAATAAAGGACGTGAGCATAAATTGGTTTATTCCAACACGGGGCGTGCTGGCGAATTAACGTATGGCGAAAGGTACTTCTTGGAATCTATAAGGTTAAAACCATATAAAATGGCAGATTCGTTAAACATCTTTCAAAGCGCACGTTTTGATGAGAACATTACCAAGTCAGATATTCATACATATCTTCCGTACGGTTCTTCTAATTACGGATTGTCCGACGTTTATTGTACATAGAAGGTAAAATTGAATGAATTCAGCAGAAGAAGGGGGAGATGTAAAAACAAGTTATCTAACAAACAATTTTGCATATCCTTTTCGAAGAAATTCGCTACGAGTTAGGAGAATAGAAAGTGGATACATGCAGAAATTCCGGTATAATATCCGCGCTCAAAGGATATGTATCGTACACATCGAAAGGTCTACAGCATTTGGGATGGTCGTCGAAAAACGGGGAACCGTCACAAGTAGAACACGCTAAAAGTAACAAAGACATACATTTTTCCGTCTGTATACCTCTAAAACACATATTCGAAGTATGGAAGTTTATCGACAAGTTATTGTGAATATGCGACAGGAGTTAGTCTTAAACGCAATTCAAAGCATACCCAATATTCGCAATGAATCCTAAAACACTCGAAGGTACATGTAAAACTTGAAATGGATGCGTTTGAAACCGGTATCATTGCCTATTGTCTCATACTACATGATGCCATGGTGTAATACAATCTTGTCTGACAGGAGAAGTGAAGAAACTATAATATGTTATTACAATTTATTGTAATACTAGATGTATAAAATAAAGAATCATATTGACAAGTTGTGCAGTTTTATTTGGGATAAACACGCATCAACAACAACATGAGGTAGGGGTTCAAACTCAAAAACTACCTATTGGGAATCTCGATGATTTGACCCGAGGTGCAAATAATGAGACAAAACGCCAGGGAAAGTTACTTCCAAACAGCGTACGTGCTATAATCTGTGGTACTTCCAATTGTGGGAGAATAAACGCTATGCTCAGTCTTCTAACCGAACTCGAAATGGTTGAATCAGGAAAAATATCGACACTTGGGGAAATTTAGATCCCATGAAAGATATCGGTTATTATTGCTTCAGTGATAATAGTGATATTATGGAACCGAGCGACGCAAAATCCAATTTTCTGTTTTTATATTTGATGATATCGCTTGCGAAAAACAAGATCATATTAAAGCATACTTTCATTGGGACGTCATAATAACATTGACTGTTTCTACTTGAGTCAAACCTATACTATAATTCCTAAACAGTTGATTTGATAGTGCTCTTCCAACAGGATGCTTTCAATTTGCGACACGTCTATGAAGACCACGTCGCCCCAATAATAAGCATGCAATTGTTTTGAGGGATGCGCTCAGAAAACTGGTGGTATTCATATGGATTCATGGTATTAAATAAGGACACTGAAGTACAAGACGGTCGTTTCAGGAAAGGGTTCGATCAGTATATAATACCCTAACAGTACCGTTAAAATATTATTTGGAAACAGCCCGTTTCAACAGCATACATAACAGACCTGTTTTAAACAGAGGTGTTTATTTACCTGTTAGACCTCTGTTTTATTGTTGATCTGTACCGATGAATAACAAGAGATTAGCGTTGACGAAACGTATGATTCATGTTCGTAAAGCTACACAACAAAAAATATGATCTTAAGGAGGATCGTTTTCCTAAAGAGACAGATTTCATTAAAGCTTACAAACCACTCATTGAATCACTTGCAAAAATCGAAAAGAAAATCAAACCGCTAGTAAAGTTCGAACGAAAGTCAGCCGGAGGAAGAGGAGGTGTTCGTGAAACCCTCACCAAAACGTCATTCGTCCTCTATCAAAACAAACGAATCAGCAATATAGTACCACGCCATCGATACCTTATGATTTGCGAGGAATTAACAAACGAAAATCATCTTCTTTAAGTGGTAGTAATTATGTTAGTCCATTCGCTCGACTTCCGCATTTTCAAAGAAATCCTCTGCGTCGAGATGCCATCGTTCCCCGAGACTATTGTGATTGGGGATATTGCACCCCAAGTGGAAGATGAACATGATAAGTGGGCAATTGACAAGACACCAGTAAAGATAGATGGAAAGGATTTGGTTATTAACGGAAATCGGTAGTGGTACGAACGGTCTCTATCACCTAATAATCAAAAATGAACCAAATAAACGTCTAATAAATAGAGAAGATGAAGCGAACTATACACAGATCTTGATTGCAACTAATGCAGGTCGTCGCGATAAAAACCCGAATGAACAATTGAAAGGTACACGTGCCAAAAAATGTACAGGGATAATTAAACCTTTACTGGAGAAGGCGGAAGTCAAGTTTGGACGCTCTCATGTCCACGCTCAATTCCATAAACTGCAAAAAAACGCAATTCTCCATTACCGATGGTACGTTCAATGTGGAGAATAAGCGTTTAAGTAATGTAGCCGATTCCATCAAACGTCAAGATGCGGTTCCATTTAAATGGGTTGCACTTAAGACAGGTGGCCGATCCTAAAGAAGACACTGATGCCATAAATATAGGCTACCTAGAGTTTTGCCTCCAGTAGTAGAGGCAGATTTGAATGCAACTAAAGAAACTTTAAGTAAATTGATAGAGGATGGAACAAGTGATATACGAGTTGCATAAACCGGCACACAAACATTTCCCTCATAGACGCACTATTATTAAAGGATTCGATGATCTATGGCACGCCGATTTGCTGAATTTGTGCCTTACGCCAAACAGAATAAAGGCTACAAATACATATTGATAGTTATCGACTGTTTCTCTAAAAATCCATGGACGAGAGGATTAAAGACGAAGACGGGTGCAAACGTGACAAAAGCTATGCAAACCATTTTTAAAGAACGGGCGCCTAAGAATCTGCAAACAGATACTGGAAAAAAGTTATACAATAATCAATAAACTGATGATGAAACATAACATTAATCACTAGTCCACACACCATGAAAAAGGCTAGCATAGAAGAAAGAGCGATTAGGACCATCAAGAATACCGTGTACAAAAAATTTGGGCTGCTTGAAAGATACGTGTGGATCGGAGAACTTCTCGAGGAAGTCACGACAAAATACAATAATCGTAAACATCGAACGATCGAAATGAAACTTAGGAAGTAAATGCCAACACAACCCTTAATATATATTCGAATCTCAAAATCTTCAATAAAAATGATCGATTGATGGTGGGCGACATAGCTCGCATTAGTAAATTTAAAAGCATATTTGACAAGGGTTATATACCAAATTGGTCGAGTGAACATTTCAAGAATATTAAAGAACGCGTAACCAATCTGGTCACGTACTTGCTAGAAGACATGAAAGGGAGGCCTATTCTAGGTGGATTTAATAGGCAGGAAATGCAAAAGGCTAAATATCCGGGTGAGTACTTGGTGGAAAAGGTCATTCGACGTAAGAAGAATAAAGTGTACGTAAATGATTGGGATTAAACGAATATTCGTGGATCGATGATGACAATGTAGTTATATAAGCATATTATTGTAACTACTTAACTATAAATAAAAACTCAGCAAACTGTTATATCGTTTTTTTATTTCACCATACAAAGTTTTTTTAACAATGTCTTTCTTTGCATGCATTTTTCAGACTAAAGATAACGTCGTTTGGTATTCGCTCAGTTCGGTGGATGGCCAGAATGCGTTGCACGGACACTTGATCCATCTAAGGAGCGCATTTGGATTCCCAACGCCTTTACGAATATTCTCCAGCAACCATTCGTGCGCTCGTTTATGACGAAGGTCATCGGACGGCCTACAAGGGTACTTGATATCCTCGCATATACACCAAGAATTTGTTGAGCTTTAGAGTTGGCGTATTCAAAGGCCGTAGAAATAGCGTCGTCTATCACCACCGACAAATTCTTATAATTACCTAAGATACTGTGAACATTAAATAACGGCTTACTTAAATCAAGTATTTACAATCTTACACATATTTACAGCTTTCTTAATTAAATTATCCAGTTCACTATTTGTAATCCTGTACAGTTATTTCTCTAATACTGACCGCAGTGGAGTCTTTTGATTTTTTAGTTTCTTTTTGTTTATCTACTCGGTAGGCTTACATTATTGGTAATAGCTTTTTCTATCAGCGAAATATTGGTTCTAAGTATCGAAATATGTCTAATTATTTCAGACTTGTATTTTGAGTCAACTCAACAGGATGATAAGGATGACGACATACCTACCGACAGTAAACTTATCCTAGCTCTCAAGACCATCGAGCAGATGAAGAATATGGAGACCGTGTACGAAAGCAAATTTAGGACTGCAAGTAAAAGAACGGCGCAGCTGAATGCTGAGTTGGAGACCTCAGGGGCAGAGGAAGGAAAACTACAGGAGAAACTGACTTACATAAAAAAATATTGTGAATTTTGGGGGTTATAATAAATGTGTATAGTTGAGTATCCGAAGTATCTGCATTAATAGCAGCCCCATATAGGAAATAAAAAAATCCTGAAGTGATGCTAACTTTAACATAAATAGTATAATATAAAATTAGTGAATCGATAATAGAAATAAGAAGTACTAAAATTAATTATTTGATAAGAGCGTGAAAATAAATTATTAGTCTCCCATTGTAATCCTGTCACAAAAATGATGTAAACATAAGGTAAATAAAATCGTATAAAATCGTATGCAAATGTGTGTAATGTGTGTTGCATATATACTGGAATTATTTGCATTGCTTTCCACTTTATCCATTTAACGTAAAAGAGTGTGTAATTAAAAGTAAAAGTAATTATAAGTAATTATAAAAGACGTACGTATTTCAAAATGAAAAGAGACCTAGTGCAAGGTGACTAGGGCAACGTCAAGCTCAGGGGTGGTGGGGGTAGAGGGGAAAGGCTGAAAATAAGTCCTAAAAAAGACGCACTCTTGAATTTTTAAATTTGCACCTAGTTCCAAATCGAAATTAATATTTTTAAAAACGTGATAGCTTTTTAAAAGCGTCACTTTATCTTTGCATTTATTCATTTATCAAAAATATGAAAAATGGCCCTAAAAGTGATCTGTTCAAATTTGAAACGATATACTGCACCTTTTTTTGCTCTACATACGTACACTCATAAGAAACAACTTATTGGAGCATTTCAAAAAAATTTAATTCGATTGGGACCCCAATTATACACATATAGTTTAATATAAAACCTCGACATCAATGAAAGAATTTAGCTTTAACGGAAACGATTATGTGCAACCAGCAGTCTAAATATAACATCACAATTACGAGTGTTTTTCTATCATATATTGCAGTATACAAAAAAATACAATTTTACAAGTTCTGATCCCTTTATTACTAAATTAGTTATCTTATTCCTTATAATTTAATGTACCCACTAATTAACATAACACGGTTGATTCTTTATTTGAAAATAAAGCTTTACTTACTATTTAACATGTATATAATTAAAAGCGCTTTTATTTAATTTTAAGTTTCTATCTACATAGTACTACAGCAAAACAATTAACAGTACTTTCGTATCTTTATTTTTCACCTCCTATTGTAATTTCGTATAGTTTCAACTTATAAAAACGAGTCCCGTTAAACTTCCATTTTTGGAGCATATTTGTAAGTATTTAAAAGGGCAATATTGTAAGTATATTATGTATTATAAGTATACAGTGAAATTAATTTGTAATTGTATCTTTCATTTTTCTAACGGCACTTTATCTCTCGCATTTATCAATTTGTCAAAAATATGAAAAGTGGTCAAAATTGAACTGTTCAATTTTGAAAAGATAAAATTCACTTAAAACGCAAGTTTTTTTTACTTTACTTACGTATACTCATAATAAAAACAACTTACTGAATGACTCAACAATTTTAATTAGATTAGAACCACAAATTTTTAAGTTTGAACGCGACGTAGAAATTATACAGTATCCTTTAATATAAAACCTGTACATCAACGTATAATTTGGAAAGGAATGTGTGTAGTCAGCAGTCTCTTTAAAACATAAGAATTACCAGTGTTTTTCTACCTTATACAGGGTGTTCGGTAAACATGCGGCAAAAACTCAAAGGGTTATTTCTTGGCCTATTTTAAGAATATTTTGTGCTATCATCATTTTTAAAAAACCGTTTTGCTTTGAAGATACAGGGCGAACAAAATTTGCGACAGTAACAACATTTTATTATCAAAAAGTACATGTAAAATTGTTCAATCTACTATAAATGTTCGAAATGACTTCCTCCAGTCTGGATACAAGCATTCAATCTTCTCGTCATTGATTGCCGAACTCTTTCAAACACACCAGGGTCGTTTCCAATCGAGTTACACCCAGCAATTATCCGATTACGCAAGTCGTCCAACACACACACGCACGCACACGCACGACGCACGACACCACACACACGACACACAACACACACACCACACACCACACACACACACACACACCCACACACACACACACACCACACACACACACGCACACACAGCACGCACGCACGACCACGCACACACACACACACACACACACAACAACACACACAACACACACACACAACACACACACACACACACACACACACACACACACACACACACACACACACACACACACACACACACACAGCACACACACACACACACGACACACGACACACGACACGCAGACACGCAGGACACACAGACACACAGACAGACACACATACACACAGACACACAGACACACAGACACACACATACAGGCATCCAGACATCATGGCCGATCTTGAAGAAACTTGGTCAAAAGTGGTAAAATGAGCTAAGTCAATTTAGCGATAGTGAAACAAAAGTCGATTGCAACAAAAATATCGAATATAGTTGTCGCAAATTTTGTTCACCCTGTATCTTCGAAACAAAGGAGTTTTTCAAAAATCATCATAGGACAAAATATTCTTAGAATAGGCCAAGAAACAACTCCTTGAATTTTTGCCGCATGTTTACCTAACACCCCTGTATAAACCGTATACTAAATCATAAATCATAAATTTATCAGTTTTGACTCCTTTATTAAATTTGGTGTACCCATTAATTAAATAACACTATTGATTCATTATTGGAAAATGAAACTTTATTTACTATTTTGATTTTTTAGCCCCCATATATTCCGTGTTAAGTTCTATTTTGGAGCGTAATATTTCAAATTAAATCAATATACATATGTAATTCAGTAAAGCACCTTCATTTAATTTCAAAATGTTCATGTATGTACAATTCCGTTGAGCATCATTATTTAATTTTCACTTTTACATATTACAAACACATAGGTAATATTCTGTTTAAAGAATACGGTGTACACCACTTCACAAATTCAAATAAACGTGAAGTTTTCAGTACTATTCTTTTACAAAATTTACAAATTAGGGCAAACAGTTCACAAGAATAAATAACAATTTTCTAAAATAATGTATACTGTAAATTGTAGATTCTTAAGTAGTTAAAATCTATTCAAACTTTACTAAAAGATCATAAGTTTTTAACTTTTGATTTTACAACAATACATTAATAACAAGACACTTGCTTTTTTTAACATCCGCTGTACTTCATACAACTCCAGGTCATATTTTAACTTCTTTATATTGCGTTTTAGGTCTTCTATTTGTTCCCTTCTTGAAGACGTCTTACAAATTGCTTCTGATGAAAACTTTTGTATTGAGTTCTTCATTATTATATTGTATTTATGCAGACTTGTTGACTTCAATGAAACCTACATATGTCTAAAGGTCAGTTTATATACCCACTTGTTTTAAACCTCACATCTAGTTACTTTTTTAGTTACGTGTGTCTACACAGATACGAATCACACATATCTGGTTATTTCCTTTGTGACATATTTGCATCGCAGAGATTCAAACCACACATGTTTGGTTACCTACTATTTTTTAATGATGACGCACATCAGGTATTTTTAATGATGGTACTGTCATTATAATTTTTCGCTAAGACGCCAACCGACTATTTTAGCCATGACGGGACCATATTTTAGTGAGGACATGAACCGGCTATCTTAGCTATGATACAACAACCTTTTAGCGAGGACGCGAACCAGCTATCATCTCCCCCAAGGTTACCTTGCAAATCTAGATACTTTTTCGGTTACGATCGGACTTATGTTACTACTGGTATGATTAGTTCGAATGATGTATGGTATGTGTCATCTTTAAATAATTTATTTTTTTCACTGGTTGCACAAGATAGGTTACCCGACAGTTGCTTTGAATCAAGTTCAGAAAACCGTAAATTGAAGTCTAGAGGCATTATTAAATTGGTTGGCGAATGAACACGAAACGGGGGCTTATACACTATACAGTGACCGGCAAAGAGTTTGCAACAAATGGAAAAATTATTATTAAGATTTCAAACAAAATGTTACTTGGGATCAAATCAGCATAACCAATAGCAAAAAAATTACTTTGACATGCCACTTGACCACTGTCATCGCGGCAAATTTAAAAATTCACCTTAAACATGTAAAAATTGGGATTAGATGACAACATATCGAAAAGTTTCAAAAGAGAAAAGTGGTTCAAAATCCGATTTTACTTCTGTGTTAATTTTCACAAAAATTCAAGAACCTTTGAGAAATATCAATTTTTTGGTCTCTGGAAATTAAAAAAAATTTTTCGCTTGGTTTACATAAACAGAGTAAAAGTTACAAAAAAAATCCCTAGTGCAATAATTTCCCTTTATTGTCTCGCAAAGAATTGGAAACAACCAAAAATATTAATTTTCAGACTTCTGACCTTGTTGCAATCACCTACAAAAAACAAAAACTATAAGTAAGAAATTTAGAATTAATTCCTTTTAAATGATCCATTCTTCTATTCTAAACTTAACTAAGCCAATATTTTTTTGGATTTACTTGAATAATAAATAAAAATTTCATAAAGAAAATAATGCCAGTGTATTTTATTTAAGATTTTCATACTTTTATCCTTGTTGCAATCACCTATAGAAAACAAAAATTAATTAATTTATCTAAGCGGCATGGAACGTCTTAAATAAAAAAAAATTGCTACAAACATAACTGTACATAGTTACGACAAACTAGCATCTTTCATGTTATTATTAAAACCTGCGACATTGCGATTTTTACTCTTGTATTTTTGATGTTTTTTTTTTGTTTTGTTTTCGTTTACTGTTGTTGTTTATTTCTATTGTTGGTTGTAATTATTGTTAAGTGTCAAAAGTGCCTCCAGCCCTTCAGTGGCCCAAAATATCAAAATAGCGATGATATACGCAGATAAGTACAGACAGAGAGACAACAGAAATATTCAATGTAAGACGTCCAGACAAAATGGTTAATTATTCCACAGTATCGGGAATACTAACAAAATTTAAAAAAACAGACTCTGTGGAAAACCAGTACAAAGTTTCTCATGGAAAGCCGGCAACTTAGGTCAAAGGTACTTTAGATGTACCTACTTTTAACAGTTTTAGAAACACCACAGATATAGGTGAGTGATATTTCCAATATTACAACCGTTGAAGATAGGTCAGTCAGAAGGATTTTAAAAAGAAATAAGTTCCATCCTTATAAACCAAAGCTTGTTCACGTCTTAAAGGATCGTGCTTACGATGCCCGTTTGGACTTTTGTGCATGGTTTCAAAGAGTGAACGAGGTTTTCCAGAAAAGGTAATATTCTCTGACGAAGCTACGTTTTCTTCCAACGGAACTGTTAGGTCGAGAACAGTCGTTCGTGGACCACTGAAAATCCGGAATTTGTAATAGAAAGTAAAGGTCAACACAGTTGTAAAATGAATGTATCATGCGACATCTACAACTTTTCGATAATAGGACCTTTCTTTTTTCATGAAAATTTAACTTCGGAAAGATATTTGCAATTTCGGTAGACAAAACTCTCAAATGTTTTGGATAATATGCCATTACTGCAGAGAAGAGACCTGTACTTTCAACAAGATGGCGCAAGTATTGATTCTACACTGGATGTAAGAACATCGTTAGATCAAACGTTTTACCAAAGGTGGATAGGTCCTTTTTCTCAAAATCCTTGGCCGGCTAGGTCGCCCGATCTTACGCCGTTACATTTTTTTATGGGGATATTTAAAAAAATATGGTATACAAAGGCCGGCCATTCAGAAATGTTGAAATCTTACTTACTACTTGCTTTCTGTGTCTTATTGTGTTTGCAATGTTTCTTACTGATATTTTGTAGCTTTAGTATTCTTCATCCTGAATAATTAAGGTGAGGTTGTAACCATTTTAAAAAGGCTTGGATAAAAGTATGAAAACCTTGAATAAAACACACTGGCATTATTTTATAAAACTTTTGTTTGTTATTCAAGCAAATCCAAAAAAAAATATTGGCTTAGTTAGGTTTAGAATACAAGAATGGATCATTTAGAAGGAATTGAAAATAATTCTAATTCTAAATCTTACTTAAAATTTTTATTTTCTGTAGGTGATTGCAACAAGGCCAGATGTCTGAAAATTAATATTTTCAGTGTTTTCTCAATCTTTGTGAGGCAATATAGGGAAATTATTGCACTGGTATTTTTTTGTAACTTTTACTCTGTCTGATGTAAACTAAGCGAAAAAAAATATTTTTTTAATCTCTAGAAAAACAGACCAAAAAATTGATATTTTTCAAAGGTCCTTGAATCTTTTAAAAAATTGACACATAGACGTAACTCGGATCCGAACAACTTTTCTCTTTAAAACTTTTCTATATTTTGTCATCTAACCCAACTGTTTACATATTTAAGGTGATTTGTTTAAATTTGACGCCATGGCAATGGGCAAGTGGCATATCAAAGTACTTTTTTTTGTTATTGGTTGTGCTGAATCGATCCCAAGTAACAGTTTTACAAACGGTTAAATCTCGATAAGTGCGGACGAATAGGAAATAGCTTTGAATGTATAGTTTTAGTAATTTATATTGTAGTAATAGAATTAGATTAGTTGCAAGTAAATTAGAGCTTTGAATGTATAGTTTGGGTTATTTATATTGTAGTAACAGAACTAGATTATCTGCAAGTAAATTATAGCTACGGGAATTGATATGCTCCAATAAATGGTTTAAATAACAATTTCAACGTCAAAATGGAAGAGCACGGTTGGTCTAGTGGTACATTGGTCCCCTGACACGCGGTTGAGACAGGTTCAATTCCCGGCGCATGCAATTTTTTTTAGGTTACAGTAGTTTTGTTTATCTAATCTACTTTTGTTAGGTTACAGTAACTTTGTTTATGTTTTTTTCCTATTATACTGTAGATTTTAGATTTTTATACCTATATATACTACGAAGTTGTCAAACAAGGAAACGCGTGATTGATTGGTCCGCATTTATCGAGATTTAGCTGTTTGTCATTTTTTTTGAAATCTTAATAATAAAATATTTCTCCATTTGTTGAAAAAAAAACTCTTTGCCGGTCATTGTATAAATTGTTAATTAAAAATCCACCACTGTTATTGAAGTAAATTCATTAAATAGTGAAGGTTCACTTTGCAAATTTATAACGAAAGATTTGGACATCACAGTAGACTCATGCTAAGAAATTACTCGAACGAGAATAAAAGTCATCTAACTTCGACATTGTGTCAAGGATGTGTTTTTGGAAGAGCAGAAACCCTAAAATTTGGAATCAGAGATCGAGCCGAACCACCATGTAATATTTATACTGTTGTTTGTCAACTGATTCCATATTGATGTAAAACATATCGCTATTTTGTACTTTTTGAAGATAATTACACAAATTTAAATATTGTAAATGAGGTGATCAGGAACAATGGTGGAGAATTTGACAATGAGAAACTTTGAGGAATATTGCAGATAGTTGGTGTAAGACAAAGACTAACAATGTTATACACCCATAGCAAAACAGTAGTAGTGGACTATGGTTAAATATAAAGCCAAGAATTAAACACTAAGTAAATACTTGGTTACGAACGGCGACGATGGTTCGATTCATAATTTGAAAGTGATGGTAAGATAGTAAGATCAAAAGATGTGATATTTCAATCTTAGTATTATCTCTTCTGGCATGTTCTCAAATCATCAAATGGATCAACCAATTCATGATGGTACTGAGGACGCATGCAGAAATGGACCTCCTAAATTTTCAGTACCTGATGCGAATGTTCAATTAAATTATCTCAAAAGCATTACACATAAAGTACCCACTCAAGTGGAATGAGTGTAAAGCAGTTACTACATTCGTAATAAAAGATTTGGAATGAATCCAAGTCAATGAAGATAATATACATTTTCCATAAGGGCAAGCCTTGAAACATGTAATGGTAGGAACCAGACTTCATATGTTGTTCATGTTGTCTCTAAGAAATTAGAAAATCCATCCAGAGAAGTTAAGCAAATAATGAGTTATTTAAAACAAACTTTAAACTTTATTAGTTACAAGGAGTATAAGACGGGTATTCTGGAGACTTACGGGGACTCTGATCATGGAGATCTTACAGCTGGACGTTTTACTTCTGGTATATTGTTTCTACAATGGTGGAACAAAACTTGCGCATAGCGACTACATCCCTCTGTCGCAATATCAGTAGCTGAGGCAGAAATTGTAGCCGCTAGTAAAACAGTAAGAGAACTTGTTTGGATTTGAAGACTGCTGAGTGAGCTTTCTGTAATAAAGTCAACACATCAACTACTGGTTATCAATGGCTCTGTAGTAAAGATTTCACAAAATCGTGAAATGCATAGAACAAAGGATATCGCAATCGGACATTCTTATATGAGAAAGCTTGTTGCCGAAGGTGAAGATTACACTAAGCATGTAGCAGAAAAATTGAAAAGGTAAATCTACTAACTAACCGCTTTCAATTCCAACAATTGTATTCCTTAATAATAGGAAAAGGCCACGTATTTCAGTCCCTCCCGAACGGAGAGCGCGGGCTGCTCGAGCTTTCCGAGCTCCTTCAGCCACAATCACGGATACCCAGCATACATACATACATTACGTATATATGCATGGTGGGATTAAGGATGGGTGTGGTCAGGATAGGATTGGAAGAAACGGAGTTAGGGTTCTGAGGGGAAAATACTACCCCAGCAGTCGCCTAAGTAGCCGCACATGGTGTACACATACGCAGTGACCATGCCGCTACGTGTGTATGAGGAAAACTCCTGAAAGAACCTCATTCACGGTATTACGGTAACGGGAATCGAACCCATTACCTCCCGAATGCTAAGCAGGTTGTGTCACCACTACGATACCAGCTCGGTCCTTAATAATAGAATTGCACTAGTATATATAGAAGTAGAGTATTACATAACATTTCATAGTAAGGGAAGTGGTTGAGTTGTGTAAAATAGTATAACCAAAGAGGAGTATAACCGAAATTTTAATAAATGTTTATTAGTTAAACGTATGTCTACTCAGTTCATATTTCATTAACGCAATTTAAATTGATTCTTAACAGTGTGTATTGTTTACTTTCTCAAGACTTCCCAATTATTTTTCTGTTATTTGCACATCTTTGTGTTTGTGGATATTTTTGGTGGTACCGTGTGCAGGGTATTAGTTAGGTTAGGATTTAATTAATTTAATGCATAGTATAGAATATTTTAGTGACTTATTTGGTACATAGAATATTTCAATTTAGTAGCAATAACGTAAACACAGAGTATTACTGTCAAGTTTTACCACAGTATACGTAGACGGATAATGTGGTTTTACATTATTCTTCACAATTACTGAAGGTTTTATATCCTTTGTGCTCTATGTGTTAGGGTTACACACTAGATGAACATCTAAAAGAAAATAGGAAGGTTTATTGTGGCAAGTTCAAGAGGTTAATGCATCTGTCATTATTATGTATGGTTGTATTGCAAAGAGCAGATGGAAAACCAAATCGTGTTTCGGTAATATGTTAGGTTAGTTTGACGTTTGGTTTATGGGAGAGTTGCCTAATTTGAACCATTTTGAAAGAAATAGCCATTATTCCGTTATTAATGAATTTTAAGAGGATATTTTAAGCTTAAACGATAGAGAGATTTACAAACTTTTATTATTACTAAACAAAAAGAACAAAAAATGAAACATTTTTATGTAGCAAATAAAAAACAATTTTCAGAAAAATGGTTCAAATTAGGCTACCGGTGGCCTAAAATGAATTACTAGTAACCTAATTTGAACCCACGTTAAAAGTTAATCTTTACATAAGTCACAAATCAAAATCTCGTCCTCTTCGATTCCTGCACACTTTTTTGTCCCATCCTTCATCCGCTACAGAGTTGGAATAAGAATCGTGACAATACAAACACAGTGCATCTTCACCTTCTTCTCGCTTGAATCAGTTGATTTCTCCAAACTTGTTTTTTTAGTATTTCTCTTTATCTGTCGTATTTTTGGTTTTTGTTTCGGTTGTTTGTTTTTAATCAGTCCTTTTGTTTTATTGAACAAATCAGATTTTACTTTTTGAATAGCTTCTTTAGTTTTCTTGCCCTTTCTATTTACTTTTGCCGTTTCTGACTCTTCCATATTTCTTTTTTTAGCAACTAACTCATCTTTGTATGGTGTGCCAGTCAGTTCTACAGCTGATGACGTGGTGTGTTGACGTTTTTTTTCAGTACCACTGACTTGGGAATTCTTTGAAAGGGTACATATCTCTTCTAAACTTTCATTAAATGTGTTAGGACTGATTTCGGACAAAATAGCAGATGAAGATGGACCAGCCTGACTATTTAATTTTGATGGTGTTTTGTGTTCAGGTGTTTTGTCTTCAGGCCTTTTGTCTTCAGGTGTTTTGTCTTCAGGTATTTTCTCAGGTATTTCGAGATTTTCTTTTTCTATTTGTCGCTGGACTGCAAGGGAAGGTGCAAAAAGGTGGTCTGGGAAAAGATTTCTATTGACAGGCCAAATACCTGTTGCTTTAAAAGCATTTTCAGCTGTTCCAACAGTAGCTGCCCTTCCATATGCTTCACTAAGTTCTGAAATATCGTAAGCTGAAATCCCTTGTCCAACATGAGCCCTTAACCATGAATCTTGTGCCTGCACGAAATAACTTTGTAGTGGTTTAAATAGTGCTACATCTAAGGGCTGGAGTCTATGTGTTGTATGTGCAGGTAGCTGAAGAAGATGAATATGATTCTCGCGACAAAATTGTAAAGCTTGTAAGTTATTACTATGTGTTGTATGTCCATCTAATAGCAAAAGAACATCTTTGTTAGGACCACTTTTTACAATTTTGTGAAAATGTTTTAGCCAAACTAGGAATAAGTAAGAGTTAATATAACCAGAGCCAGAAATCTGACAAATACTTCCACTGGGAGCACCTTTTGCTAATTCAGGAGCATATCTTTTTCTCTTAAAAATTATCATGGGGGGATATAAAGGCCAGCAGCGTTAGTACAGCACACAAGTGTTGTGTTAACTCCCCTTTCATCACTAGTAATTGTACCCACCTGTCTTTTGCCTTTTTTAGCTATAACCTTCTGCATTCTTTTTTGAACTGTGGAATACCCGGATTCGTCAACATTAAATATTGCGTTCGCATCAATATTATATTTGTCGACCAACTTTTCCAAAAGTTCGTAAAACTCTGTTACTCTTTCCTTGCTAAATCCTCTTGCTCGTGCAAGAGAAGTAGATTCTGGTTGTCTGAGTGATAAGTAATTCCTTATGACGTCCCATGAACCCATAAAACCATTTTTCCCAGCCATGCATTTTTCTTTATTAAATTTATGAAGTAGTTTTTTGCTTTTCTGCAAGTTGGAATGCAATTTTCCGGACATCTTTTATTGATAAACCAAAAAACACTTCTTCAAACTTTAGAATATGTTTGACTAATAATGTTTCCATTTCAACATTAAAAATATTGTTTGTACCCATTCGTTTTATGCCATTATTTGCGATTTTATTTTTTTGTCGAACATGTCTTAATAGAGTTGGTTTATTGATATTAAATCTTCGTTGGCATTCATTTAATCCAACTCCATCTTTGTAAGCCTTAATGGCCTTTTTCGGTGGAATAATCCTGAAAATATTTTACTCTTTATATCTATTTCAAGAAAAAATAATATATACACTTTTTAATATAACAATACAGAAATTTTAAATAAATTAAACTAACTTCTTAACACGTTTCCTAAATTGAACCGGTTCAATTTAAGAATCCCATTCCAGGTTCAATTTAGGAAACAACACAAATTTTTTTTAAGTTAACCTAAAAATTTTATTTAGAGTTGTTTTTATTTCATATTTACAAGATACATCAAAAATATTCTAACAAATATAACTAGGATAACAAAAAGTACTTACCAGAATAAATTTTTCATTAATGCCTTAAGTACATGTACTAAAATATTACAGTCAACACTACCAAAATAAAAATCACCTTGCCAGTAACAAATACAAACGAAAACTTATACAATAATGGAACAACTGGAAGTTTTAGATCACAAACTTCACTATTTGAGCATCAGATGACGTAACCTGCCTCTCAATAACAATTTATTCACGTGGTTCAATTTAGGTGGCGGTTCAAATTGGGCAACTCTCCCCTATACGTTTGTTTGCATCTCTTAATTTACAATTTATTCTTATAACAATAGTATGGCACTCACACTTCATCACAACACATTTATTTCAATTCATTCATTCATCTGGGTATTTAAACTGTGAGAACTATAGAACAAAGACTACTGAAAACCTACAATTACCCGGGGAGAATTTATGGTCCAGTTTTCTTTCAAGTACAATTAATGGGGAACGTTATTGCAACTGAAGAAATTTATGTCAATTAGATTATGAAGAATTGCGCTTTGGATATTTCCAACATGATAGTGAATTATCACATAGTGCAGGAGCAACTATAGAGTTTTTAAGAGAATTTTATCGGGATCGTTCTATTGAAATCTCTAGGATTAATGCTTCTAGATGCTTTTCTGTTTGGTTACCTACATAAAAATAACGTTTATAAACGAAGATTGCGTAATTTAGAAAAAATACAAGAAGACATTCAAAATGTTATTATTATGTTATAAAATGTGTTTGAAAAGATATTAAGACATGTAAATCTGTGTTTGCAAACTCAAACAGAACATTTAGAACACTTACTCTAATAATTATTTAACTAAGAATTTAATATATACCTACTCCAATTATATTTTATGAATATTTGAAGATTACAATGTAATACAATTGTACGTTAGACAATGTAAACAACTCATACAACAATGCCAGCGTGTATGTTGAATAAAAATTGGTCTCTCACATTATGGATCACCTAGTTTGTATTCTAGATTAAACAATATGGATAAATTTTTTAAATTGAGCAAATTACACTAAACAATTATTATGCCCATTATATATTACCATGTTTCTATATTTCTTAATTTTCATTATACGTCGTATACAGGTATGGAAAAACATTATTGTCTGACTTATAATAAAGAAAAAAAATACGCATTATATGAGTGTAAAATAACAATGTTATTTAAATTTATTGGCACAAATATGAACTATTAAGTTTTAATCTAGCTTAAATTTTCCGAAACCAAAACAATTAAGATGATGTTGAAAAGGGTTTCTTTTTTAAAAAAATTATTATTAATTTTATTAACAAAAAATTTTTGGTAGAAATATTTTTGGGTAAATAAGTGAAAGATTAAAATTAAAATTGTGTCTTTATTTGGTACAGGCTGAAATTCGACAAACTTATTGCTTATTAGAAAATATATTTTAAATTCACACTTTTGCTAAATTCGATGCCTAATAATCTGAAAATAAATTTGATAACTCGAATGGATTTGGTTTATGCTCAAAAAACTAAAAATTTCGATTTTCGTTTTGCGTTTTTTATTAGGAATAAAATTCGATTAAACATTATTAAGGCACCTTTTACGCAAATACTAATACGGTATTAAAAATATTATGGACGTTTCGTTTATTCTGAACCATCATCAGGTTTATTTTTTCCTATGTTGTATATTTTATGTCGTTGGATGGAGAATGTTATGGATTTTAATATATCCTTTATGGTTTGATATCAACAAAAAGGTACGCAAATTTTCTTATAAAGGCACTTATTTATTTGTTAAACTGAGCATCCCAAAAAAAATTCCCGCTCCAGTTCGTTTCATATCCCTTCTCAAAGGTGTACTTAGTCTGGCGATTCTAACATGTTCACCGACTTTATATTTAGGATGACGTGATGTGCCTAAGCCTTTCCGTACAGGTTATTACCTTCCAAAATTTTTTCACAGCCGCAGGGCCATCTTTATACTTGAATGAGGGCTATTTTTGTAAGCAGTCCGTTTTTAGAGCACATCAATATACCTGTAGAAATTTTGTAAGTGAAATAACCCACATCTTTGTTTCAATGTTTTATTAAACCTTTCAACTACAGATGCTTTTACATCAGGGTTATTTGTTACATAGAAATTGATATTTTGTTTCTTGAAAAAGTTTTGTACCTACAAACTCCCTTTATCCGTCTGTAGATTTGGGTGTATTCACTTTCCTTAAAATATCGGTGAAGCTTCAAACAGGATGGTGTTTCGTTTTAAAACTCTCGCCCAGGCCCTCTTGCTAAACACATCAATAACCGTTACTATGTAGTTGTATCCACTATTGTGTTTACTTAAAGTTCGCATATCGCAAAGATCCGCTTGCCACAGCTCGTAAATGTTGCTCACAATATATTTACTTTTTTTCTGGCAGATTTATGAATCGTATAAGCCTACTTAGCCTGCAGCCATTTTTTCACTTCACTATATCTACCCTTTACAGCATTAACTAAAGGTGTTATACCCACAAACCCGGCAGGATGTTCTGGATCATAGTATACATCCATGTTACGTTCTCCACGTATCCCAATCTAGTGGAAGTCTTCTTCTTCAAAAGGATCTTCGCGGGGTTTCCCGCTATTCACTATCGGCATCGTAATTCTCACCTATAGTTATGAGGTTCGGTTCAATGTTAGGTGATACAGTACCATCACTTCTTTGAGTATTTCTGATGAACTCTCCTGGTATATTTATTTCTTTAATGTACGTCCAAACTTCGCACCGTGTGGGTTTGTAGTTTTCGTTCTTAACGTTTCGTGAACCAGATCGATAATGTTAGAATGAGGATGAATCACCTTTTATTGTGACAGTATTTTTTCCCAAAATACACGCCCTTTCAGTATACTCAAAAATCGCCTTTCTTCCTTATGAAACAGGCAGTGTGATACTATCTCGTCGTCTGCCAGACTTTGCGTTTCGGCCATCCCTAATATCATCTTCATCACCGATTGTTATACTAGCGGGCTGACGTAACTGATTGGAAAAGATATTTTGAAGACCTGATTGTACTGCTGCCATTTGTCATGGTCGGTCATTTTGGTTTTAATACTTTATCCATGTCGTTACCCAACTGGAATTGTTTTTTGCGTGACATCTGGCATTCAGGGTTCTTAAATCCATGGTTATTGAAACAAATTGCCTAGAATTCCGCCAAGTAATGGTCCTAACAGGAGCGGTAAAATGCCGCCCTTCTGAGAAACTGTTTCTTCTTTTTTATAGATTCACCTCTCTGTGCTAGCCCTTAAAGTGTGTTTATGTTGAGAGAGTCACTACTTCTGATCAGCTGACAAAGGTACACGACCTTTTAAAATGTTATGTTCACATTCGCAAATGCATTCCACCTGCTTACTATTCAGACATTTCAATAAAGCGTCACGTTGACTTTTATTTAATCTGGGTAGTGCGCGCAGGATATCGGTGTTTTCGATTTAAGCGTCAACCATCATATATGATGTAATCTTTATGACTGTGAGGCTTAAACCCTTTTTTATATATACTTGGAAAACCTTGAGGCCCAAAATTGTTTGTTCTATAGCGTAGCACATCCGGTGTATTCTGTTTTAAATCGAACAATAAATATCCGTGCGGATTAAAGTGCATCTTGGTACGCTGCCTCTAAAATTTTGGTGTCAGGTGAAATATGTCTTGCTAAATGCTGTATCTGTGCCCTGTCACGTGGTTCTTAAACAATTATGTAATGTGCGTTGAGAGAATATCCGCTGTCCACGTCCTTGTGAAATATGTTTTGCGTTAAGAAAACACACTTATTTCTATGAACAGCCCTTTGTAAAAATCAACCACTGAGCCGTTAGTTTCGCGCATTAGATCTCAATTATTATTAAGACTGTTTTATGCCATCAAACTGTCCAATCAGGTAAACCTTTTGAAATTCACAGAGATCTTTGAATAAGGCTGCCACTCGCTGTAAACCAGATAATTTTTCAAAAGCTGTATCGCAGGCAGTTTCCATATTTTTAGAAAATCACGATAAAATAGATTTCCACAACCAGATGGTCCTGCTACTAAGAAAAGGGATGCTTAAACTGACCTTCCATCTCGAAACGCTAATCGATACTAAAGAGTATTTTTATCATCACGGTTTAAATACTAGCTGAAAAAATTTGCAATGTTGTGTTTATTTATAATGTCTAGTTACCTGTTTATTAAACCTCATTTATTTATTTATTTAAAAGCAATTTGTGTGTGTGTGTGTGTGGTGTGGGTGGTGTGTGGTGTGTGTGTGGTGTGTGCGTGTGTGTGTGGTGTGTGTGTGTGTGTGTGTGTGTGTGTGTGTGTGTGTGTGTGTGTGGGTGTGTGGTGTTGTGTGTGTGTGTGTGTGTGTGGTGGTGTGTTTGTGTGTGCGTGTGTGCGTGTTTGTGTGTGTGTGTGTGTGTGTGTGTGTGTGTGTGTGTGTATTTCACAAGGTTATGATAATACCGTTTAAATATGGTGCCAATCTAAAACCGATCTTCAATCAATTTAGGTACGTTATATAGTCTATGTGGGGCCAATAATGTTATCTAAATATAGGTTTAATGTTGCCTTGTTAAAATCAAAGCGTGCTAATATTCTCACATTATGTATAACCCTCATTAATTTCCAACATTAGGACAATATTAAACAAACGACGTGTATCCTGGTAATATTGGGTGTATATGATTTCACAAGGTTGTCATAATATCATTAAAAATTTTTTTTTAAATACCTTGAAAACGATAACAGATAAGCAGAAACGTGCGATACCATAAAATCCTACATTTAAAAATATTTTTAATTAAAACCTTGAATACTGGGGGTAATAAATCGGTGAAAATAAGCAATTACTTAATTCTCTAAAAATTTTGTAAAACTGTAAATATGAAGATTTTAATTGTGTATTTACTTTCATATTAAATTACACTTTGGAAAAATAAATTAAACTTGTTTTTTTTTTATAAAACGCGAAATTATTGTCATTCGCAGCAGCACCAGATACCTGAATGTTATAATTCTGGATATTTTGAAGGTCATTGTTTAATACCTTTTAAACAACTTTTCAACCACACAAAAGTGGTTTTACCATTCAATAAACTATAATTATGTACATTCCAAGTATTAATCATAATGTATTCAAAGTAACGGAACAACACAAGTATTTCTTCATTGTTATTGATCAGTGTTTAACAAGGAAATTTAAATCACATTTGAACAAAGCTATAAATACAGTTACCACTTTGTAGTCTGATTCATGTGCGCTTTTGTTTAAACCTTTTTAAGTTTAAGAAAAGAAAAATGTCAAATTTCTTTTCTTGTAATATTTTTGTTATATTAACATAAAATTTTATTTGCACCTTAAGATATTTTTTTGCAGAATTTAAATATCAATTTGGATTTTATTTGCACTTTCTATTTTTAGTTTCAATAAATTAAATTTTTCTTATGGAACGACAAGTCGGCTTTGAAATAATTGATCGTGTTTTTATCCTTTTAAATGTAAAACATGTACTATCTATTTTTTAAAAACAACGAAAATTTAAAAATGTATTTTATTAAAGACCTCTAACAGGCCGTGAAACATAAAACACAATCGAATTTAATGTCACTTAAAAATTATTTTTCCAGAATATTTTTTGTCAAACATGGCTTTATTTACTAATAAAAAAGTTTGATACGTTGAGTTCATCTTGTTAAAAACAGTTTAGAAGCTGAAATGTATTGAGGCTGTATCCAAAAAGGTAGCCCAGTGCTCGTACGTACAGAAATTTTAATTTTTTAAAGAGTATGGTTCATTTTCAAAACCTACTAGAAATCCGAAATTACGGAATGAAGATGCAGAACTAAATGTATTACAATCAGTTATTGAAAATCCTTCAACATCTGTTAGAGAAATTGAACATAACACTGGTATTTCGAAAACTACATCAAAAGAATTTTAAAACGTCACAGGTATCATCCGTATAAGTACACCATTCTGCAGGGACTTAGAGATGGAGATCAGGAGAAGATTACAAGCCAATGGTATGTTAATCAATGTGAGAATAACGATAATTTTCCCCACGATTTTGTGGTCTGACGAAAGCAGATTTACAAATAATGGCCTTTTCAATCGACACAATGTTCACTTTTGGGACCGTGAAAATCCTCACGTTGTTAAGGAAAGTCGGCATCAAGTGAGATTTGGTTTTAACGTCTGGTGTGGCATTTAGGCGCTAAACTTATTGGGATATTTTTAACGAAACATTAAATAGTGAAAGGTATTTGAATTTACTACAAACTGATTTAAAAAATAAACGATGATTTACCACTGATTGAGAATATTAATATCTGCTTCCAACAAGATGGCGCCCCACCCACAATTCAAACATCACCAGGAATATCTTAATAATCCCAAATTCATGGATTGGTAATCGAATTTTATGGCCATAGATCTCAACTTAACGCCCTTGGACTTTTCCTTTGGGGCTAAAAAATCGAGTGTATAAACATTTGAGAATGCCGAAGACCCGGAAGCTGTTTCAGCGGTAGCTTAAAAAAACTACGCAAAGCAATTACGTCGAACTACGCAGGGCACAATTATTTTAGAACGGAATGGTCAATTGTTTGACATCTTTTATAATTGGATAATTATTCCAATACTATTACCTGCTTAACTTTGTTGTTATCATTATTTGTCGTTTTCATGTTTCCGGCCTACTTATTTTAGAGTCTTTAATAAAATACAAAATTTTCTTTTTGTTTTTAAAATAGATAGTACATTGCTATATCATTGTAAAGAGGATAAAAAACACGATCAATTATTTCAAAGCCGACTTGTCGTTCCATAAGAAAAATTTAATTTAGGGTTGAAACTAAAAATAGAAAGTGCAAAAAAAATCCAAATTGATATTTAAATTCTGCATAAAAATATCTTAAGAAAAAATTTTATGTCTTATAACAAAGATATTACAAGAAAAAGAATTTGACATTTTCTTTTTCTTGCCATAAGTCTTAAAATACATGGAAATTGGGAGTGTCCTATAATTTCACTAATCCTTAGGAGTAATTCATCTAATTTAACCAAATCTGTATCTTTTATAATAAGCGAGATCCCCATGCTAAAATTTGGGGTTTTTTTTTTTTATATATATATATATATATATATATATATATATATATATATATATATATATATATATATATATATATATATATATATATATATATATATATATATATATTATGTATATATAAAATTACCATATCACATCAAAACTTAGGTACATACACAAAATAGATGTTTGCAATCGTTACTTTTAATACATAAGGAGAAAATGGTTATAACTAAATATATAAACTTTGTTGCTTATGTATTTAATTTCCATTGTCAACAAATATTTAAAATTTAATTTTTTCTAATTTTATGTAAACGATTATAAAAATTTTGTTCAACATGCGCTGTCATTTGATATATTTCCTACGAATTGAAAATTTATCGAAATTATGTACAGAAATATTAATTTTTCTTAAAAGAAAGTAAAATATCTGGTTTGAACAATGTTATTAACATGGAAATTAAAAAGGAAAAATTTTAAAACATTTTTGGATAATTATGCAATTTTTATAAAAGTTCATTAAAAATATGTAACAAAACGCAGAAACAATAATCTTACAAACTGACGTTTAAAACTTCATGACAAACAGAGGTTAATAGACATCTAGATGCTAACTTAAATTAAAAGAAATGAAATAATTTAAATTTCAATTTTTTAGGATAACTATAGGTTTATAACGAAAACAAGCAACATCGTAAGAACAAACAACAATCTAGTCAGAATGACGTTTAAAACTTCATGGCAGATAGAAATTAATCGACATAACATGTTAATGTAAAAAAAATTCCAAACCGCCCTCTTCTATCAAAATATCGATAACACAGCTTGAGCATTTTCCATTATATTTATTTAATTTATTTCGCTTTACATTCCAAAACTTTACAAATAAAATTTATGTAAAATTAAATTTTCTACTAACATTACGTCAATATTTTTTCTTATAAAATTAATCGTTTTCAGATAATAAAAAAATTTTAACTAACACTTAAATTCTACCTTAGAAATTTTGTTGTCGCTAAATTGTGCGTCATATCAAAAAATTGCATAGAACATAATTAATCGATCTGTTTAAGGTCTATATCTAGGTATTTTTATATCTTTGAAAAACTGCCCCTAATAAACCGCCACTCTCCAAAATCGAATAAGCTCTAAGTCAAATTAACTATAAAATTTTAAGTACAAACACACACACACACACACACACACACACACACACACACACACACACACACACACACACAAACACACACACACACACACAAACACAAACACACACAAACACAAACACACACACACACACACAAGACGCACGCACGCACAAAACAACACACAAATCACGCACCCACGCAAAACAAACAAAAAAACACATCAAAAGAACAACAAAAAAAAAAACAAAAAAAACAAAAAAAAAGACAAAACACAGAACAACAAAAAAAAAAAAAAAAAAACAAAAATAAAGATGATTTTATGTATCGTCCGTTTCAAATATTCTATACAATTAAAAGTTCTAGCGTCGCAGGTAAATTGTTTGTGTTATTACGTCATTGTACGTATACAAACATAATTATTAACACATTTCTTAATACTGATTTTACATTTGTTAATGAAATTAGAACATTTTCTTGATATACAAACGGAACGTATAGTAATAAATTTGGGAGAAGGAAACATTCGGACGATAATTTAGTGATGTGATTATTTTTAACATTATATGATATATAAGTATTTCTACATGTTCAAATGTATAAATTATTAAATTAATAAAAATAACATAACACTTTAAATGTGATTTGTACTTGTACAAATTAATTACGCCGCTAGTGATTTTAACTGTTACAGTTGACGATTGTTGAACATAATGACGTTTCTCAAATCATCTTTAATTGTGCGACCTGTGTTTAATACTTTATTTGTATCGAACACAAACAACAAATACCACTGTTACCTACATTCAAATATTAGGCACAAATGAATTTACATTTTTCAAAATTTTCAACACAAATACGCAAAATGAAAAATAGTATAAAATGTTTCATAAGACGTTTATCGCATTTCATTAGAAAATTGCGCTCGTTTTCTAAACTTGAATTATTGCGATAAAAAATTTACAAAACTTTCAATATATAAAAAATGTGACCAATACAATAAATCGTTTTTGTGTTTGCTTATTTATTATAAGCATGACAAAAAAATGATTACGATTAATATGATTACCTTTTTTATCTGCATCAAAGTATGAATTTGTCGCTAAATCGGCTGATTAACACTTTACGATTTTGTGTGCGTGTACTTTTGTATATGTAATGAATTTCTTTTCAATTAATAACCTAGTAAACACAAGCTATGTACTTTTCCCGTTTAAGGAATGAACAGAAATGCTTTCGTCTTCATATTAATACCATTGAAATAAAAAACAAAATATAATTTTTTGGTACAGTACTGGAACCCAAGCTTACTGGAAACACCATATTGAAAAGCTTACATTGAAATATAATAAAGCTATGAATATTTTACTTTAAGTTAGCCATAAATCATGGTGGGCAGATAAAAACTTTTAATTTCAAAAGAATTATTAACCTAAAGTAAAAAAAAACGAGTTTGTAATTTTAAATTTCAATCAAAAGTTCGAAGGTTTTGACATATTTGAAGATTTCTGAAAAACACAATTATGTTTTGTGGTATACGACTTCAAGAAACCACTAATCAAATCTATGGTGAAATCCTATTTCAACCGTTTAACCTTATTTTTAATGAACAACCATGAACGCCGGTTTTTCATCTTGTTAAATAAAGAACAACACAAACTCTAAACGTCTTAAACCGATTTAGTACAAATATATACCCCCAATAATTTATGCCGATCGAAATATTGGAAACAGAAATTCAGAAAACAAGTAAACTAACAGTGATATTCCGGATGCTGCATTAACATACAATACACATATAGTAGATATGTCGGTTCTGGTAGTGGAAACCATATAAAAAAACATTTGGAAAAATGGTAAATACTTGCTAACTATAACATGATATGAAAATTAAAAAATCTCAATAACAGTAGGAAGCATTAGAAAAATATCGAAAAACTATTTATAAACCTCTACTAAGCAAATATTTATACGTACCAAGAGCTGTAATGTTACAAGTGTGCAGCATAACTCGTATTTTTGAAAAAAAAAGGAACAATTCGTCTATCGCACGTTTGTGCTATGTCGAAAACGGTTCCATGTAATGCAGTTTTCGCTTTCAAAGTTTGATTGTGATTAATTTGTGCATTCTTAGCTATCTTTCGCAAATAACAATTTTGCGTGAAGGGTATTTATATGTAAAGTAAAATTGTGTGAACAAAAATTGAAATATTACTAAGACTTCAGACTTTATGCCGTGAGCTGCTTTTGTCCATGAGCATAATTAATCTAAAGATAACGTGATATAAATATATGGGTTTTGATGTTGATAATATGCAGATAAACGTCAGTTTGGAAGAACTTCGTTAATACTAAATAAAAGAGTAATTCACAAACCTTAAAAAAATACGCGACTGACAAACATTTTTAACAATTTTTAATGCGGAGCATTCACTGAATCAAAAAGATTTTTAGTAATTAACCCATTTCTGGTTTTACGTATGCGTACGATATGCGTCTGCGTGGCGTGCGCGTCTATTCGTCTCATTGCGAATACGTGTGTGCGTGCGTGTGTGTGTGTGTGTGTGTGTGTGTGTGTGTGTGTGTGTGTGTGTGTGTGTGTGTGTGTATGAACGTGTTTGTGTGTGTGTGTGTGTGTGTGTGTGTGTGTGTGTGTGTGTGTGCGTGCGTGTGCGTGCGTGCTATTTGCGTTATGCGTGCGTGCGTATTATTGCAAGTAATATTTTTATTGTTTTTTTTGTGTTGTTAATATGTGTGTTTGTTATTTGTGTGTGGGTGTATGTGTTGTGTGGTGTGTTTGTGTGTGTGTGTATTATGTGTGTGTGTAGGTGTGTTGTTGTGTTGTTTGTGTGTTGTGTGTGTTATGGTGTGTGTATTGGTGTTTATGGTTGTGTTTGTGTATTGTGTGTATTTTAATTGTTTGGTTGGTTGTTTATTAAATATTATTAATATTATTATATATTATTATGTATTATATATTTATATGTGTTTTTGTATTAATATTATTAATGTGTGTGTGTTTAATAATATTAATATTATTATTAATAATATTATTATGTGTGTGTGTGTTATTTGTGTGAAATTATGTGTTGTGTGTGTGTGTGTGTATTGTGTGTGTGTATTATGTGTGTTAGTGTGTATTAGTGTGTTGTGTGTGTGTGTTATGTGTGTTTGTGTGTGTGTTCTTGTGTGTGTATGTAAAATATTTAGTATATGTTAAATATGTAAAAAAAATGTATATTAAAATTTGTGTAAAAAAATTTGTAATATGTTATATAGTGTGTATGTGTGTGTGTTATTATTATGAAATTAAAATAATATTTTTTATTAATAGTTTTTTATTATTAAAAAAATAAAAATTAATATTATGTGTGTGTTTATAATTTTAATAATTTGTATGAATTTTATTGTGTGTGTGTTATGTGTGTGTGTTGTATGTATTGTATTGTGTGTATTTGTGTGTTGTGTGTGTGTGTGTGTATTGTGTGTGTGAGTGTTGTGTATTTGTGTGTATTTTGTGTGTGTTTGTGTGTGTTTGTGTGTGTGTGTGTGTGTGTGTATATGTGTGTATGTATATTATTATTTAAATTAAAGAAAATAAAATTAAAAAATATTATATATTATATTTAGGTGTGTGTTTAATATTAAAATAAAAAAATTAAAAAAAAATTAAAATATTATATATTAAATTATTAAAGTATGTTTTAAATATTAAATTTTATTTTTATAAAAAAAATATTTTAATTATAAAATTATTAATATTATAATATTATTAATTATATGGTGTGTTATAAATTAATTTATTTTAGAATAGTGTATTTATTATTAATATTATTTTTTGTGTTTTTGTGTGTGTGTGTTTATTGTGTTGATTATAGTTTATGTAAATGTAATATTGTTTGATTTATTTGTGTGTAATATAATTATTAAGAAAATATTAAATTTATATGTTTTATAAAAATTATTAAAATTAATTTTATTTTATAATTATTTTAAAAAAAAATTTAATAAAATATTAATATTAATATTATTTTAATATTAATAAAAAAAAATTAATATTAAAAAAATTAAATAAATTAAATTAAATTTTATTTTAAAAAATTTTAAAAATTTTTTTTAAAAAAGAAAAATTTAATAAGTAATTTTAAAAATTAAAAATTATTGTTTGTGTTAGTGTGTATTAGTTCAAATGTACTTTTTTTTTTTTTTTCTTTTTTTTCTTATATATTTTTCTATACAATAAAATAACAAAATGTAATGGATATGATTAATCTTAAAAGAACTCACTTTACATTAAAGCAATAAATAAAAATTTTTAATAGATCAACAATCATATACTGCAAAATAAAAATAAATAGTAAAAATCTTAGAAATCACAATTATTAAAAACTTTGCAAGCATGTATAATTGTTAAAAATTAAAAATGGATTACTTCACGAAGTAGTGGAAAGTTTTATTGTTAATACTGGTTTTAAGATGACACAATTATAAGATTAAGAAAATAACATAAAATAATTTTGCCTTGTATTTAAACGTTTTGATTTTATATGATTTCTTGTATACTTTTTCTTTATGTCTGATGTAAATTCTAAATATGAGATTGCAGTCAAATTACTTATATTCTTGGAATGTCAGCCTGCAATACTTACATTTTAACAATCGTGGATCTGAAATTAAATATTTAAAACTGTTTCTGTAAAGCAATGATTTTTATTACAAATACAGTGCATTGTTTATTCAGTATTTGATAAAATATTTATTATTCATATAAAGACAATGGGCATTTAAGTAAACAAAATTGTATCTAATATTGTTTGAGTTTATGCATAATGTTAAACACTCATTTGATGTTAAGGCAGAGATTTAACAATTATTTTATTGCAAAATACATTCAGTATAATGTTTTATAATTAATATACAATACATTAAATTGTTTTATGTATCAACATTACTGACTATTGTAACATTTGTGTAGATACAACTATGTATTTTATTTATTTGGTTATACAAAAAATCAATTTATTTATTTGTAAATATTAAAGTTAAAAAACACTGAGAATGTATTATACATAAAGTTAAACTTTTCAAATATTATTAGTTAATCCCAATCGTTTCAGTAGTGAATTTTCATAATCACCATCTGAAAAAATTGATTACTTTCATCTCCTATTTAATATATTCATCTTACATATTCTCGATTAAGATATTCGTCTTCTATTGCTAACATGATTTTATCTTGTATATTATCAAATTTGTACATTCTTACATTTAGTGGTATTAGATGATTCGTTTTAATGTAGCCCACACTTTTCGATTGGGTTTAACTCGGATGATACAAACCGCAACAATGTCCATGTTCGGCTTTGGTTAAACAATGATTTTTGTATAGATGGCGACTTAACAATTGTTATTATCGTAAGCCATCGGAACTGTATAACTATGCAAATATGTTTATCAGTATAAACATTTCTTCCCTCTTGTTTGTATTGCTTCTTAAACGAATATCTAGTTTTCCATAAGAGCCTTTGATTATCTTGCGTTTCTTTTAAAATATGAATTAAGGATCTAAATGAACATAATTTTATAAAATTGACATGTCTTCTTTTACAAGAAATACAGCCGCCATATTGGTTTATGTATACTTGCATATCTATCGATAAGTTGAATAATTGTTTCGTCAAATTGATTTATTGATTTTAAATGGTTTTATTGATAGTCTTACAGGGAGTTAATTTCTTACCTAAAAATACAGCATACACTCGATTGAATATACAAGTGTTTAAAGTATTATCGGTTTCCTCTTTGCTTCCTTACAAATTCTAACGTGCTAGTCCAATAGTTGCAGTTGCTACCGTTTCATATAGAGGAGTTGTTAATTTAAACGATTCTTTTTGTTTCTTTATGAATTGGAACACATTATAAATAATTTAAACACGCAAAATAAAAAAAATCTTTTTAAAGCTCGGAATTTTTTATCATTAACTAACAAAACACAACTGAAGACAATGCTAAAATGTACCACGAATAGCGTATTATAATAAGCTTACTTTTTCAATCGAAATTTGCGACAAGCAATTACCATAGTGAAATGAATGGGGAGATATTTACAAAATGGGTTCAAGAAAAGTTGATTAATTTAAGAATTGTTAATTATCTTAGATAATCTACTATCATAAATTTTGTGAACAAACATGCTTAAAAATTATTATAATGGTTATGACAATATTAATATTTTCCAAACGTCTTTCAAAATACGACTACAATTGGAACATAATAAAAGAAAAAGTGTACGTTATCGATGAATTGATATGACAGCATGGTCATAGTTCTTACGTCTTACCATATGATTTAAATACCAAATTATATGGGCTCATAAAAAGATTATAATGCACGTATTCGTGACGGTTATACGACAAGTAATGTTTAAAGCTTCAATGTACTGCAAGATAATGTATTACATACCGAAGATTTGATTGAACTTGGTACGAAAAAAGCAATATTAGTTTCACCTTTGGTAATCCATTTAAACTGATAAGGAATCAAGTTCTGAGGATGATTCAGATTAAGTTTGTTAAATTTTAACTGGACATTATACGAAATTCTTACCGTAAACTTAATCGTATGGTTTGTACATATTTTTGAAATAAAACAATTAAACTTATGTGAACAATATCGTTTCTGAATTTATTGAAAAAAATACTTTGTAGACATGTGTTATTATTAACTAGAAGAAAGATTTAAGTTAAATAATTAAATACCATCAAATGACCTTTATAAACGATATATTGATGAAAAATAGCGTTAATTTTTAAATAGGTTTTTATCATTAACTAACAAACACAATGAGAACAATGCTAAAATGTACGAATAGCGTAATTAAAAAATCATAAAAACGTATTTTATATAAATATTTATTTTTACATATACATTCTAAGATATTTCAGTTGTGTTTTTGTTGTTAATTAAAATACTTTTAAAGGTTTTCAAATTTTTTCATCAATATATCGTTTATAGTCATTTGATGAGCATTTCAATATCAATTGCTTCTGAAAATTTTCTTTATTTTAATTTGTGTAAGTAATGTAAAATTTTATTTCATGCCACCACCACTTGTTTCGGGTTGTTCATTCTGAATTTCAGATTTTCGTCGTTCGTGGTTGCCATTCTCGTATTACATTACAAAAATTTGGTGATTTTAATAAAACTAAAATTTATTGTGACAATTTTCAAACAAAAACTGGCATACTTTTTTATTTTTAGTGGTCAAACAGATAATTTGTTATAGAAAAGAATCTTTGCTATGTTGTCGCCACTATACTCTGTTATCTTGTTTTCATCGAGCAGGTTTGTTTCTGTATATTTATTGTCAAAATTACAAAATATGATATGAAATATTACATTGAATAGTACATCAAACGAAAAAGAACATTATCTACAAAGATACAATTTTATTCTAGGAATCACAAGGAGAATGAAGAATTTGATCATTTTTATATGTCATTAGTGAAAACTATTAATACTGTTTCTACCATGTGGTTATAAAATTGTCTTGAAAATATAAATGGTAAATTAAGCTTGATATGGTTCAGAAGATAATAGACTACCTTTTAATATATTTAAATTAAGTTTTAATAAAATGTAAATAAAACGAAATACTACAACTATGGAGGATTTAACAATCAGCCAATGTTTAAGTCACATTGTGTCAAAGTTAATGAAATTGAACAATACATCAAATGTCAAATAAACATATAGTGACAGGGCCGGCCCTAGACATTTTGGCGCTCCGGGCAAAACTTGAATTTGGCGCCCCCTCTCCGTTTATTAAAGTAAATCGCATGCTCCCATAACATAAAGTCAGAAAACGTTGAAAAAATTAAATAAAAAAAACATTTTATTGAAAACTCGATCATTAGGTAACAGGTATGTCAGATAAGCAATTTACCACTAAGGTAAAATAAAATAACAAAATCAAAATGAACTAATGCTTACTAATATCCTATAATATAAATGAATGTAACTAACCAAAGTATTTAGAATGCCTTTTTCTAACTTTTCTTTCGGCAAACTCGAACCAGTGATTTCAAGTCTAATTTGTCACTAATTTGGTGTTCTATAGCTATCATTGCCAATCCATTGAGACGATTTTGCGTCTGCATCGTTCTGAGATAATTTTTTATTTTTTTAGTTTTGAAAGCTTCTTTCTGAAGCCACAGTGACTGGCAATGTAAGTAGGATTCTTAATGCTATACTGAGGTTTGGTGCAAGTTTAAATAGCGATAAACGAGGACTTCAACAGGGTTTCCTTTTTGTTAATAATGACGAAACAATGCTTATTTCATCTCCAGTTCAGGGCGTTAAGATCGCGAATTTCCATCAGTTAAAACACTTCCAAATCTTTGCAATACCAGTAGCTCATTTCTGCGCATGTCTTTTAAACCAAAATATTATAGCTGAAATAATTACTGTGGTATTTAGCAAATTATATCTGGTTTCAAGGCATTTATTGCTTGATCTACAGTTAAGAAAAGTTCTATTTTATATTTTTGTTTGAGGTCTTGAACGGGTTCATGTCATACAAAACGTTCGTTTTGTTCTGATACGATAACGTGGTGTGGTGGCTTCGAAATTCATTCACCTGCAAGCTCAGTTAAATGATCTTTCAAAGCTTCATCTGATCTCAGATTTTCAAAGAAGAGTTTACAGTTGTTAAGCGTATCAGCTTGTGATATATCAAATGTACGGTTTGCAAAGTTTGCTGATGGGATTAATGCGACTCAAAATTTTGTACCAAATCACAATAGAGCATATAAATTTGAACTGCTTCAAATTATTTAATAATCCTTCTCTAATCATATTATCGATTTCTGGATCTTCATAAATACTGTACAAAACATCGTAAATTGGTCCAATTTGAAATCCAGAGCTTTTAATGAGTCTACTCGTTTTCCCATCGTAGGTTTTGGTATAACTATCAATATATTTAAGTAATATTGCCCAACGAAAAGTTGACGAAGCAAAAATTTATATAACTTTGAATATTGAAGAAGTTTGCAGCCTCAAACGAGGATTTTGCCATATCGTTTAGTTTGTGAATGACTGCTGCATGGAACATAAAATATAGGGGTATTTTGATTCTTGTTTGTACTCCGATTTTCTCCTCTATATTGGAACCATTGTCATATGTTTACTACTTTAATCATTTCTCTAGTTAAAATATCTCAATTGGTTTTCATTGATTATTTGAACTTCAGACTCTGATTCTTCTATGAAACATATCTTGCCAATGTCATCTGTTCGACTTTACTTGCATCTACAGTCGAGAATCCCAAATAATGTGGCCTTTTGAACTTATGATGTGTTTTATATTGTCATGCAACAAATCAATTATTTCATTTTGTATAGTTTTCCTAGATATGTAGCTTTGATTTCTTCTTTATTAAGAACCCTGCGAACGTGTTCCTCCATTTTTGGATCAAACTCAGCCAATAACTGAATGAACTTCAAAAGTTTCCATTATTGTGTTCATAGAGTTTATCTGTTGTTCCTCAGCTAGAGATCTCTCACCAGCATTCTAACGACTGATATAATGCGTAAAAGAACTTACCAGTGATTTATCTCAGAATCAATGAGCCTCTGAGAAACTGCATCTATTGTTTTACCCATTTCAACCGTTGCTTTAATTCAATATGATTTTAAACAATCAATATGCGTTTTACCATTTCATGATGTTAAAGAGTCTCCTAAAATGCTTATTCTAAATTATGGAAACTTGCTAGATGGGCAACAAAAAGTCGACATGGAAAAAATACAAGACGTTTTGAAATAAAGGAATATACCATCCATTCTCTTAAACTTGTTCTCCATTTTAAATTAATTTCTTAATATTTTGGTGAGAATCTTCTATGTTGATCATCATAAGGAAAATCAATTATACAAATGCAGCTGGACCACGTTTAACCAAAAACTCTATCTGCTTCGTTGATTTCGGGCCATAATCCTGGGTCAGAAGAGATAATTACTGTAGTCTCTTCTAAATGTTTTCTGAGGTCTGCACAACTTGCATTTTTTATTTTGGAACTGCATCACTACTCAACAAACTCGTTTGAGGTGAATTAACTAGCTCAGCAATGCTGACGTTTGCGTCAAAGGGGATTCATATCGGGAAAGTCAGTATCCAGGTGCATGTGCTGGGCGTTGTTTAAATGTTGATCGGTAGTGGGAGCGTTGAGACTACCCTCTTTCAAAAGTTCTGCAGGGCACCTGACTGTTTTTAGCTGTGTTTGCTTGTTCAATCTCCGCTTTTAAATTGGCTTCCAGGGTTTTTCTTAGCATCAGACATTTTGGTTTCAAAACCAATTATCAATCCGTATAACATGTATATTAAAAAATTAAGCAAACTAACAACATTTTCGTAAAGGAGAGTAAATAGGCTTTGATGTAAATTAAAAATACAGAGTGTCCCATTAAAGTTTTTGCGAAATCGGCCTTTGAAAATCGTCAATTTGTTTCTCCTATTTCAGGTAAATTTTAAAACTTGGCAACACTGTCAAAAAAAATTTAAAAAATGATGAAGTTCTGTGAAAACCGCACATCGATACCATTTATCGTTTTCGAGTTATAAGCAGTTAAAATGTGTCAGTTTATAGATGGACACCCTGTATAATAAATTGGAATTTGGTATACATTTTAGGCAAGGCAACTAAAACTCAATATTAAGAGCAATTTAACCGATGACAATACCCACAGGGTGATGCCCCCTTGCTTACTGCAACGCTTCTAACCCTAATAATTCGAAAAATAAAATCCTAATTCAATTTAGAAACTTTTATGTTTCCAGTGTTATTTAGGACAAATGTGCGGTTTTGAGACGCATTTAACAGTATACCTATAGAAAATTAAAATAATAGTAGAAAAACAGCGTAAAATGACCATGTTTTGAACAGTTTTCAGCATTTATCTCGAAAACGGTACATTTGTCGTAAATAAAACCATAGACATAAAAGTTTCTAAATTGAATGAAGATTGAAAATTTTCCCAAAATGTATCACCCTGGGACTACTAATTCTAGTACTACTTGTACGCGATTTTTGAAAATGAAAATTAAAAACTTACCTTCACAAAAGACAAACGCACTCACACTGGACAATTTGCAATTGCACAAGCACTTTTTAAAACTTTTGTACAATAATAAAAAAAAACTATTTTATTTGCACCGGCCGAAGTCTAGTAGCAAATAACGCATTGTTTTAAGTCAACTTCCTTATATATGCAGTTAAAAACTCCTGTGACATCTTATTTCTTTATCAATTTATTTCGTTTGTTTATCTCGGTACGTGTCACGTTACAAAAACTAACACTGCACGTTTTTTTTAGTACTCGAAATCGATAACAAATTCCTATTTATAAAGGTAAAATTAAATCTGCATCGAAACCGAATTGAAATTAATTCATCCAAAATTATGAAAATAAGGAGTTTAGCGTAATTAAGAACGTTCTTAAATTTAAAGTTTAGGTGAATACACGTAATACCTTTATAATCTGTTTAATTTATGTACGTGTTTTATTACAAAACATGCATCTGCACTTTTAGAATAAAACTACCTCGTTCTTCCACATCCACGGTTTACCTTACGCTTACGTTAAGATTAAATGCGTTCTCTATAGTTAAATATTTCGTTCACTTTTTATTTAATTAGTGACGGATAAAAGCCATTTTAAAGTTGTTTCGATTGCTCGCGAAGCACAGAAACGCTAGACGCCCGATAACGAAGTTAAAGGAAGGCAACGCCTTTGCGGGCCATCGCCTGCCCTGGGGCCGGCCCTGATAGTGATAAACATGCAAATCATTGTGATGTTAGATTTGTCCCGAATCAAAGTATATTGATTTGTAAAGGAAATATTTGGATCTGATAAATTTGTGCGTAGAACTAAATATCAAAATCTTTTATTATAAAAGATTGCAACAATAGAATTTTAAGAGGGAATACTTATGATTTGAAACCATCTATGAATAAGCCTTTGTTTAGTTATTTAGATAATTATTGTGAAGATGATCTATCAACTAATAGACACCCAAGCAAAGCTAATAATAATAATGCTATTATAAGAAGACAATGCACTAGAATTGGTCCTTTAGTCGATAGACCTACCTATTTAAAGGATTTTAAGTTTTATTAGTTGTGAATATGTACATACATAAGAAGAGAGATGTTGTGTTGTGTAAACCAGAGTTGCCTTATGCAAGAAAGTATAAACAGAGTTTATTATTATACAAAGGTTAATAAGTAAGGCACATGTCTACAACTAATTGTATTTTTATTCAATAAATTCAGAAACTAAAGCCTTCTTGATAAATATAAAACATAAACAACGATATTGTGTCACATAAGTTTGAATTGTTTTATTTCAGGCCAAAATATGGCTACAAACCATACGATTAAGTTTACGGTAAGAATTGTATGTGTCAGTTAAAATTTAACAAACTTAATCTGAATCATCCTCAGAACTTGATTCTTATCAGTTTAAATGGATTACCAAAGGTGAAACTTCTACCATAAGTTGTTTCTCTTTTTTCAAGTTCTAATCAAATCTTGTATGTCGAATACATTTCCATCTTTCAGCAGTACACATTGTTAAAGCTTTAGACCACATTGGCAATTTGCATAATAAGCGGCAATAGTATCTTTTACATTGAGATATAAGTTTGGTAGGATTTAAATGATTATGGTGGAAGCGAAGAACTTCATGACCATTATATCAATTCATCGATAATGTACACTTTTTCTTTTATTATGTTAAGCCAATTGTAGTAGTCATTTTGAAAGAGGTTAAAATATTAAATTATTGTCATGTAACATGCTATAGTATAGTCCTTTTCCAAGCTGATGTGGGTTGTTCCGATACAAAAATGCTATGATAGGTAGATTATCTAAGATAATTAAATAATTCTTCAAATTGAATCAACTTTTCTTGAACCCATTTTGTAAATATCTCCCCATTCATTTCACTGTGGTAATTGCTTGTATAAATTTATTGAAAAGTAAACTTACCGAATAAAACCATTGTTTTTCGCATGTACAACAATAAATCTTTTATCATCGATTTCTTTTGGACATCACTATCTTGTCGATGAGTTTGCTACCTTTGAAATATCCATGTTGTCAAGGAAACAATGTCGATAAACAGACCGTTGTTAACATTTCGATTGACTTTTAGATGCTAACCCTGATTTCAAAGAAGTTATGTGACATGTTCAACTATTAAAACAGTATAAATTATTTTAACGTTGCACTTTTAGACTGCATTACCTTCTTTATACATGTCGGTTTTGTTTCTAACATAATGATTTAAACGAGGTATAATACAGCTGTTGGATGTCTGACGTTCTCTAGATTCAGATAAATCTTTGGTCTTGGTTTGCTGTGGACTTTTTGGCGACAACACTGGATTAATTTTATGTATCGCGTAAACGGTATTTATACAGATAGCATTGTTTATACATTTATTTTATTTGCCACCATAATGTTCTTTTGCCTAAATGCGGGCGTAATGTGGTCTTATAACAAATGTCATTGATGCTAAGCAGCATGATTGACAAAAACACATGACATGGTATATAATAGCAATATCACAGTATCTTAGTAACAACAAATTAGCCTTGTCGACTTTATTTCACTGCATTTGCATTTAAAACTTGCCGAAAATACTGAATCTTTTTAATATTTGTGCCAGTTTCATGGTGCAAATAAATAAAACATTTATGTGCCATAATTAATTATGGCTCAATAAATTTTGTTTAACATTTCGAGCAAATCTTCTGATTAACCCTAAATAAATATCTATTAAGTTATTCAACATGGTTAGTATACAGTATAATCATATACTGTGGTATAAGAATCCGTAGATGTTTAATTGTCAGACATGATAACATATCTCTGTGGGTCGCTTGTAATAAATTTTATTTTAGCTCACAACCCTATAATGTAAAAAATAACTGACAGGGGGCATACTAGAACACATTTGGAATAAAAGTTTGATGGGTTGCATAAAAGATGTTTGACAAATTTTTTTTTAATGCGCACGTACAAGTGTTCTGTTACCAATCCTATTTTATTTGCTTGCAGTTTTTAAGTTTTATTATTGACTATAAACAGAATAATGGTTTTATTTCAATTTAATTATGTAGCTGTACTTTATTTGTATCTTTTTGAACGTGTTGAATTTTTGCTTGAGTTTTGTGAATTGTTATTTGTTGAGTTTTGTTTATTTTTACTTGTTCTAATGTAGTCTGAGCCATTTAATTATAATAATAATTTATATTTATTTATTAGAAAATTGAATTGTTTTTTTTTCTCCTGTCGTAAGTAGCAGTTTCTGATTCTACTAATTTATCTTTGAATTATTAAGCAGATGAACGTTTTTTAAAGTATACATGTAAATTCCCAAGCATTCATATTCCTAATATAAATTTTAAATAGTGATTTAGTTGGTATGTTTATTCTGGACCATTATTATTCATCTTAACATTTCCTGTCAAAAAAGTGCTCCTACACTTTCAAAGCACCGCATACCAGAAAAAAAAACACTTCTTTCCTGTTACTAATGTGAATCGTTATAAAAAGTGGATTGAAAATTCAGGTAAACATTTGAATGTGAACCTTGGTTGAGTGGATAGCAAAAGAAAATGTAGCTGTATTCGATTCTAGTAATTTAATTTATAAAACAGAAAATTGTTGAAATGTACCAATGGGAGTTTAGCTAATGTGATTAAAACTTAGTTAGATGACAAATTAACAGGATTGAATATGGGTATTGTTTTACCAAATTTTTTTTAGTTGGAGGTCCACAATAATACTCAAAACAGGGTAATGTATATATAGATAATAATCTCCCCAAAGGCTGTATATTAGAACATTTAAATCGCTACATGTTTCGAATTAACGTTCATCGTCAGGCAGTAATAGTGGTAAATAATAAAAATTAATCGATATAATACCAAGAGGTGAAATTTAGGACAAGTATATGAGGAAAAATTTTAAACTAATAAGAACTATTAGTGCAAGCAAGATGTATGATGGTAAAAAACGTTTAATTTTTTATATCGTTTTAACCGTTATACATTTTTCTTCATACATTTGTAATTTGTTCTACATTTCACCTCAATATTAACATTGTTTAAATAAATGTATAAACAATGCTAGCAGTGGTTAAGGGCTGGTTCTTGACCAATTCAAGGTAACTCGCCCTCTGGTGGTGAGAAATGTAAGCTTTTGGATCTCTTCAAGGTCAAACTTTTGGCGGGAAATTTAAATTTTTGGAGTTCGCTAAAAATATAAACTTCAATGTCACCATCATCATATTACAAGGTCACTCTGCGGTCAAACGTTTTGGCGGGAAATTTGTATGTCAAGGTCAAAAGCTAAACATAGAAATTGCAATTTCATCATCATATTACAATTCTTAGAAGTCTAAAAATAGAGTGGTTAAGGTCTAAGATTATTGACCAGTAGGGGTATCGTATGACATTTCTTAGAAGTATAAAAATAGAATCAATTCATAGAAACAAGAAGAATGCGAGTTGTTGTCTATGCTAAAAAGTAGACCAAGGTCAAATGGTACTTATAACTAAATTGTGTCAAGGTGAAATAATTTACTAAACTAAATTTAGGTGTGTATTTAACAAGTTTAAACATATTATTGGCATAGGTACTTAAGTCAAGGACACATTTTTGTGATATAAACCCAGGCGAGGTGTGTTGAGATCAGTCAGTTAGCAACTTGTAATTGTTAAACATGGAATTAGCAGGGTTAAACCAAAGCACCTATTGCAAACTTTTTAATGTCACCTCGAGATATCAAAAAAGTATAAAGTGATTAATGTGGCAGTAATTAATACTAAGTATGGTGAACGTATAGTGATGGAAACAGATGATTTTAAATGTATATTACCTCAACGCTTTTATGAGTATTTGAAAGAAGAAAATCGAATGGAAGGATTTAAAACGCAGCTAAACACGAGGGATGTCTTGATGAGTAGTTTGGGTGCAGTCGGGAAAACAACAAACATAACATTCTGTTTTTAATAGTAGTGCCACAACCCCACCCACGTGATTTACTAAAATTATTTCTTAAACAGCGTTTAGTCCCAGTGCAATTACGAGCAAGTACAGTCGTTATAATGCAGGCAGCAATAACATTATTTCTGGAACGATCCACACTCAGAAGTTCACCGTTATATACGGCTACTCCACATAGTTGCAGTAACAATATGAATAACAATTTTACCTTGTGTTGTTGGTGCTGTCAAAATAGTGATGGTAATAAAGTAAAATAGAGAAACATGATGAAGGTTATTCTTCTAACACTGACAGGCAGCCATATGATTTATCTGAAGTGTATAAACAAACAGCTAATGAATACTTAATGGATTGTATTTATTATAAACTATCGAACGATACTCATCATGCAAAACATATGGAAATTGGATACAGTACCACTCAAGGTTGCACCAGTAGTGCGTATGTGCTAACTGTGATCAAAGCGATAATGTAGTGTTGGATATGAAGGAATGGAATGAGCGTCTAAGATGGCATTCATATGTAGAATTACAATTTTTCCGATCCCAAGAAATTGAAAATGAAATTGACTGGTCAAATGTAAACGAAGAAGAAGATATAATCTATGATCAACATTATGAATCTCTATCTAGCAATCTGGTATTTATTACAATTGGGAATTGATTAAAGGATATGACAGAATTTTGAAAACTGTTATGATTGAAAACTACAACTGCTGTTCTTGCACATTCAATTCACATAGTATAGAAGAACTATTGGTTTAAAAGTTCTCAACCACAATGGCAGAATCGTTAAACGTCTTTCAAAACGTACATTTTGATGATACTATAATTAAATCAGATATTCACACTTATCTTCCATATGGATCTTCCGAAGAAATACGCATCTTAATTCAAAGTCAAGATCTAATTACGGCTACTTATGATAGTTTTCTGTGAATAGAAGGTAAACTTGAGCTCAAAAAAGAATATGAAAGAAAAGCATGCAGCTTAACCAACAATTTCCCGAACTCTCTTTTCGAATAAATTCGTTATGAGTTAGGTGGTCAGAGAGTGGATGTTTGCAGAAATCCAGGTATAACATCTACGCTTAAGGGATATATTTCTTATACGGCAAGCAAAAGCAAAGCACTAAGCCATTTGGGATAGTCACCAAAGAATGAAGAACCATTACAAGTAGAATTCCATGAGCAAAATGGACGAAAATCTTTTACAGTATGCATACCATTGAACCACATATTTGGAATAATGGAGTATTATCGTCAGGTAATCGTGAATATGCGCCAAGAATTAGTTTTAATTCGATCTAGAAGCGATACAAACTGTTACTATGTTGAAGTTGATGCCGCAATAACCTTAAATAACATTCATGGAAAGTACCACACTTAACACTTAGTAATGCTACGAAACTTAACTTGTTTCAAGGAATCGACAAAAATTCTATTATTACTGTTCCATTTCGCCAATGGGAGTTATGTGAATTACCTTCTTTAAAACAGGCAACCTCAGACATATGGCCAATAAAAACATCAACGCAACTGGAAAAACCACGTTGGATAATTGTTGCATTGCAACAAGGTAAAAGGCTCAAAAACAAAAACTCTCAATTCAAAATCATGACTGATGAAAAGTCTATTACTTCAAAACATGGTGATTTACTTCCTAATCGTATACGTGGCCCCTCCAATTGTGGTAAAACAAACGCAATGATCAGTCTGATTACCGAGAAAAATGGCTTGAAATTTAAACATGCGTACGTATACTCTAAGTCATTGAATCAAAACAAATACAAACTTTTACAGGAAATCTTACTTCCAATGAGGGATATAGGTTACTTTACCTTCAGTGATAATCAAGATGTGATTGAGTCTAATTGTGCAAAATCAAACTCTATTTTTATCTTCGATGATATCGCTTGTGAAAAGCAAAATAACATAACATATTTTCTATGGGTAGATAACGATATTGACTGTTTCTATTTTACACTTACAGTAACATTCCAAAGCAATTAATTCGTGACAATGCGAATCTAATTGTATTATTTGAGCAAGATGAATTAAACCTAAAACGTGTGTATGAGGATCATATAAGTCCCACCATAAGCATGAAATTATTACGGGACATGTGTTCAAAATGCTGGGTAGATCCGTTTGGTTTCATGGTCATAAAGAAGGATGCTTAAGTTAATAATGGTGGCTATAGGAAAATATTTGATGAATATACTTAAGCCTTAAACTGCTTACAGTAAACAGCTATCTGTTCGAGGTAAACTGGATATCTTGATTTTTGTCTATAAGCAGTTCAGAAAGCTTGTAAAGGAAAATCTAACGCTTATCTAGTGTTTGAGTAAACACTATATCGACTTAAAGAAATTGTGGGTAAATTAGTACCATATCCAAATTACAACTCGTCAACGAATTGAATAAACCTGCACGAAAAAAATTTAAACAATAATTAGAGGTTTCGATGACCTTTGGCAAGCAGATTTGGCCGAATTTAACACATATTCCAAACAAAATAAGGGCTATAAGTATATATTAGTGGTTATCGACCGTTTTTCGAAATACTTATGAACTCAAAGATTAAAAACGAAAACAGGTCAAGAAAAAAGGACGGAAACATACCAATCTGCAGACAGATGCAGGAAAAGAATTCTACAATGATCATTTTACTAAACTAATGCAGCGTTATGAAGTCAATCATTACTCCATCTATAGCACAAATAAAGCTGCAATTGCGGAACATGTTATCAGAACCATTAAGGGTGCTCTATATAAGTCATTCAGCCTACAAGGTAAATACAAATGAATTGATACCGTAACCATGTGTTATAACAATCGTAAGCATAGAACTATCGGAATGAAGCCCAAAGATGTCGGTAATCATACAAAGCTAGAGGCTTACACTCACAAAAAAATATTCGATAGGAATCGATATTCTGTGGGTGACATAGTATGAATCAGTAAATTTAAAAGTATTTTCGCCAAAGGATATACACCCAATTGGTCTAGTGAACTATTTAAGATTGTGAAAGTTCGCATTGCTAACCCCACTACGTACAGGCTGGAAGACATGAAGGGAAAACCTGTACTGGGAGGGTTTTATGAACATGAATTACAAAAAACAAAGTATCCTGTGAAACTAGTAGAAAAAGTGCTTCGCTCCAAGAATAGTAAGTTATTCGTAAAGTGGTGGGGATTGGATTAAAGATCATAGATCAATAAGGATGATATTGTTTTATAACATTTAACCTGCAATTTGTGAAACAAATTACTTACATAGTTATATAGTTTGTATAAAAGGATGTAGCTCTTAGATGAAATAAAACGCACAAACAAATAATAGTATTTTATTTTTTAAATATAAATATTACATTTATTTTTAAAATTTCATTATCTTATAAAGTGAAACTAAAGTACTTCTATAATCACTTAAATTACTGGATGGCCATATCCCCGAATCTGGCCCACACCTCCATCCCAAGCAGGAATTTGAATTTGTTTCACCTTTATTGATGTTGTCTAGTATCCAGGAATAAATTATGTGGTGCTCATCGTTTTCCCACGGTTGAAACTTATAGTTGATATTTTCTTCTAGTAATATTTCAATCAAAATATCGAGGCATTTGTAGTTAGCATAAAATGCCGCTTTCTCAATACATTCAGTTATAATAAATAAAGTGTCTTTGTAAGCAATATTTTCTAAGGTAGATTTAACATTTGTTGAATCATGAACCCATAATAAATTGTATAGATACATTTTAAGCGGTATGTCACCAAGTACATTCATATCGTCTAAGATCCTATCTACTTCATCAAAAGTTAATGAATTGTAGCCTTTATCGGTACACAATTTCATAAAACTTTTAATGGTATCGTCTAATTTAATTTTTTTATCAAATAATGTCTTAATAACTTCATTTGCACACTTTGAGTTTATAGCACACCAGTAAAAACACTCATCAGGAATAACAATATATTGTAATATATTCAGTACAAATAAATAGCTTTCGGGGGAGGACTTCCCCATCAAAGAACGCTTCAGGTATTTTCTGTAGATTTTATCACTACTGTACCATAGCTCTTCCTGCAATTTGTCTTCAAGAGTGTTCATAATGATAAAATTGTTTTCTGAAACAGAAGACGAATAAAATGCTATATAGTTAAATCCCCAAGGTCTAGTATCGGAGAAATTGAAATTTACTAATCGTTTATCATCACAAGGATTAAGTACTACTTTATTCTGTTTGATTGTAAACACATCATGTTTCTTTGATCTTATCAGCAGCTGATAACGCCTTATTACGTCACCATCAAACAAAATATGTTTATAATCATTTATCGTAAACTGTTTGACGCTTGCGCGAGTAGAACCCTTTGATTATTTACAACTTTTTCATCAACTATGTAAGCATACATTTTTGCACAAAGTCCTACAAATTCCAACATAATCGTGCCATGATTTCCATCTTTCATTAAGCTAGGGACTTTTTATTTACTAATGGAATTCCAAAGATATTGGGGCTATAACCAGATGTATCGAATTTATCAATGTCCTCTTTAATGCATTCATAGATATCGGGAACCGAAAAGCGTATATGAGGCTATCCGTATCCATGTACAAGAGCTTAGTATTATTATAAAACTTGGGTAGGGTGTAACCGTAATGAAAATTGTATAAAAAGCTTTTGAAACGTCTAAAACACTGAATCCTGCATATATAGGTTTATTGAAATATACTTCAGCTTATTCATTTGAATGATAAGCATATCATTATCAAATATTGTACAACTATGAAAATTTGGTTTTGATATGTAAGCACGAACACCATAGCGACCCTCCCATTTCGTTACTAAACGTATATCCTTATGTTTACGTACATTTTCCATCAGCTTCCCAAAAACACTATTAATCATTAATTTATAAAATTTTATCAAATTCATTTTGAGATTGCTGGTGCATGGTGGTATTTAAATCGATATATTTTTTAACCACGGGACTGTTTAAAACGTATATACGGTGTACTTTTACCAACTTTAATCCATATTTTAAATATACTTTCAAATTCTGTAATGAATTACATAATTTTGTTTAGGATACAATGTAAGCAATAATTTTTTCATTTTGGAATCAGATACGGGTGGAACCATATGTTCGGGTGCCAATGGTAGATCACTGTGACTCTCATATAATTCTATGGGATAGTCTAAATCACACTCGACTATATAGCCAATTTCCGAATCATCGGGATGGTTTATTAAATCTAAAGTTTCAAAATTATCAACAAAAGAAAAATCACCAAATGGTAGAAATTCTGACATGGTGGGATCAAATTTTTCCCCCATGTACTTATTGTTAGCTTTAGCATATCGATTAGAACATTGAGACACACCACCTCTAATTCCTCTCTCAATGAACATTAGCATATCAATGTCTGTAAATAGTTCTAACTTTACTTGTGTAATTTTAAGCATAGCATCGAATGCCGAACCGGGGACTGTATAATAGTGCAGAGGATCAAGTTTGTTTCAATGTCTGCTAACAGTAGAACGTCCGTTTTAGATACAAATCGAGTAATTCTAACGATTTAATATTAAATTTGTTCCAAACATTAACGCATGTGCAAAACTCATCATTGATTCCTCATTAGTATGACTGAAAAACGTTCTTGGGAGGGAGTCTGGTCTCGCTTAATTTATCCCAAGTATCAATATTCATGAAACACACTTTGCGAACTAGTAGCGAAAATTCTTCGGCATTGTTACAATTAGCGTGGGTAATAATTTTTTACTATTTTCCAAATAGTCCGACAACTTTTCAATACTACTACTCATAAATCTGAAGAGTCAATAAATCTAAACTAATTTTAGTGCCTTTATTACTTTCGTGAAAAATATATCTTTCTTTGTTTATGGGTGTAGTGAAATCTCACCGGGAACAGTAGCCAATTCTCTAATGAGAAATGACTATCATAACCTGACAAATTATGAAACACGACTGTAGAATGTGAGTCTATAGTTTAGGTTACAATTCTGATGCTCCCGAAATGCCCAGTAAAATGGTTATGATCCTAACTTTTATCATAATCAGTAAATGGTTTTCCGCAAATGTGAAATCGTGGTGCTTTCAAATGCTCAACCTGATTGGGAGTTAAAGTATCCATAGGAATTATTTTATTGATATTTCGGTAGTCCAATGTGCAATACTTTGAAGCTCTTTAACAAACCATTGAATGCAATCGTTTCTTCTTAAAGTTTAAATCGTGATAAAGAATCATTGTAGAACACTTCAAGTAGTAAGCAATGCTGAAGGGTGTATGTTTGGTAAAATAAGTATTATTATCGATGTCCGATAAATTTGTACAATTTTCCAAAATACTTTCTAAATCTGCATAAATTACAAACGGCACCTTTTCCTGAATGTGAAATTTTTAACTGCAGACATTTTCTGCTTCAGTGGGTAGCTACAGAGCATCGATTAAGTTGATGACAGTGAGTGATGTGTTTTGTAAACGTGATCTGAAGAAAAATGGTTCAAACATCGATAACAAATGAATTTCTTGTGCTTTATTCGATAGTTGTTTAGAAAAAAGCTGACATATTTTTAATCCACGTGAAATGGTAAACAGTATTATTTTTGTATTAAATCACCCAGCTTGATAATTAGCAGAAAGTACTAAAAGATTTATGGGTTCCTCCACTATTTTGATTTTCACTTAATACAAATGGTAATATAACTTTCCCTGAATGCAAAACAAATTAATGGAGAGTTGTTTAACTGTTCAAATTTTTTACATTATCTAGTTTAATGGGAAGGAATTGAATCATAATTCAAAACATCCTTAAAATGAACATAACTGTACTCTATCTGAATGATGTTGCACGGGATATATGCCGAAACAACGGCCCACAGGAAGCAATACTCATCGTCATTTTTAACATTCACTACCGCATGCTTTACTGCTATAAGTAGGAACTTTAACGTAAGTTGAAAGGCCACCTCTAAATGGGACATAGCTATTAATATTCACCTTTAAATGTAATACTTCATGTAATGCCCAACCGGAATCCTTTCGGAAAACTTCTAATTTTTTGTAATTTATAATAAACGTTTCATTATACCACTTACTAAATTGGTCGCAATATTGATGGCATAATTTTTATGGTAAATGTCTTCAACTCGATAACGTGATTTTAAGGATGGACAAAATTGCAAAAAGGACATTCACCTTTAGCATCGATTGCCTTAGCATTAATTTAACCTTTCGTGCAAAACTATTGTATGCATTTTGTAAAAAATAAGAGGGTCCTTGATGTTTGCTATATTGACTATAATTCCCGTAGTAACCTACCATTAAAACATGAATCTAGAGAGTACCAACTAATTTGCTGTACGCTTTTAGTATTGACAATTCCACTACCTGTTTTCTCTGAAGCGTTCTTTAACTGTTTAACTCTTATAAGGTAACACTTTAGCAAATTTTCGCATCTCTAAATAAATTTTATTTTGAATTATATCTTGCAGTAGCTTATTATTAGTGTTAATTATACGGATGTGCTTTACAAATTCATTTTTGGTTTTCAACAATGGAATAATACTTCTTGTTAAATTAACAATATCACTACTACTGGGTGTACCCTTACTCATAGTTACCTTCACAACTGTATCCAACACTGCAATAAAATATGAAACACACGCGCTGTCGATTATGTAGTAATGGAAACAAATATTATATTTATTATAACTGATATGAAAATTAATAATTTAAGTAACTATAGAAGTACTTTAGGTATACAATTGCAGTTCTAGTCGGGAGTGCAATATACTGACTGGTATAAAACTGCTCTTTATCTGCTTATATAGTAATATAAACCCAGCATTCAAGGTCAAAACTGCTTATAACTTGCTGCAAGAGCTTCAGTGTTTATAGACAGATGCATAGATTGCATTTTGTACCGTTTACTGGGAACATCTATTAACATTGACATCAATACTGTTCTCATGGCTTATGCTGCATCACCTTTGCTTGCAGAGGTCATACATTGCACTTGTGGCGTTTACTAAGAATATGCATTAACAACCTTGCTGAACATGCGAAATGCCTTCTCATGTCTACATTATGCTGCATTCATTAGAGTTCGTCACCTTTGCTTGCTCAGGTCAGTTCATTGTACTAACCACTTCCACTTGTTATCAATTTGTTAACGTTAACAGATCTATGTGTATGTAATGTTAAAGTCTTAATTGAATACTCACTAATTACTCACCATTAGTAATGGCTTCGTCCACCAAACAATCTAAACTTTCACTAAAAAGGCAGGCAAAACCTTGTATTTTGCATGATGTTTTGGTAGCCCATCAAATAACACCGCAGAACCAGCACCCTTTGAAGAGACCATCCCATCATCTCCATAAGGGATAGTGATGAGAGGATGAATTTCGAAGTATTTCGAGAGGTATGTATAATTTTAATTAATATTATAGTTCTCTTATTAATTTATAGAGAATTTTTAGTACAAATAAAATCTTTTCAGCATAACGCCAGCAACCACGGTTATAGCAACCCACAACCACTACCGTTGCGAAACCGACAATATGGAGGAAAAATTTGGCTCTTATGAAGGGCACCTCACACAGCAGGATGGTGAGCAGGAACCAACCCTTTAGGCCTTTAGGGAAAAAGTATTCGGTGGTTACGAAAGCTTCACAATGACTATATTAATAGTGAGGTTGGGGATGGGAGTGGAAAACTGAATGAAGAATGGTGGAGGTTAATCAATATTTAGAGTGTGTGCGGCAAAATATAGTATAGACTGAAAATATATTGCTACGTTGGAAATGGATGTGTGATGTGTTAATTTTTTGTGGAATTTATTATTTATTTATTATCTTTTTATTTATTATTTATTATTTATTATTTGTTATTTATTATTTATTATTTTTATTATTTTATTATTTATTATTTATTATTTATTATTTATTATTTATTATATTATTATTTATTATTTATTATTTATTATTATTATTTATTATTTATTATTATTTATTATTTATTATTTATTATTTATTATTTATTATTATTATTTATTATTTATTATTTATTATTTATTATTTTATTATTTATTATTTATTATTTATTATTTATTATTTATTATTTATTATTTATTATTTATTATTTATTATTTATTATATTTATTATTTATTATTTATTATTTATTATTTATTATTTATTATTTATTATTTATTTTTATTATTTATTTTTATTTTATTTATTTTTTTTATTTATTATTTATTATTTATTATTTATTTATTTTTATTATTTTTTATTTATTATTTATTATTTATTTTTTTATTTAATTTATTATTTATTATTTATTATTTATTATTTATTTTTATTATTTATTATATTATTTATTTTTAATTATTATTATTTATTATTTATTATTTATTATTTATTTTTATTTTTATTTTTTTTATTATTTTTATTTATTATTTATTATTTATTTTTATTTTTTTATTTATTTTTATTATTTATTATTTTTATTATTTATTATTTATTATTTATTTTTATTATTTATTATTTATTATTTATTATTTATTTTTATTATTTATTATTTATTATTTATTATTTATTATTTATTTATTTATTTTTTATTTATTTTTTTTTTTAAATTATAATTATTTAAAATTTTTTTTATTTATAAAAACTTTTTTTAAAAATTTTTTTTTCTAAGTAAAAAAATTTTTTATTTTTCCTTTTTATTAAAAATTTATTTATTGTAATTTTAAAATAAACATTTTTTGCTGTATTTTTTAAAAATTAAATTAAATTTTTAAATTTATTCATAATTTTAATTTTTTTTTTTTAAAATTTTTTTTTAAATAGAATATTTTTTTGTTTAAGTTGTTTTTATTTTTTAATTATTTATTTTTTTTTTTAGTTTTATCATTTTTTAATTTTCTTATGTTTTTTTTTGCTTTAATATTATTTAATTTTAAAATGAATATTCAGACATCTTTATGCTGTAAAATTGCTTTGATTTGTGTTTTCAAATCTCTGATTGTTCGTTGTTCATAAAATTAAATTATCATACATATTAAAAACGGACTTTACATGGTTTAAATACAAAAGTTACATTCAGCTGAAACCTACAATTTAAGTAAGTAGTGACCTTTTTTCCATTAAATGGTACCAATTAGATTTTTAGATCCATCGTTTACTATTTTGTTATTTTTAATTGGTGATGTTTTAAATATACTTCTAAATTTCATTGGGTATTTTCTTTTTAACAGATCTTATAACGTTACATGTTCCATTACTCAATTATAGATTATAAACATTTATTAATTTATTCTTGGGCTTTTAAAGGCATGTTTGGTTTTGTTGCTGTTGGTTTATTGATATTGTTCAAATTTTTATCATTAAAATTATTTTAATTTTACAGTTAAATTTTTTGTAATTGAACTCAATAAGTCTTGTAGGTTTAATTCAACAATTTAAATTGGACAGGACTTAAGGAGTTACCATTTTATACTTGCTTCTGTTATTTTGAGACTGTCGTGCAGATGTATAATATACATAATCCATAGGATATAACATTTTATAACGTTATTTTTATCTAAAGTAATATGACATGCATTTGATAATTTTTTTTCTTTTACATTTGTTTCATTTGGATATGGTCATGAAAAATACAATTTTTATCAAAATTACTGGACTTTGATCTATTTTGAAAATTAATTTTAAATCCTTAATAAAGGATTGTCGTGTTTTATCTAAGAATGTATTGCTTTTTTAACACTGAGAATAAATATTTCTCTTATTATAAACTTAATTGTTTGAATTGTTTTAATCTTCTATGCTATTAGACATTAGAACATGGTTAGATCGTCTACTTAAAAGTGTATTATTTCACTTTGAATCAAATCATTGTTCAATTAAAATAATGAAGAACAGAAATATTTTATTCTTGGTGGAATTCAATTGTTCCAATTTGGTTTTAAAGTTCGATAAAAAGCTTTTAATAAATAGTGGCAATGTCCCCAATCGTATAATTTTTTATTGTTCTCCAAGTCAGGTATATGCCTTCTCAAGGTAAACTTAATTACCATATTTGCCTTTGGAGAAAGATTTTGATACTATTCTAAAACACCAGTTGGTCAATGAATAAAGCGCCAAATCCAGTTTGTCCGAAATAACTCGTAGAAACCAATTAACCTGTCTTGACCATTCTTTAAAACTTTCTTAGGTAATATATCCTGTTTTTCAGGTTTGTATGGTCTTTATCTGGTTTAAACAGGTATTATAGTTTTTTCAATTGATATACCAAGTTATATTTGATTATTCAATAATCTTTGTTTCTTATCGATTTTGCATATATAATTTGGTCACTACTGGAATTTTTTTATTTTTTAATTTCAAAAGGAAAAAATGTAAAAAATGTTATCGCAATAAAAAGTGAATTTTCAGTGCTATCCTTTATTAAAAGTTTCACTATAATTTGATACAGCTTAATGTTTTGCAGGGTTTATAATTTCTTCTTGTTTTTCAATTGTTTTGTTATGAATAGTTAATATTCTGGATGGGTCGTCAAAGGCTTTTTATTTTTAACTTTCTTCCAGATTTCCATATTTGTTATTAATCGACGTTATATGGTTTTACGATGTTTTATTAGTGAGTATAATTTTGGAATAACACCTTTTTGTTTATTTTCAATGTGGGTTTCTTTTAAATTTTTTTTTTCTTTAATGATAGCAGACTTCTTCATTACCAAGGAATATTTGTGTTTTTTTTTCTTTTGTTTGAGAATTTTTTTAGCTTTTATAACATTTTTATAAACTGCTCGATGTTTTTCATCTATTCCTTCTGTAAAGTTGTAAGTTAGTTAACGTGTCCAAAAATAGCTTCCAGTTATCTTTTTTTCCATTTTTTTGGTAATTTTGTAATAAGGTCTAGTCTATGTAATTTTAATCAGTGATCGCTATTTTATCATCGTTGTCGTCCAATTGAGGTTTAGCGCTAATGGTGACAAAAGATCGATTTGAGGTTATTTGATTTACTGTTAAAAATGTGTAGGTTCTCCTGTGTTGAGGTACAATTATTTTTTTATGAATCTTCAATTTGGACCACGTTGATCGTAATTAGAACCCCATAATGTTGAATGTTTAAAATCGCCGACTAACAAAACAGACGGCAGTTGATTTTTAAATCTTCAAGATTTTAACCTAATTAAATCTGGGAATAATTTACATATCGTATTTAATTGGTGAAACAATTTTAAATTCCTGAAGTGCGGTATTTAATTTTTTAACTGGTATATTTTTTGGTTATATTATGACCCTTGCTCTATTATTTAAATTAAAGTTTTTGTTCGTTTTGTATTAAATGGAAGTTATTGACACCCTTCAAATGAGTTTCTTAACATACACAGAAGGGTTGATATTTAGCTAAAATCATCTTAAGGTTTGGGATACGTGACCATTGCAGTTCCACTGTATTATATTATCGTGTTTATTGAATTTTTATTTATAATATACTCTTAGTTTACCTTAAGATTTTAAACATAAATTATAAATAAATCGATATAATTTATAAGACAAACACGTTTTAATAAGTTATAAAATGTATAACACAAATAAGACACATAAATAAAAGGTTAAAGACAAAATCAATATAGAATAAAATATCACAGATCAAAATCACATTAAGAATCAAATAAAGATAAAATATCACAGATCAAAAAATCACATTAAAATCAGTATAAAGATAGATATCACAGGTCGAATATATCACCTTTTAGGTGCTATCGACTTCGTAGAAGACTCCAATATTATTTGTATTGCAAATTTTTTGCGTGGAACGCCTTTTCCATCCCCTTTTTCTTTTTTTTTTCTAAAGGATGGGTCAAAAAATTCGTCTATTTGACTGAAGTTGGGGATATAGGTGCTTTTCTGCCCTCGGAAAAGTTTTCCGTTCCTATCGCTCCCAATATCGGTAGTCGTGGAATTTCATGTATATATTCCTTGTGTTGTTTTAAACTGTTCATTTGGGATTGATAGTACTTGTAATACTGGTAGTATAACTTTTTACTTCCACTTCATTATTGCTATCCTTAGGTTGGTAATTTGAGCATAAGGTAGCTGACTGACAACAGATGTTTGCGCCATAGTTTTGGCTTAAAACTGACATTTTGTATAACTCTAATTTCCTGTATTTTCTTTTCAGATTTGTAAATGGAATTTTTGACCTGAGGAATGTTTACCGTTAATTAACAAATGTGTTTTACAGGCAGTACCTTCTGAGTGGGATAAACACATGCACATAGGACTGTTTTTGCAATTTGAGGATGGCCAAACTGCTGGCATCTAAAACAGCATTGGCTCCGGAATAAACGAACTTTAAACTATACATATTTAATAACGGCAGCTCATGTTTCAAACAAAAAGTAACATTGCGGTATCTACTAATGTTCCGTTCTTTCTACTTTGCAAACGTTTGACCTCTACACCCCTTTGATTTCAAACCTTCTTGGATTTCATCAAGCGATGCGTTTAAAAATTACAATAAACTATACCTTTACAATTTAAGAACTTGTGGGCCTCCACATTCAGCTCGCCAATCGTTTTGTTTAAACATCTGTTTGTTTTTTCGATACTGTTTCACTAAAATCCTTCCTTCACCTTGCTAATCTTTCTAGTTTCGCCGGCTGTTATATATACTTTTACTAATAAGAAAAGGGCTGACTTTTCAAAATTACCTTTCAATAATTTTGGACAGGAACCGAGGGTAACTGTCTTGCCCAATTTTTGGTTTTCCAATCAGGAAAGCTGTCTCCGTTTAAAGAGAGGGGCTCATTTAAATGAAATTCAATTGATACGGAACAGGAAGACAGAACAAGGTCAACCCAGTGCTTACTGTGGGGCTAAATACTGTGGCGTTTGGCGTTTCAACGTTAGCGACCAGGCTTTCCCCACGCCTTCCCCGCAATCCTTCAGCACCTAAAACTGCCAAACGACCTTGGGATTGGGGTTTTTTAGAGGTTACCCCTAGTCGGGCGGTAAGCCAGACCACCGACCGTTTACGACGTTTAGCCACGCCCTGCTAGAATCTGAAGTACAATTGTTGCGGTATTAGGAGACGCATCAGCCGTAAAAGGACATGGGCTTGCCCACCGTATACGCTTTTGACGGCGCATGTCCTGGGAAGAGTGAGAAGAAAAAGGGGACTCTCAGCTTTCCAGTCTGAAAAAAGAGTTGAGCGAGTCCGACAGAAAAGAACTAAAAAGGAAGCCACTCAAGACTAGTATAAGAAAAAGTAGACTTCCAGCTAAAGCAGGTTGCCATCCCTGTGGCTAGTTAGAGGCCCCACGTAAACTGGTCCGCGACACCGTATTTTCTAGAGCTAGCAGTGACTATTTACAGCCACGAGCTCATATTTTGTTGGCCTTGCATCACATACGATCATTTGCAAGGTCACTTATCCGCCACCTGGGGACCCTGTAGGTGTTCAACCCTAGGCCTATTATTTATTTTATTATTTATTATTTATTATTTTTATTTATATTTACTATTTACTATTTACTATTTATTTTATTTTACTTTTACTATTTTATTTACTATTTTATTTTATTTACTTTACTATTTTAACTATCTTATCTACTATCTACTATCACTATCTACTATCTACTATCTAAATTTATCTACTTTACTATCTCTATCTACTATCTACATCTTATCTACTATCTACTATCCCAATCTATATTCTTTACTATCTACTATTTATATCTACTATCTATATTACTATCTTATCACTATCTACTATTACATCTACTATCTACTATCTTATTACTATCTTATCTACTATCACTATTATCTACTATCTACTATCTGATTACTATCTCTATCTTATTACCTATCTCTATTACTATCTTACTATCATATCTACTATCTACTATCTACTATCTACTATCTACTATCTACTATCTACTATCTACTATCTACTATCTACTATCTACTATCTACTTTACTATTACTATTACTACTATTTATCTACTATTTATCTTATCTAATCTATTATCTATTACATTATCTATTATCTTTTTATTATCTAATCTATTATCTATTATCTATTATCTTATCTATTATCTATTATCTATTATCTATTATCTATTATTATTATCTTTATCTATTATCTATTATCTATTATCTATTATCATTATCTATTATCTATTATCTTTATCTATTATCTATTATCTTTATCTATTATCTATTATCTATTATCTATTATCTATTATCTATTATCTTTATCTATTATCTATTATCTATTATCTATTATCTATTATCTATTATCTTTATCTATTATCTATTATCTATTATTATCTATTATCTATTATCTATTATTATTATCTATTATCTATTATCTTTATTATTATCTATTATCTTTTCTATTATCTATTATCTTTATCTATTATCTATTATCTTTATTATCTATTATCTATTATCTATTATCTATTATCTATTATCTATTATCTATTATCTATTATCTATTATCTATTATCTATTATCTATTATCTATTATCATTATCTTTCTATTATCTATTATCTATTATCTATTATCTATTATCTATTATCTATTATCTATTATCTATTATCTTTATCTATTATTTTAAATCTATTATCTATTATCTATTATCATTATCTATTATCTATTATCTATTATCTATTATCTATTTTATTATCTTTATCTATTATCTTTATCTATTTCTATTATCTATTATCTATTATCTATTATCTATTATCTTTATCTATTATCTATTATCTATTATCTATTATCTTTATCTTTATCTATTATCTATTATCTATTATCTATTATCTATTATCTATTATCTATTATCTATTATCATTATCTATTATCTATTATCTATTATCTTTATCTATTATCTATTATCTATTATCTATTATCTATTATCTATTATCTATTATCTATTATCTATTATCTATTATCTATTATTTTTATTTATTATTTATTATTTATTATTTATTATTTATTATTTTATTTTTATTTATTTATTATCTTTTCATTTAAAAAATACATTAATTTTTTTATTATTTTTCCGTGAATTATTTCATTATCCAAAAAATTTTACTACATAAACAATGGTTTGATAGAAAAGTGAAATGATCTACGTTAAGGAAAAAATTGAAAACATCTGAAGTCTGACTTACTCATGTATAAATTTCTACATCAAAGTAAAAGTCATTTTTACAAAAGTGCATGTTGCGTTACAAATTTATTTACTGTAAAATATCATGCATAAAAATTGAAAATATAGTACAGTTAAAAGTGAAAAAAATTGTGTTAAATAAAAATCAAAACAGTTCCCAAAAGCATGTAAATCTGAAAACTTTGCCATGTATTTATGCAATACAAATGACAAATTGCATTCATTTTGCAAATCCTTTCTAAATTGTAATGTAAATTGGTGACTAAGAAAATAGAATGTTCGCATTAACCCATAAAAAAAACAAAATAACTGCGTTATTTTGAATTTATTCACCTCCATCGAAAATTGTAAATTTGGGTCCTAATCAAACTAAATTAAAAAACAAGTCATGTTTTAAGTGCTGTTTGTTGTTTCAAAATTAATTGTTAATTTAAAGAGCATTTGATACATTTATACATGAAATGGATAAATTGCATGCATATTTTCTTCTGAGCTTACGTAAGTACAAAAATTGTGTTTTAAGTGCTCTTTGTTGTTTCAAAATGGAATTGGTAATTTAAAGTCATTTTTCATAATTTGATAAATTTATACATAAAATGATAAATTATATAAAAACAACTGCGTTGAAAAAATTTTTTCTGAGTTAGGGCAAATTTTAAATTTTCAGGAGCGCATCTTTTGTGGGACTTTATTTCACCCTCCCCACATCCTCTAACCCTGAGAAAAGGACGTCCACATCGTCGTTTTATCTCTTTCCAAAGATATGCCCATATCTTTACTTACATCATATACCTTCAAACAACATCCATAGTTCAAGAAACGTCTATCGTTTAACAAAATAATTGCAATTATACATTCCATTCTAGTACAATACTTTTTTGTAAATATAATATTACAAATCATACTGATAATACTATATGGGTGCATTTTGCAATTGCAAGCTTTTTTACTCATTACGTACAATCCATTTAAAATGGGTTGTAATTTATAAATGTAAAATGTCCAAAGATACATTTGAGGTTAGTATTACTTTTTCATAAAAAATCGTTACAATTATTTTAGAAAAAAAAACACAAATACTTTACAAATATTTAAACATTTTACACTTATCACATTTTCTATTTATGAATTAATTTGGAAAATATTAAAAATAAAAAATAAAAAAAACCTTAGAATTTTAGATGAACAATATATTAAAATATTTGAAATAAATAAAGGTTTTATTTTACATCAGTTTTATCTTAAAAAATTTATTGATTATTGATATATTGTTAATATTTAAATCAAATTTTTTTTTTAATTTATTTTAAATTCTTTTTTGGAAAAATGAATTTTTTTTTGAAAAGGCTAGGAAAATCTTTTTTCTATCACCTACTGATTGCATTTTAAAATTAAAGCTTTTCCTAAACCAAATTTTATTATTTTTACATATAAATAAATAACTCATTTAAAATCCTATTAATACCAAAATGTTTAAATGTCTTTTTTTTTCAAACTCAAGTTCTTTTATTTGTTTCCTTTAAATCTACTTTTAAATCTTTAATTTTTATCAACACCTCCAATCTTCTATGCCCACTGTCAATTATTTTTTACTTTATCGGGTTGTGAGCTAAAATAAAATTTGTTACGAGCGACACATTACCCAACACGCCCTCCATGATTTAATAAGACCAACAATTCTTGTAACATTTTTAAGTTTCACATGGTATAGGTAATTAGCGAAATCTTTGTTTAAGAGGAGACCAATAGTATGTTCCACTTTCATTCTAAGCGAGCTGTGAATTTTATTGTAGTTTATTTGCTTTACACTTAAATGCCCATTATCCTTATATGGAGCGAGACAGACAGCAAGGCACGGATATGCTGAATCTGCCAAAAGATGACTATCTGCAGTAAATACTTATAATAAATTGCTTAGTTTTTATTGGTATAATTACCTTACAATGATGGGAGGTGTGAATAAATAAACTGGATGAAAAGACACGAGCGTCATGAACGGAACTGGGAAAAACAATGAAGAGATCGTTTATTCTACATTTGTAATCACATATTATTTGTGATTGAATGGAGTGGTATTGTTGTCTATTGCAGTATAATTCTTGATGTGAAGGTTTCTCAATCTTGACGTGAGTTCCATCAATATATCCTGCATTCATAGCAATTTGACATTGCTTAACTTTGTTAGCTTTATCTACATACCGATAACACCAGGAAACCGCGATTTTCTAAAAATTTCAGTCTTTATTCTTTGCATTACTTGTGCTGAAGGCCACTGGATGGTTTGTTTAGCCATTTCATCAAAAAACAAATTAATCCGTGTTATAATTTGAAATAATGTAGAAGTTGTGACGTTGAATCTGTCGGATACTTCAACATACAAGCAAGAGTGTCCCATATACCACAAAAAAACTTCCAAGTGCTTCCTTGGTTCAATTATATGTTTTCCGTCACCTACATCTTTTTATTAATATGTTACAAAAATAAAGTGAACTTACGATGTAGCTGTTGCAAGAAGATTCGATTTTCCTTGAAACTAACCACTTTTGAAACCCTAAAGTGAGTTATAAGTTCCTCTTCAATGTAGTTAAGGATAGTAATTTGCATTAGACATGAATACGTACTTTATGATTATGTTTCTTCAGTTCATTAATTATTTGTTTTGTATTAACCTGATGCAAGAAATTTGTTATGACGCAGTCACTCCAATCACGTGATTAATAAGACAATTGTCTAGCCTTATGGCTGTATAAAAGAAGGCAGTGACTATAGGCACGTGAAAATTAACGAATTATAACTCAATGTGCCTAAAAAAATGGAAATAAAAAGGAAAATTCAAATCTACGGTAACCTAGGTGGATTGTAGGGTAACGTAGCTTGTATCCTAGGTTACCGTAGATTTTAATTTTCCTTTTTATTTCCATTTTACACATTGATTATAATTCGTCAATTTTCACGTGCCTATAGTCACTGCCATAAAAGAATGAGAGTTTTCGTAAGTTTTACGTTAAACTTACTGTAACGTTAAAAACACGTGACTAAATACGGTATTTCGAATAAGGGGCAGGTCAGAAAACAGAGTTTTCGCCGTCCGCAAACTACGTTAAACGTAAAACAGTTGTGAAGTTAGTTTTAGTAGTAAGTAAAGTTGGCAATGCAGCTAAGTTTAGAGCTATGGTTTAGAGAATAATCTTCCATAATAGGTATTTTTTTCTAAAGTGTGTTAACAATTTTCTTGTTTTAAAAATTTAATCAATAAAGAATGGCAGCATTATTAGATTTAGCAGTATTAGGGGAAATGGATGTTGATGATATAGAGGATGCACTAATTATTGAATTAGTAGGAATACCTCGAAGGAATAAAAGAATTCGAGCTGAACAGTATGGGCGGTTCAATATAGATAATTTAACACCAGAAGAAATATATTCCAACTTTCGGTTTACTAGAGCACAGCTTATTGAACTAACCAGAGCCTTGCAGATTCCGGTAGAAGTCAACTGAGGATGTACGTAACAACAGGTAAGATTTTTATTAGTTTGATTAGATCACCTTAATTACAGACTAATGATTTTGTTTTTCTAGGTTTGAGGGCTTGTGCATATGTCTCCGAAGACTAGCATACCCAAATCGACTATGTGATTTTGAACCATTGTTTGGATTATCAAGTCCATATTTATAAATTGCAAATACCATTACCAACATTTTAATCATTTGAACATTTATTGTCCAACTTGAATAATTTAACATGGTTAAATTGTGATAAATGCTGCAATATAGCCAGGTAGGTATTAATTCTGACATTTAAAATATATTAAAACATGTTTTGTCATTTTAGGCCATCAGATAAAAATGTCGTATTAAACTGTTGGGTTTTATTGATGGCACTATCGACCCATTTGCCGACCATCACACGGACAACAAGAGTACTTTTCAGGGCATAAACGTGTTCACTTCGTCAAGTATCAGTCTGTTGTAAGTCCCGATGGAATAATTTGTAGCCTTATGGGTCCGTATGTGGAACGTCGCCATGATGCCGGTATTTTAAGAGAATCAAACCTTTATACCCAGTTGGAAAGACGGTGTAAATTCAATGATGGACAAAATTTTGTATTGTATGATGATCCTGCATATGCAGTGAGAGAACTGTTAATTGTGCCATTTAGAAATCGACGGCTCACCGACGAACAACAAAATTTTAATACCCGAATGAGTTCTGTCAGACAGGCAGTAGAGTGGGGATTTGGTAAGATAATTGCTGAATTTGCCTTTTTAGATTTAAAAAAAAATCAAAAGTTATTGTTGCAAGACTTGAGAAAAATGTATATGGTTGCTGCAATATTAACAAATTGCCATACATGCTTAAATGGTAGTCGGACATTACAATATTTTAATGTAGTACCGCCTACATTGCAACAATATTTAACTCGATAAATTTTCCACAAATTATAAAATTAGTTCATTAGGTATGTCAATAAATAGTGTATTTTAATAAAATTATATTAGGTGAATACTTTAATAATATATTTGGAATTTGATAACTTATAAAATACATACTACAGTATAATTTATTTTTACTTAAATTAATAAAAGCAACAAAATTATGCTTGTTTTTTTATTAAATGGTTTAATAAAACAGTAAATAGTTGCTGTTGTTGTTCCATCAATTTATTTTGCTGTTTTCTTCCCTCTATTTCCGCTTCCAATCGTCCTCGGCGTTCTCTAACGTAAATTGTTCTCCTCTAGAGCAATTTTTTTTTGCTTCTAAACTCAACAGTTTCTCTTTGTATTCGTATTCTAACGAAGTTTTAGACTTTAAAAAGTCCAAACTACCCTCCCTTTTTGCTCGTTAGTCGCAGGATCTAAATACACAAATACATAGCATAATCGGTCACTTAAAATCATTATAAATACCCATCTGGTGTTACTGTTCCTGAAGTGGATGCATCCATTTCCGTCTGGTTCCTCTGATTGTATCACACTTCATTTATTAACGTACCATCATCTCGTAAAACATAGGTTACTGTAATACATCACATAAATTATATCCATTACTATACAAATTATTGTATACTTACTTGATTCTTCAGCTGCTCTCTCAGGTTTCAATTCCTTTACGTTTGGATGTGGAAGCAGACTCCACGATCTCGTTTCAATTTTAAATGCGACCAATTAAGCGAAGCCGCAGTTGTAAATTCTCGCTTTAAGTCATTTACTTCTTGCAGTAACTTTTCTTTCTAGTCATATTCTTCTTCGGTTCCTGACCTGCAACAACAATTTAAAACACATTGAACATCGGTGTAACACAAAGTAGCGCTGTACTGCTGATTATGATACCTACTTTTTAATGCTTGCCTTATCTTCCTGAAGAAATAATTTTAAAAGGTATTCTAAATGGCCCTTTATTGCTCGAAGAGTAAACAGCTTTCCTGTTTTAAGGACTACATTCTCTAGAATTACTTTCCATTTCCAACCGTCTTCGAAAGGATTCTCTGTAGCCACAACACGAAGCAAATCTAAATCGTCTACTGTTGTAAATCGTAAACGGTTTTTTGCCATTTTAGAACAATCACGTGAATAACAAAAAGTAAAAACACAATAGTTAACCTCACAAATTAAAAACGTATACGGTATTTGTCAGGGTATTCAGGTCCAAATAGCGTTGCCCGCTAAATATTTATCGTTACGGTATTTTATGCGCAAGCGCAGTTGTGTAAAGATAACGTTATCGTTTAGCGTGAGACGCACGAAAAATCTCTAATAAAACTGTGGTGCTTTATTTCACGAGTGTCTCGCGACAGTAAAATTTTTGACTATCATTGAGAAAAAAAACTAAAATCCACTGTAACCGGGATCCAAGCTACGGTATTTCATTGAGAGGATTCTAGGTATAGTCGGGCCGGCGAGAGGTGTCTTATGATTCATCTTTTAGTAAAGCATGGTTTAAGATTTTAAAAACGTATATCGTTATTGGTTCATAGTTAGTAATTTTGAATACCAACAAAACATCGTCAATTTTTCTAGGTTATTTTCAAATTTAAGCGGCGCTGTCAAATTTAAATAAAATTATTGTTCGAATATCTCGGGATTTAGCATCCTAAAGGTCTTAAAAATCCCCATCCACTCGTATAAATAAAGTCGAATTTCGTTTAAGGTCTGTTCGCACTTATTCTGGAATGTAAAGTCCACCGAGTGTGGGTAGTGATATGATAAAAATATATTGTACAACTGTAAACGATTACCAGAACCGAGACCGGGTCAACAGTAGTATATTAGATAACAAGGGATTGAAGTGACTCATTTAATCCCGCGAATAGAGTTTGTTGGTCGAGGGCTTTAGCCCGAGACCAACAACTATTCAAGAGATTAAGGAACTTCAATCGCGTGGTATTTACACTATTTTTTGCACTTGGTGGAGTAATAATAGAAATAATTATATTATTTTCTGAAAATTAAAATATTACATCTATGATAAATTTAAATTATTAGAAAAGTCACTTTGACAAAGAAGCTACACTATTCAGGGCTAATGAAATTTATGAATTATTTTTAAAATCCCAGATGTTTCAATGCCATAACAAGATTAAATTATTTTTTAATCCCTAGAGATTAAAAGTAACACGTCCCCGAAATGGGGGAACCAAATACTTTTAATCCACGAAGTGCAAAAAATTTCGTTTTCTATCTGTTTTACAAATTAATTATATCAATAATTTTCAATAAGAAACGAATTAGCTAGCAGTAGGCAGTGCCCGAATGAAGTGCGAAAAGTTTGGTTAATTGCGGAGGATCGTTTTAGACGATCTCACTGAGTCAAAAGAAAGACTAATTTGGTTATACCACTTATAAATAACTGATTTTATAAATAAATACACTGTATTGGATGTTAAAAATGAAATTTATTATTAATTAATAATATAAATTTAAATTATATTATATATATATATATATATATATATATATATATATATATATAAGGTAATCTTATCTAATCAAAATTAAAGGAGCACTAGAACTCATCATTATAAGCAAAAAGTTCATATGTACATGGGTCCGGAAATGCTTCGTTTCCGAGATACAGGGTATCAAAGTTGAAAAAAGAAATCGCGATTTCTTCAATATTTCTTGACTGTTTCGAAATAATTCATGATATTTCGTATACGGGGTTTTTTTTGGGATAGTTGTTTGAACAGTTGTTATCAAAAGAACATGTTTACTTTTAATATTAATTTCTTTTCTTGTTTTTTAATATTTTAGTGCTCCTTACAAGTTTTAAATAAATAAACATTGTGAGTTTTAAATGTGTTTTTCTCAGAAACGGTTGCTCCTAGCGACATCACTAAAATATACCTTTTTTTAGCAGAAAAGATAGGAGAATCGATTTTTATAGTCTAAAATGGTATACAGTGTAGCACAAAAAAATTGCAACGATTTAAGGGGGTCGAAATGGTTGCCGCTGATGCCCTCTAGAAACCACAACTAAATGGACCACAAATTTGAATATTTCATTTCAAAAAACCGTCGTATACGAAATTTCATGAATTTATTTCGAAACAGTCGAAAGATATTGAAGAAAACGCGATTTCTTTTTTCAACTTTGACACCTGTATCTAAACGAAGCATTTCCGGACCCATCATATGAACTTTTTGCTTATAATGATGAGTTCTAGTACTCCTTTAATTTTGGCGGATTAGATAAGATTCACCCTGTATAACGAATGTAAACCTAAGTACAGCTACAGAGGTATATGTTAAATATAATAATTCTTTACAATGTTATAAAGTAACTAAGATTCTAATTTTTGCTTTAAATTCAAATATTGGACATCTCATAATTAAATCTTCACTCGACTCTCCGACATTGATTACTAAAGGTTTTACCATTTCCTCAGCTCTTTTTTGAACGTCCCACCACTGGCTCATTTCCTTTTCAGCATGTAAAATACACTTTTGCCACAGTTCTCCAGTTACTTGGTTTAATGAATCCTTCCATAGCGATAAAACATTCTCGTCCCTGAAGCCCTGTCTTTCAACGTTTTTGTTGTAATACTGTTTACAATTTGCCCATATTAACTCGATAGGGTTGAATTGGCAGTGATACGGAGGTAAACGTAAAATTTGATGTCCCCATTGATGAGCGGTTTCATCAATTGCATATATTTTTGGAACTTGTAAATTCTTGGCAATTTGTAATAATTTCACTTTCAGCATATCATTCGAATGAGGACTGTTGTGTTTTCTTAAAAATTGAAGATCTTCTTTCTTCCAACTACTTGAAGGTAATAATACTAATGTAGAATGATAACTGGCATTGTCAATAATTATCAAACTTGTTTTTTCTAAATTTGGTAAAAATTGTTCTTCGTTCTTGAAACCATTTTTGAAATAAATCAGCGTTCATATTATCGTGGTAGTCTGCTGTCTTACTTTTACTGCAAAATACCAATGATGAATTACCGTCCTTGTTGCCAGCACTCAGTACGATAAAAATAAAATTTATTCGGTTAAAAATATTTTTAACAGATCGAACTATTTTAATTACCGTTTCCCTTCTCCTAGCAGTTTGTTTTTGTGCTTTTCGAACCATTATCATGCCATGATTTTCGAACGCTTCCTCGACTAAAAATCCACGTCTCATCCAAAAAAACATCATCGTAACTAATTTCACAACTTTTATTAGCAAAATATTTTCGCAAAAATGTTGCTCGAGCACCAGCAGTATGAACCTGCTCCATTAAACGCCTTCTGCCATCGTCAACTTTGAATTTAAAAGCAATTTTGTGTAACAATTGTTTCAAACTCGTTTTACTGAAGGTAAATGTTTTATCTTCTTTAAGTTCAGTTTGGCGTTTTTCGATAGTAATATGTGAGCCTAAAATTAAACAGTGATTAATTCCATTTCAACAATAATTTATGAATTATTTACCAGTTGCATTCATGGGTAAATTTTTTGTTTCAGAACGTCTTTCACGTATTCGTCGACATTCTCTGACTTCGACTTAAACGCAGCCTGTGTTTTTACGGTGAATCCGGCGCCGATTTTCCAGATTCTAAAGCGAGAGCCATTCTTGCCTTTGTCCGAGTTACGGTTTTCTCGGAAATGCCGCATGCGAGAGCAGTTCGCTGCAAGATAACATTACATAAATATAAATTTAAATAGTGAAAATTATTAGCGTACCTGGATCATGGAAGTTAAAGGTAAACTTGGCCCCCCGTTATCACGGTCCATCTCGAAATAATGCAGTATATTCATTAACATTACTTGAGTTTGGCTTTTCAAAGATTTACATTTTAATGACATCATTATTTTCTGCAAAATAAATAAATGCATTCAATCAATTGGAAATACATTTTGCATTATAAACTTACCTCGTAATAGTGAATATTAATACTAATAGTTTTGAAAAAAACTGTAGTTTACAAATGCAGTGGAAACTAATAAATTACGAAGCGAAAGATAAATTATTATAACTACAAAACACGATGCGATTATACAAAACGAAATATGAAGAATAATTTGAGGTTAAATAGCCAAGAAGACATCTGCGGCACAGATTAATCTGTGTCTGCAGCGTCATGCTCTTTGACTTTAGAATCGACATACGTTTTTAAGTCCTGCATTTAAAATATATAGCAGACGTATATTACATAACCCGTCTTTCTTTAAGTGGGAACTTCGCACTAAGATAAAGGAAAGAAACATACATTTCACAGTAATAATTATATCCCCATTCTCGAGTCCGTCATGAAACAACTCTCCCCGGCGCTTTTATAAATTTTAATTTTCATTTTTTAGACACGATTACAGCCAAAAATTTTACTGTCGCGAGACACTCGTTTTATTTCGTAAGCGTTAAATTTAAAGTTGACAACTTACGAAAGGTTACTAATTTATAAACTAAACGTAATTGAGGTACGTACAACCGAATTTATTGAGGTAGAAATAACCTACAGGGCATAAAAAAAGTGTTTGGTATACCCAATTTCCAAACCATTTAAATTTTAGATTAAAATGTAAAGCAAGTGCAACCAACAGAGTAACGTAAAAATTCACGTCTTTGGCAAAATTATTATATCCTGTTTGTTCTACAATACAGTAAATAGTTTTGGTTTATAATTAATACGAATTGAAATAATTTTATACAATAGTAAATTCCCTTAATCAAAATGTCCAGTGCAAAACTATCACTTTTTGTAAGTATAAATTTAGTGACATAACCTATTTTATTACATAACACAAAAATTCTTTTTAGATTCGCCCTTTCAGCACAAGCAATGCAATGCAACAACTAGTTAAGCCACCGATACAAGTATTTGGTATTGATGGACGTTATGCAACTGCATTATACTCGGCTGCTTCAAAGCAAAAGGCATTAGAAACTGTTGAAAAGGATCTTATAAAATTTCAAAGTTCAGTTAAAACAGATGCAAAATTACGTGAATTTATTGTAAATCCTGTAATTAAACGCTCCCAAAAAGCTGAAACTTTAAAAACAATAGCGACTAAGGTATCCCTTTCCCCACAAACTTCAAACTTACTTCAAATCTTGGCAGAAAATGGACGGTTACAAAATTTAGATGGCGTTATTGTTGCATTTAAAGCTATTATGTCAGCTCACCGTGGAGAAGTAGTTTTTACAAAAATTATGAAAACATTTCTAATTCATTGTTTCAGGTGGTGTGTGAAGTTATAACTGCTAGAGAGTTGGATACTAACCAACACAAACAATTAGAAACTGTTTTAAAATCTTTCTTAAAAGGGAAAGAAACTTTGCACTTAACACTGAAAGTTGATCCTGGTATTATCGGTGAATGATAGTAAGTATTGGAGATCGTTATGTGGATATGAGTGTGTCTAGCAAAATAAAGAAGTACACAGAACTTATTAGTGCTGCTGTATAAATTAATTAAAAAAAATTGTAGCAAAGTTGTGTTGAAATAAAACAATTTAAAATTTATTCTATCTATTTTAATGTATATGATAAAATCTGTACTGATATGAATATTGCTAACATTTTACCAATTAAGGAATTACATTGTGTAATTTAAATATCAACTAGCTTTGTGTATCTTTTAGTTTATTTCGTTGGAGTAATATTTTTATAATCTGTTAACAAATGCACTATATGAACATAAAGATTTAACAAAATACACCCATGTACGGTACAAATAAAATTAATAACACCAAACATTTAAATTCCTGTGCTATCATCAGCAGTAGACCAGAACATAAAGAAGATTTCGAATATATACCATCAATGTGTAACACTTTGTCACTTATGTGATGAAAGTTTAATGAGTTCTGAACAGCCTAAAGGACCTTGATTCTTATTTATTAGAATTTGTTTTTGAAGATCTCCAAGCTTTCCTAACAATCCACATCTTTTGTTAAAGGTATGTTAACTACTACATGGTTTTTAATCAAATAAATTTGTACTATTAATTTTATAAGTTCCAAACCTATGTAACAAAGAAAAATATTTGAAATTCCCTTGTGTTTCATGTTGTGCACGTAAATTATGGTCATTTTTAGCTGATTCATATAAACTGATTTAAAAATAATTGCGAGCATAACAGTACATAACTGGCTTTGCTACTACAGAGAATTTTAATTTCTTTAAAACATTAAAGATTATGACTGGTAGTTTGTAGCGAAATGTGGTCATTTCATAAAAGATGGTTTAGACTGTTCAGGGGATTGTGCAGGTATCTTTAAATTTCCAAGATTAGCTTCATGTAAGCTTTTACATTTTATCTTAGCATGTAAATGTGAGGAAGTTGCTATACTTAAAGTATTGTGCACAGACATGTATAATGTATGTAAGACGTGTAAGTTGATCAATATTGAGCTTAGTTTTGCAGTCGAGGCGACTACCGAGACTGCAAAATAATTCAACTTACACGTCGAACGCAATATACTACTTTATCTTCAAGAGACTAATAAGTATCCTTCAAATTGATGAGTGATCACACGTGTGCATCATTCTGACAGATTTTTCTATCTGAAATTTTCTATTAAAATCACATTGCCCTAGCTGGCCTAGCCCCATTATTAGGTTCAACTTCAATCTCATTAGCTTGAAACGAAGGCATATGTGATTCGAATAATACACAAATAAAAGGCAACTTAAACTATCAAAATTAACCATAATAGTAAGTTTATTAGTCTCTTGAAGATAAAGAATTTTTTAGTGTAAACGCGGTTACATTTAAAGTAACGACGTCATTTACATTTGGAGTAATTTGTTAAATGAGTTTTCGTTCATAAACCTTAAAGATTTATACTGTGTAATGGAATTTTTTTGCAAAGAACTTAATGACAAATAATTATTGAAATTACATAAAGCCTACTCGCGGGAGTAACGTAGAAAGTTGAGCTACTGCCTCTATATAACGATGAGTGAGTTTGACGATCTAACGTGATGTTTCGGAAGTGATTTCTTGGTTATCTCTAATAAACAATATGGGGACCTCAACATATTGTGATGTATTACGTGGATGCATTTTAAAGCATTTAACCAATAGTATCGAATTCTAATTTATGGCGAAATAAATCTTTAAATTATGAGAAATGCCATAAACTGCGAAATAAGCCTTCTTTTATGCTGCAATTAGAGATGGTTTAGTAAAATTTGATTCCATTTAAATAATTGATTTTTATTTCATCTACAAGAGAAACGTAGCCTTTCGTGTTTCGTCGCCCCTTTAAATAATTTTGTGGTTGGTTGAATTTGGAGTGAAAAGTCTAGCTTTTCCGATCACGTAACCATCTGATTATAAAATTGTTTTCTCTGCTTTATTCATTATTAGTTGAAGTTTGATATTAAGGCCAGCATTTTCTAAAAGAATTCGTCAATACTTCCTTAAGGGTCCTATGCAGTTATGTCTATTACCATGCTAACTTTACAATAAGACTGTCTTTATTTTTTCATTTTAAGAGCTAAAAATTACGCAGGTAATACACGGCTTTGTTTTCTATTACATTATTATCCCTGATTTACTTTTAATTTGATAAAACCTTTAAATAACGATAAATCTTCCTAATAAGATGATAAGAAAAGTGTATGTTCTTTAAAATTGAATTTTTGGCATTAGGTGAAACACTCTAAAACGGCGTTAAAATTTGATTCCTTTGAAGCGTGTATAAGAGCTGTAATTAATTAATTAAAATTTCAAAATAGGCAAGCAACATTACAAAAGTATGACGAGTCTGGGTCTTGTTCACGTCTATTTAGCTTATTTAGAGAACAATAGGTGCAGGATATCAGTAAAATCGTTGAAGTACTTTATACCACTCGCCGCAGGTAGATTTAAAAGAAAGATTCAAAAAGTGCACAATTTTTTTCAAAACAGAACTTATGCATGTTTATTCGTCGTAATAGTTTTGTACAAGAAAGTCGCCATTTCATCAGTTACGCTTTATATTTATTTTTGATATAACGGACGTGAATTAATTATTTTTGTGTGTGCGTGCGTGAATTGAGTAGTATATACTTTAAAATTTGTTATAAAATGGGTCTTCATAGTAAAACTAACAAAACCTGTGGAGCACAGCGAAAAAGTAAAAAAAATCTGGCAAAAGCACGCTGGAAGAAACGTAGGTAAGTAGGTTTTCTAAAAAAAATACCTACGAGGGTCCCTCAAAAAGTAATAATTAAAAAAATAATTTTTTTAATTGGTTTTTAAAAATAAAAATAGATAAACACAAGCACACAACTATTGTAGTGTTTTTCGTTCAAATTAAAAAGAAAAAAATACAGCAGGTATATTTCTTTCTGAGTGACCCTGGTTACATCAATTTAATTTTTATATCTACAATTTGAAGTATTTACAGCAAAGACCAAACAGAAACACATCAACGTTCTGGGATAGATGATCCAGAATTACCTGAATAAGAGATAGAATTTGAAGCTTTTCCAGAGACAACTCACAATTTGTATGAAGACGCATAATAAATATTAACCATTTGTGGCAAGGTTTAATGCGACTGAAGCATTCTGGTTTTGGACATGACTTTTACGACCTCCAGATTACTTCTGAAAAAAGTAGTGGTCTTTCAAACACATTCTACGTAATGCGCCAAGTATGTAATTACAAAAGTAACTTCTCAACACACTCTACAGAGGAAATAGACGTAAATAAGGCTTCCGTGTGTGGAGCATACTCTATTGGTATAGGTTATACGCAGTTATCAGAGCTATTGGTCTCTATGGACATACCATAAATGTCGCCACATACGTTCGCCTCCATGCAGAAAATGTCCAATCTGTGATTAAGCAAAGAATTCTTGAAGACATGGTGCAAGTTGGTAAAGAAGAGGCAGCTTTACCAAATGCAAACGGAGATGCTGATGATAACCGTATTCCACTAATTACCGCAATTGTAGATGGTGCTTGGAGTAAGCGTTCGTATAAAACTAATTACACCGCTTCGTCTGGTGTCGCATGCATTATTGGAGTTCAGACAAAAAATAATGTGCGTAGGTGTAAAAAATAAATTTTGCAGAGCATGTCAGAAGCAAAGTAAAGATAAGGAGAACGTTGCTCTGAAAAACCACAACTGTTTTAAAAATTGGAGTGGAACATCAACCTCGATGGAATCAGCAATTATTTTAGATGGGCTAAAAGTTCCTTAAATACACACAGCGTTAAGTATGCTAAAATTATTGGGGATGGTGATAGTAGTCTGACTAGAAATATTCGTGTCAACAAACCATACGGGCCTACCTTTTTTGTCGAGAAGATCGAATGTAAAAATTATGTACTGCGAAACTTCTGCACCAAAATTAGAGATTTAGGAAAAAATCCAAAACTGAATCCAAAAAATTAATATTTTTTGCAAAATAATGTTCTGCGTTTCCGCACAGCAATAGTGAGTGACGCTAAACACACATGTCTGAAAATTCTAATTGTATAAAAATACAAAATTTAAAGGAAGACATTTTAAATGGTCCTAGACATATTATGGGATGTGACAATATGTGTGTCAATTCAGTAGGACAATATAAGTATTATTGTAAAGAACCTAAATATGGAGAAGAAAACTTATATCAGCTATTTGTAGAAAGCAGCATTAGTGACGAATTTGGAAGAATAGTCCATAGAATTGCGAACCATGCGGCCAGTTTATTAATCGATTCCCATACAAACGCGGCAGAGAGTTTTAACAGTCAGGTTAATAAAACGATCGGGGACAAAAGAGTACATTTTAGTCTCAAAAGGAGTTACGAGTACAGACGTTATGCTGCTGCTTTAAATTATAATAAGAAATCATTTGTACTATATGTCCAAAGGTAATTAAGCAAAAGTGCAGTGGGTTACTATACGAATAAGTAGTTTCAACATTTTGAAACCGTTGGACTTGCTAAAAAATCTTGTAAACGGCAGAGAGAAGTTTCGTTGGAGGATGCTGACTATGGAACATGTGATGTAGAAAATAAATGTGGTCAAGAGTATGAAAATTTGAAAACGAATTTTTTGTCTGAACTAAATGCGTTGGATATTGCAGATGTGGAGATGAATACAAGAGGACAATCTTCGAACCCGCAATGGTTTCGCGAAAAATCTATTCGTCTTACTGCCAGCAATTTTGGTAAAATATGACATCCACTGTTGCCACTGTCAAAGCTATTTTATATGCAAACAAAATTGTTGCTAAATCATTGGAGTATGGTGTTTTAAATGAGCAAAAAGCAATAAAAGAATTTTGTTTCAAATTTAATAAAACGGTACAAACATGTGGTTTGTTTATTGACCAAAGTTATACATTTTTAACTGCTTCGCCTGACGGACTAGTATTAGGTGAACATGCTATAATAGAAGTAAAATGTCCATACGCTGCTCGCGATATTGCAATTCGTGAAGGAATTCATAAAAAAATAATTACCTATCTATATGTCGACATAAATGAGAAATGAAATTAAAGAAGAATCATGCTTATACGAGGGTGGTTTGACGGAAGTGTGACTTCAAAAGTTTATCAACCCTAACGTGACGATATTATGTTGCATACTTCAGCCAAAATTTCGTGAAAATCCCTTAGTTACTTTATGTTTGACAGTCAATCAAACAAGACACGTTTTGTATTTAATTAAAAATGGATAAGAAGGAATTTTGTGTTTTAATGAAACACTATTTTTACGCGGAAAAAACAACAAACAAACGGAATATAATCACGGAAGATGCGGAACGTCCAGGACCACCGAATACGGTTACCTCTCAAGAAACAATCAATAAAGTCAGTTCCATCATAAAAAGTGATCGTCGAGTTAAAGTGCGAGAGATAGCTAATGAACTACGTATTTCAACGGAACGAGTGTATAACATCTTACATCAATATCTCAATATGAAAAAGATAAGTGCAAGATAGGTGCCGCGTTTGTTAACAGAAACACGTGTTTCGATTTCAAGTGACTGTTTGGTTAAGTTGAAGCGTAATCCAAGCGAATTATTTCGTCGATACGTTACCGTGGATGAAACATGGATTCACCATTACACACCTGAGACGAAAATGCAGTCGACACAATGGACTTCTACGGATTAACGTGCTTAAAAAGGCAAAAACCATTTTTTCTGCCAACAAAGTTTGGCCACGGTCTCTTGGACTCTCAAGGTAATCGTTATTGATTACCTGCAAAAGAGTAGTACTATAACTGGCGAGTATTATTCCAAATTATTAACACAGTTTGATGCGGAATTAAGAAAAAAACGACTACATCATGATAACGCGCCCTCTCATTCGTCCGTTATTGCATGCAATAAATTAATTGAATTGGGTTATGAATTGCTGCCCCATCCTCCATATTCGGCAGATCTGGCTCCAAGTGATTTCTTCTTGTTCCCAAACTTGAAGAAGTGGCTCGGAGGACAGAGATTTCATACAAATGAAGAAGTAATGGAAGTAGCGGATGCATATTTTGCAGTTTCCAAAAAATATTTTTCTGAAGGTTTAAAAAAGTTGGAAAGCCGTTGGAATAAGTGTATAGAATTAAAAGGAAATTATGTAGAAACATGAAATATAGTTTTGCCTTAAAACAAGATTTTATTGAAAAGTCACTCTTCCGTCAAACCACCCTCGTATGTATCAAATACAAGGACAGTTGAGAATGACTCGGAGGTCGTTGTGCTATTTTGTTATATACACTTCTAAAGACCTTGTATGTGTAGAAGTACCACAAGATAGTAGTTTTTGGGACAATATGTGCTCAAAATTAGAAAAATTTTACTTTTCTGCATTTTTGCCAGAAATTATAGATTCTCGCATTAGGCGTAATCTTCCACTTAGAAATATTTTAGCTAAAGATCTTTAAAGTACCTTGTACTGATAATTTGCTACTAACTCGAGAATCGTAATTAATGCGGTTTAATGACGCGGCGATATATTTGTGAAGCAACGCTTGTTTATTATTTTGTGTGAAGTGTGTCCGGCCCTGCATTTTTTGCAGTGTAAAAAATGTGCCATTAATTTACTAATATAAGTCATTTGATATGAACAATTACACAAATATATTACTTTTCTAACTAATACAAAATTTCATGATCATCGCATTAAAATAACTTCTTACGGAATAACTGATTCTCGAAATATTTATTGTTATTATTGTTACTATTACAGTTACTTACATCGTCCTTCATAAATTTGTACTAACATTTATTTATCTTTGACAATAAGTACGAATTATAAGATAGGATTTACTAACGGATTTAAAAACGTTTTGTGATGGCTCCAGCTTCTAACTTGGATTAGTCTAGCAAGTCCGGATTAAAATGATAATTTCTAATTCAATAGAGTTACTGTACGGTACGGTGAGTTTTTGAACATATTTTAGACTCAGCGGTTTTAATATTAATAATGGACAAAGACAAGAAGCTAACCAGTAAAATTTTGTAACGTGTACAAAAAAAAAGGCGCGTAAATAACATTTGGGATTGCTGTAGGGTTGAATTTCTACGAAAAAATTACGGCTCTTTAAACTCATACTGGATGTGATTGTTGAAAGTCGTAGAATTGTAGAGTGAGCTTAAAGCGCAAATACCGCCCCTTTGTCTTGAACTCAACAGGTAAACATTTTTGCAATGACAATCAATTATAGAAAACTAATAAAATAACAATCGTAACTGGATCGAATCAGCATTCCAAAGAAAAAAAAAAGCAAATAAATAAACAAATAAACAATAACTATCTATAATTTGTAATCGAAATTCTGAATGAAATGCGGTTTGTTCTCTTAAATAAATAAAATGCATTTTAGTAGTTAAATGAAAGAAAGGTCAAGTCGTTAGGAAAAACCCGGGCGTTTCTGTAAAATTTTAAATCCGACAGTAAATGAATTAAATCAATAAATAAAGCAATTCAGTTGTTAATAGTAAATTAAACATACTTAATTGAATAGTTCCTCATAGTTTTAATTTAAATAATTAATATCCCTCACTTCTTTACAATATTCATTTTATAAATAAGAAATGTAGCTATTTAAGGAAAATTTAGTTTTACTAAAAGTCCACATTATCGATTGAAGTACAATACCGTATTTTATTCTCAAATAATAAAACAAGAAACCAGGTAAAGGCAAAGGGAAAGCAGGTAGGCGCGTCACCAGCAATTGTAAATTGAAGATTTTAATAATAAAAATTTAAAATAGTAAATAGCATATGATATTAATCGAATAAATGAAATAGAGTTGCATAGTGTCAAGTTAAATAATCAACATACTTCACTTCCTTTGCAATATTCGTTTAATAAATAAGAAATTTAAAGAAGTTTTACTCTAAAAGTTTACTTTTTTCGATTGAATTCAAATACCTTCTTTTTACTTGCAAAACAATAAAACAAGAAAACGGGTAAATTGTAAATTTTTTTTGTAATAAAAATTTAAACATAAAAGATTATAGTACTTTTAAGTTAAATAAGTAGCTTTATTTCGGTGCTTTTAGTTAAATACATGTTAATAAATGTTAAATGACAACTTCTAAATCAATCAAATAAGGGTAAGCGTTTGAACAGGTTTTATACCCATCAGTTTGAATATTAATAATAAACAAAGCTAATGATAATTAACCAGTAAAAGGCTTTTTAGTTGAAATAGGCGCGAAATAACATTTAGGATTGCTACAGTATTTACGAAAAACACGGGTCTATTAAACCCATGTGATTGTTAAAACTTTAACTTTAAAAAATTATAAAGCAAACGTAAACCTTTTGTCTAAGGAGTGGACCCGAACAGGTATACATTGTTGCAATAACGATGAATTCATAAAGAACTAATAAAATATTTATTTAAGTATCACGGCTCGCTACAAGAATAAAACTGATTTGATAAATAAATATTAAATGCCATTGAAATAAATATAACTCGAAAAGCCAAAAAAATAAATAAATAAATAAAAATAATTGAATCGTTTGGTCGCTAATAAATACCAACAAGTCCGGTGAGGGGCACGGAACCAGGAATCGCGTATAGAGCAGTTTGGTTGAAACGCGTGGTGTGATTGAAGGGTAGGTAGGTAAGAAAGAAAAAATGCACATGTATATGTACATTTTGAGATTCATACAGTAAGTATACGATCTATTATTTATATGTATCTATTATGTCGTGACAGTAGACATAACTGTCCGGTAGTAGGACGATACCGTTAGTAGGGAATGCTACATCGTCCGGGGCACGATTTGGCTAGTAACCGGTCTGCTCGCTATGTTATTACTCAAGAAAACAATACAATTGCTTCGGATCGACCTGGCTACAAGGGGCGGTCAAGGTCGAAACAGACAGGCGCCGTTGCTGACGACTGTGCAATAAATGAATGGCGAGTCGGTACGTGGAATGTTAGAGGTATGCATGGTAAAGAATTTGAAATTGCGAATGTAATGTACGAAAGACACCTTGATATACTGTGTGTATCGGAGACAAAGCGCAAAGGAAAGGATGCTGTGGAGATAGAGGATGGCAGCCTGGCACTAATGTCAGGAGTTGAGACGGAAGTGCATGGCGCAAAAGGAGTTGGGGTGATCATAAGTGAAAGAGCGAAGAAAAGATGTGTTAAACAGTACGAATTGGCATCTCCCCGGGTAATATGGGTTAGAATGAAAATGGATTTTCGAAGAATTTTTCTTATTGCATGCTATGCACCAGTGAATGGAGAAAGAGACCAGGAGCGTGAGAACTTCTGGAATGAAGTGGCGAACGTGCTGAACGTATGTAAGCCAAACGAAAGAGTGATTATATTGGGGGATATGAACGGATGGGTGGGTATACAGAGAGAACATAGTGAACGCGTTCTAGGAAAGTTCGGAGACCAAAGAATAAATGAGAATGGTGAACGCCTGCTGAACATCTGTGTGGAGAAAAGCCTGTTTGTATCAATACGTGGTTTAAACATAAAAATGTGCATATGTATACACGGCAAAGAGGTGAATCTAAAAGTATGATAGACTTGATAGTATATGATGAACGGCTTAGAAACCTGGTGAAAGACACAAAAGTAATGCGCGGAGCGGAGTGTGAATCGGACCACTTTTTGGTTGTATCGAGAGTGTGTTTAGGGCAAAAGTCGGTGGGAGAAGGAAAGCAAACGTAGTGCGAACGTCCAGAATTAAGGTTGACAAACTAGTGGATAATGGTGCGAGAATGAAATACGCAGATGCTGTGAGTAAAGAGTTGAATGTGAATGAAACAGTGTAGAACGAACAAATAAAAGACACTGACGTTGAAAGTGCATGGATAAGCTTGAAAAACTCTGTTGTCAATTGTACCGTGCGAATATGTGGAAGAGTGATTGTAGTTAGACAGAAAAAATGTGCTTGGCGGAATGAGTCGGTAAAAAAGGCAGTAAGTAAAAAAAAAGATGCGTACATGGCAATGATTGCTGCAAAAAATGATACTAAGAAGAAACGATTGTATGAGGTGTACAGATTAAGAAAAAAAGAAGCGAAGGAGGCAGTGAGAATAAGTAAAGAGGAAGTGATGGCCGTGGAAGGAGAGAAAATGCAGAGTGATTTTAAGGGAAACAAAAAACTCTTCTGGAAATGTGTCAAAAATACAAAACGTGGCCCAAAACAGAACGCTGCAGGAGTGATGAATATTGGCAACGAAGTAGTATGGGACGATTGTGAAGTGAAACTGAGAAGGATATTGGAATAAATGAGGTAGAGAAAACGGTAGGAATCTTGAAAAACGGCAAGGGAGCAGGCGTAGATGAAATCACTGGTGAAATGCTCAAGTATGGTGGTGCAAAGCTTATAAGAAGAATGCGTGAATTATTCAATGTATGCCTTATGTGTGGAAAAGTGCCGAGTGATTGGAAGAGCGCGATCATTGTACCATTGTATAAGGGTAAGGGGAACAAGAGTGATTGTAAGAATACTGATTGATAGAGTACGAGAAACTACACAATCTAAGATGTGGGATGTGCAAGGTGGCTTCATGCCAGGGAGAGGATGTGTCGATCAGATGGTTGCTCTCCAGCAGGTGATCGAAAAGTGTTTAAAGGTAAAAGGAAGTTGTACTGTGCGTTTGTAGATCTGGAGAAAGCATATGTGAGGGAATAGAGAGAAACTGTGGGAAATATTAAATGAACATGGCGTAAATAAAGGTCTAATAAATGGAATAAGGGCAGTATACAACGGTGGTCGGGCATGTGTTAGGGTGAGAGGAGGTGTGAGTGAATACTTTAATATTGAGCAAGGAGTGCGACAAGGCTGTGTGATGTCACCGTGGTTGTTCAATGTATACATGGATAAATGTCTTAGACAAGCATGTCACGATACAAAAGGTGTAATGGTTGGTGACGTAAATGTACGACTCCTGGTGTATGCAGATGACACAGTCTTACTAAGTGACAGTGCGGATGAGCTGCAAACCGCTCTGAGGAAGTTTGACACAGTCTGTGAGAGCATGGACCTAAAGGTAAACGTGAACAAAACTAAGATTGTGGTGTTCAATCGGGAAGGTGGAAAGGAGAGTAGAGTATTTACTCTGCAAGATGAAATTGTGGAGCAAGTGGACAAGCTGGTATATCTCGGTAGAATGTTTACTGCAGATGATACAATTGAGAGCGAGATTGGACGAAGGGTCAATGCTGGAAGGAAAGTGATTGGAAGTATGTGGACGATAATGAGAAATGAAAGCATGAGCCTAGCTGCGAAACGAGCAATCTATAATGGCGTATTCGTCCCGTCAGTACTGTATGGAAGTGAGACATGGGTATGTCAAAAAAAGCACGAAAGAAAAATAAATGCCGTGGGTATGAGATTTCTGAGAAGCGCATGTGGTAAAACGAGAAGGGACAAGATCAAAAATGAATGCATAATGAGGGAGTGTGGTGAGGAAAAGACGATGATGGATAGATATAAAAGTTGTACATTACGTTGGTTTGGTCACATTGAGAGAATGAACAACGCAAGATTAACGAAACAAATATATGTGGGTGAGGTTAGGGGAAAGGCCGGGCCTGGTAGGCCGCGTAAAACTTGGCTGAATGTAGTAGAATCTATGATAAAGGAAAGAAAGATATATGCATGAATCTTGCGGAAGCTAGGGAGGTATGCGGAGATAGGAAAGCATGGAGAAAGATTGTGAATGAAAAATAAATAAGAGGCAGGGATTGTTTTGCCTACCCCGCAAGGGAATGGCGTGAAGGTTAAGTTAAGTTAAGTAAGTTATTTACTAATGTAAATATCTTTTTAGTTTAGGTACATACGGGGTGATTTTTATTGATTGAAGTGGGCGTGGTTATAAAATTGCTTTATTGTTATAAAAATCTAACAAAAAAGGAGTATTTATCGATTTATTAACATTACTCAATATTTAAATAATGCATTAAAACTCCACTAATTAGTCTCACTATCGAGCAGGAGACGGAAAGAAGAAGAAGCGAAGAAACGAAGCTTAAATCAATAAAAATCACTATGTAGGTAAAAATACGACTAAAAATGAATTAGCAAAATTATTCAGCAGATAGAATTACTGAATTATATAACTATAAGTACTGCACATTAATTTTGTACCAATAATGCATATTAAAATTAAACATGTTCTAAAGTGCATTTAAACATTTTCACTCTCTTTATTTACCTACTGATTTTCGGTAATCGGATTATAAAGGTTTGAGTGGTTTACAAGACCCTCCTGTGGCGAGAAACATGTCAGTCATTTTTAAATACTTTAGATATTGTGTGTTCAGTTATGGGTGAACTTTAAACATTTGGTGACGGAATATTGTTTTCTATAGAAGCATAACATTTTCAATTTTAAAGATTTTGTCAATGGCAGACTTGGAAAATAATACCGCAACCTTGGGTAACCTGTATATTGTGTGTAACAGTTCGCATTATTATTGAATAAGGTAACAGACAATTTATATTGAAATCATTTCTTTACATAACGTTTAACTAGTGACGAATTAAAATACAAGTACTTGTAATTTAAAAAAAACGTTCGTGGGTGACAGGTAAATTAGAATTACTATAAATGAACACTGTAATGGTTATTAAATGAAAAATGAGTGTTCAGTCTAACCTGTAGTTCACGACCAAATAAGAAAATTAGTTTTGGCCGATAGTGCTATTAATAGACTAATTAATTTGTGGAAAAAGTGCTGGTTTCCTACAGCACTTTAGTGTGCGAAGAACAAATTTTGGTGATTATTAACCGCTAAAAAGGGGTTAACAGACAAAGTAGACATTTCGTGACGGCTTTTGAAGCCAAATGAAAGCAACGGTTAGTATCACCAAGGATAATTGTGAAGCGTATTCTTTTTAGAAGTATATGTACCTAGTGCCGAATTAGTTGAAAGAAATACGTTTACCAAATGAAGAAGCCTTGTATAAGTAAGGAACTGTTTAGTTGTTAATTCTTGTTCATCACGTGAATGAATATGGAAAAGCTTTAGATTTCTTTTGCTTTTATTTTGTACTAAATGATTAACTAATGTTGGGGAAATCCTCGGTATTCAGTCAAATAAGAGTGTTTTAATTGAAATACTTACCTTTTGGGTATGTAATAGTGTATTTTTATTAATCTTTCATACTTTCTCTCTTTCATATTTCATAAATATCTGAAAACGTAAATATAAGCTTGTTATAATAGCTAGGGAACGTATATGTAAAAGTCAACTAAGGAATCTAATTTTATTTTAGTAAAAAGTAGCTTCATAGATTAAATATTACAAAACCATCTTGAAAATTATAAATCAGAACGCTCTCCATTCTCAGGTAAAAACAACATACCGATCGAATATCTGGTTAAATCTTAAAAAATCCAAATAGAAGAAATAATTTTTGTTTATTATTTAAGGACTGTAATCATTAACAAACAAAATACACTCACGTACGACACAAAATTAAAAAAACAACAATAGCTAAGCTATCATCATCAACGGTCATCAACTAGTCAGCAGCCGATGATGATAACTTAGTTATTGAAACTCGTGCGTGTATTTTGTTTATTACAAGACCTGCCACAGATGTAGTTTTTTTTACTGTAATCGTTATAAATTGGAACCATAATGTGTGTGAATGATCTTATCTTAATCTTAACTCTCTCTCTCTCTCTCTCTCTCTATATATATATATATATATATATATATATATATATATATATATATATATATACAGGGTGACATAGAAAAAGTGCCATGCATAGTTCCTATGAATTTAGGTCCACAACGCCTTCGTTTAAAAGATATAGGGTGTTGAAGTTTAATTATTTTTTTTTTTTTTAATATCTTTCTACAATGATGTAATAAGCGGACGAAATTTTGTATACAGGGACTTTTTAACACGCAGAATTCAAATATGATCTTTATTACTTATTACTGATAGAGGGCGCCACATATACAGGTTTCCATCTTGTTTGAATCGGTCCTAACTTTTTTGCCTTACACTGTATGTCATTTTCGACAGGAAAAATTTGTTTTCCCATCTTTTCTGCTTCAGAAAGGTATATCTTATTGAAGTTGCTAGGACTAACGGTTTACGAGAAAAATTCATCCAATGCATGCAAATTTGACCGTGAAGCTCGGTCAAATTTTTCCAAAGCTCAACGTATGTATTGAGAATGATATCCTTTAGGACAGGTTCCTAATGTTCAAACATTTATTGATGTTTCATTGGACATTGTTGCAAGAGTGGACTTTATGCTTGATGGCAAGCTAACTCACTTTTCTTGAGTGGTAAGTAAATTTTTTGAAAGGTTTGAAAATAGGTGGATTTGTCGTGGGGGACTTGTAATATGATTACTGCTCTTCAGTAATAAAAGAACTAAGGTCATATTTGAATTCTGCGTGATAAAAAGCCCCTGTATACAAAATTTCGTCCGCTTGTAAGAAGATATTAAGAAAAAAACTTCAATACCCTATATTTTTTAAATGAAGGCGTTGTGGACCTAAGTTCATAGGAACTTTTTTTCTTATTTTAGTGTCTATCGCGCATATACATGGTACTTTTGTCTATGTCACCTGTGTGTGTGTATATATATATATATATATATATATATATATATATATATATATATATATATATATATATATATATATATATATTGTAATGATTAAAATTATTTTATTGGAAATTAATAATTAAATTATCGAATATGGGGATAGGGATCAAAGGTATTTAGTTTGAAAATTAACTTTATATTTAGATGAATGTGTGTATAGATTTACACTTTATAAAATTTCTACAACTGTATAAAATTTACTCTGAATAGAATTTACCTCTAACGCATGCGTTGTAATGTAATTGAATGAATTTAATGATGTCAAAATTGTCAAATAATTTGGAAATTTACTGTTTAAGTTCAACAATGAAGATATTTTAAAAATTTTGATTACTTTACAAGTGTTTACACAAGTAATTGAAATAATATACCAATACATATATCTAATGAATAATGAATTGCAGGAAATTTATCAAATAAATGTCCACAATAAAATAGGGTTATATACAAAAAAATGTGACTCACATATACAGTCCTCAATGCAGGTGGATGTCTTCGAATAGTTCCAAATTGATGCAGGTACTTTCCACTCGATTCTAGCTGTTACCATACATCCATGTCAGCTAACCGGTACTTGGATTGTCGAAGTCAGCAGCTTCCAATGGCAAATGATGTTTTCTTTCCAAATCGGCCACTCCAGTCACTTATTTTAATTTGGTAATTTTTATTTAAATAGATTAAAAACTTAATGATTGTTATCGGTTTAAAAAAAATGTTTAAATGTTATCCAAACTTTTGTTATAATCACTTTTATTTTAGGTACCGGATCAAATTTATTTTATTAAGAAGAATTGTACGTAGAAATAAAACACCAGTAACCAAATAAATATGCTTTTAATTTGGTAGAAACGAAATTAAATTAAATACGATAACACGAAAATTCTTAACAAAAAAACGTAACACAAATCAACTCGTATAATTATTTTACGAAAATCAGCAGGTATCGGAGACCGAACTATTTTATTTAACCGCGTATAAAACAATTGCTCTCGAATTATTTTCTTCGTAAACGTAACTTTCTTTACGATGGTTTAATTAGGTTATGAAAACTTACTTTTTTTTCACAAATGCACAACACTGCTTTAACCTTATTTTAAATTTTAACAAAACTAGAGAGCGATTGAGATTCCAGGGCAATTCCTTTTATACCTTTTGGTTGTTACTAAAATTCAATTTTTTTCAGCCATATTACCTAAGTAACTAAGGCTCTTATTGGTTGAAACATTTACAAATTTGACTAAAATGGAAATTTCATAACTTTCTTATACTTTATCGAATCTAAAAACTAACAACAAAATGAAAACTACATAAAATTTGAACAAAAGACAATATAAACGAATTCTGAGGCAATTTTACATAAGAAAACATACTTTTAGTGTTAGAAATATTGAATTTAAAGAATTTTGAGTTTATGTAAAATATTCTAGATTTACCTAAAATTTACACAATTTTGCGGTAAAAAGCAAAGTATCCTTATAAAACAGTGAGATACTGTGAAAGAACGCTTATTAATTGCTTTAAGAGCAAAATTAAAGCCTAATACGATAAAAACTATAAAATTATGGAAAAACCTAGAAATTTAACCTAACCAAACTTAAATCTAAAATTGAATAACATATATTTAAAAATGTTTTATCACTCAAAATGTCATGTTCGAGGTTTGTAATGTTTGTCTTTATTATTTTCACTAATCTTTTCTAATGCATTCAGTCATATATTGTTGCATTAAAAAAGTCTCTTCGTCTAACACACTTATTGAAATTTTTATTATAAAAATGTATATCACTGTGAATGTCTTTATGCTAAGTTGTTTTAAGCATTGTTCTTGCTGTTAAACTTAAATCACAATGTTGTCACTTAGTTGCTTCCAAAATATTTGCGAAAATTGTCTAATATGTCTATATGATAACCCTTTTATTAAATTTCTACATTTCCTGCTTTCAAAACTAATTATACAATATCCTTAACATAATCCTAACTATACAATTTATGTTTAAACACCTGTAAAGTGTTCACTTGCCAAAATACCTACAAAATTGATTTATTGAAAAATGAAATGCTAAATTGACTTTACGAAAATAGTGTATTTAACATTCTTGACATCTTTGTTGGTAGCACAATGCTTTTATGAAGAAACCAAACTATGTAAATAATATTCAGACTAATTTATACAAACACATCTATTTTAACCACATCGTGAACCAGATTTCTATAAAAAATGTCTCGCATATGTATCGAGCTTGAAATCACCTTTTATTACTAAATTGTCATTCAAACTGTACGATCCTTCCTTTACCTCTTTCTGAACATCTCAAATTCCCCAATTCAAGAATGAAGATATTTTGCAATTTAAGAAAATATTAAGTTCTTTAATTGTCCTACCTTTAAATTAAATTTTGAAATATGGATAAATCATGAAATATGAAATTTACCTCTACTACTATCATCCTCTATATTAACTAACTCTATGTAGTACCCCAAAACATTTTTTACCCTATACGGACCTTCATATGGTAATAAGAGTTTTGCACATATTTCTTGCTCTGTCTGCAACTGCTAATCTGCGTATGATTACTAATCTCCTTCTTTAAATGTGACTTTCTTCTTAATTTTAGAAGAGTGTTTCTTTTCATAATTATTCAAAATTGTCCACAATCTTTCTTTAACTTCTTGTATCAAATCTTCTACTTCAACTCCATCTTCTTGTTGTTTCCAGGGTCTTTCTGGTATTACCTTTTTCATAAGAGTAATAGGAGCTACCTGCGTTCTTACATTAGGTACTTCATTTATACATTTTTCAATGACTTTTAAATATTTCACCCAAGCATTATGTTTTTCGTACGTAAATATCCTTAAAAATTTATCACCTCTTTTATATATCTCTCGGCTGGTGCCTTGAGGATGTCTAATAGAACAGAAGTATACTTTTATTCCATTTTCTTCAAACTTCTTTACAAACTTGGCAGTTCTAAATATGTGGCATTGTCTGCTAGGATAGCTTTTGGTCTTCCTGTCTTGCATGAATGTCTCTATAGACATAGTAGCTTGTCTTGCAGTGCATTCCCTACTAGGGTATAATTTAATAAATTTCGAAAAATATCCACGATCACCAAAATATTTTTATAACCGTTTTGACCAGGTACCAAATTTCCAATGTAGTCGATTGCTATAATTTCAACGGTTTACTTACTTTTATACTTTTGACAAGATTGAAATTAGTATGGTTTTTCTCCTTAGCTAAGATGCAAAGCTTACATTTATTTATAATATTTTGACATAGTTAAATCTTTCTTTGCATAGAAATTTTCTCTAAAAATCAACCAAGTTTTTCTAATTCCCAAATGTCCATATGTTTTGTGTAAATCCGTTATGATAAATTTTGCTATATCTTCATTTACTACCACTAACTTTCTTGCATTGAAAACTTTAATAATCCTATCATTAAAAATACAGTAATCCTTATATATTTTTTCTTGTGATTCCAAAATTTTCTTCTTTAATTCTAAAAATTTTGTTGAATTTTGTAATCTTATTAGTTCTTGTGCCAAATATGTAGGTTTGATTTGCTCAAATGCACATAAAACTCTATTCTCTCTAATATCTATGTTGTCTTTTTCCTGCTTAAAGCATCCGCTACCACATTATCTTTGCCTGGTCTATGACATATGTCGAAATCATATTCTTGTAGAAGTAAAGACCAATGGTACATCCTATGATTTTTAAATTTGTCGTTTCATAAACGTAATTGCAGAGTTGTCTCTCAATTTTAAATTTGTTTCCTAATAGATAAAATTTTAATTTATTTACAGCATACACAATAGCCAGTAATTCTTTTCTGCTGTCGTATATTTAGTTTCGTGCACTTTTAAAATTCTTGAAAGAAAACAAATAGGTACTTCATCGTCTCCTGTCTTTGACTTAATTCGGCTGCAATCGATAAAAGGATGCATCTGTTCTAAGTATGAATGGTAAGTTAAAATTAGGGTGTCTTAAAATCATGTTTCTAAATAAACTTTCCTTAATGCTAATAAATGCTTCTTCTTTTGTCTATCCCATTTCCAATGTACTTTTTTCTTAATAGATCTACCAGAGGAATAGATAATTCAGCATATCCTGATATGAACTTGCGATAGCAGTTAACTACCCCTAGAAACCCTCTCAAAGTTCTCAAATTCTTGGGACGAGGATAATCTTTAATTTCGGCTAATCTACTATTATTTAATTTTACTCCCGTCTGTCCTATTTCATAACCCAAGTACATAACTTCTTTCATAAAAAAATAACATTTCTCTAAATTTAATTTTAAACCATTTGTGGCTAATGCTTCCATGATTATTCTTATGTGTAAACAGTGCTCTTCTTCGTTCTTACTAAATATTAAAATGTCATCAATGTAATGCATACAGAAATGTTCGAATTTGTTTAATATTTCTTGCATGGCTCTAACTAATACTGCAGACGAAGAACTGAGCCCGAATGGTACCACTTTGAATTGGAATATTTCTCCTTCGATACTGAAACCTGTGTACTTTCGACACGACTTTTCTAAGGGTATTAGCCAAAATGAGTTTTTTAAATCTAATTTCGTAAAGATCTTTCTTTCCCAAATCTTACTTAGTAGCACGTCCATATTTTGTGGAGTTTCATATTGGGGTTTTGATCTGGTATTGAGCTTCCTTGCATCAAGACACAATCTAATGCTGTCATCTTTTTTCTTAACAACAACCAACGGATTTAAATAACTGGTTTTTGATCTTTCAATAATACCATTTTCAAGCATTTCATTAATTTCCTTTTTTACCTGCTCTCTTCTGGCGTAGGGAATAGGATAAATCTTGTTATGGAACGGAGAATCGTCTGACACTTCAATTTTATGTACATATTTAGTTGCTACGCTAGGTACTTCATCTATCAACACCAAATTGTTTCGAATAATGTTTATAACTTCTTTCTTATAACCAATGTAATTGACATCGAATTGCTCATCCTTTATAATGCTTTCCACCTTCAAATGCTGGATATGCGGTTTTTATAAATTTAATCTTTTATTGTAGGGCTGTACCCAGTTTAATTCTTCTTTCCCAATTCTTATCTTCATATATTCTGCATCGATAATCAATCCTAATTGTTTAATTAAATCCATTCCTATTATTAATTCCATTTTAAATTGTTAGTTATAAACCATTGTGTTTGAAAATCGTTCCCCTACCTTAGCTTCCGTATGTAGCATCCTATTTATAGTGCTAAGCTTTTTATCCGTAGCTGCCATAACTTCTATTTTATTTATCCTTATGATTTCATCTTTAAATAAATCATTATTCTCTCGATAATTTTCTCCTGTATTAATGAAATTTCTGAGCCGGTATCAACTAATCCTAATAAATCCAAATTCTTAATCTAATATTAACGAAAGGTAATAAAACATTTACAGTATCTGGTTCTGTATTTTGCTCAATTTGTAAAAATTCCGTGGGATGTTGGTAATTAGTTTTAACGTTGTTGACAAGGAAGCTCGTATTTAAAAATTTGACTGTGATCTTATCAAGGTCCTTTGTGTACTTTCTTCTGATCTTGGGTTGCATGTACAATCGCATTCACCCAACTGACTCGTCCATAGCTTGGCTCTTCTTTTTCCTCGTGCACTTGGATGTTATTAACTCTCTTGTTCTGATCGTCAACAATCTCCTGGTATGGCCTTCTGTTTTCTCTGCATATCATTTCTTTGATGATCCTTACATCCACTCTCGATTGTTCTGATGGTTTCGATCATTGTCCTTATTTTGATTATTATAATTAAACCTATTTCGATCATATCCATTGTTGTAACCACCTCTTCTTTGTTGGAAATTGTTCCTTTCTCTTCCAGCTCTATAATTACTCTCCTATTGTTACTATTGTTATTATGGAAATAGTCTACGATTATCCGTACGATAATTTGATTCGTATTCCTCCTATCATTTCCATAATTCCTGTTTTATAACTATCTCTTCTATTCTCTTTCTTTCATTCCTATAATTATATTCCTCCTATCATTCCAACCATTTCTATGATTAAACTCCTTCTCTCATGGTTATACTGATATTGTTCGTAAGCATCGTACCTCGTAAACTGCAATAAGGATGCTATATTATTATATTTTGTAGAATAATGTTTTGGCCACATTATTCTCCAACTGCCTTGCAATATTGTACCATCTCTTGCTCATTCATTCGGAGTGAAATATCGTGCTATCTGGTACTTTTTCATTATATAAATCTCCTCGAGTGCCATGCTTTTTATCATATTTGGCTCTTGAGAATTCTTCTCGATTACGTTTGAACATCACTCCAGTATTGTTTTGTAAACAGTTCTTTAAACTGCTTAAAGTCCGTACACTGTTCCTGTACCAAATTATACCACAGTTCGGCATTCCTTTAAGCATCTTCCTTACCAAACGCATTCTTTGTTTGTTGTCTTTAATATCGTTGAAGTAATCTTCAATATTTTCAAAAATAGCATTGGTGATTCATGCTTCTGCCTTCAATTTGTATGGCATCTCTTGGTTCCACATACAATTTTCCCAGCCGATTTGTATATTTTTAGGTGTCTCTCTTTCTCTTAATTCCTCTAGGTCATGATCGTGCATCCTAAGTTTACTACATATGTCCCCGATTTGTTTCTTATTATCATCCTTGTTTCTTTCCACTTGGAAACATATCTGTTCATGGATGTCCTGTATTCTTCCTACTTTTGTGTTAATCTCATGAGAAGCTTCTTCTCTTAAACGGGTCTCAATCCTGATGTTTTTGTCTAGTTTACAAATTTTATCGTCCACTTCTTCTTTATGATCAATGATCGTTCCTCATACTTTCTCATTTTCTCTGTGCATATTGTCACTTAATTCTTACTTCGTTTTCTCCAATCTGTCGACTATTTTTACCTTGTCGTTCTCCCACTTGCTCATCTGTCTATTAATACTCTCTTCTAGCCGTCTCATATCCTCCTTTCTATTTTCTTCTAACTTGTTAAATTTAGTCTCCATGTTTTCATCTGCTTTACGTATATCCTCCTTTCTATTTACTTCCGCTTCTTTCCTACTTTCTTCAGCCTTTACTAACATGGCTATTATCATATCCACATCTAAACTTTTGCTTTCTTTAACTGGACTCGCAACTTCTTGTTGTCCTTCAAAATCCTTCTCAATCTGTTCCATCGTTGTATCAAGATCTTCTTTTTCTATTACCTTTATTTCTCTAGGCCCGTAAACTCTACCTGATCTTGTTATTCTACGATCTTGCATTAACTTATTATACCCTAATTAAATTTGCCCTTTTTATGAAAATTCTAACGCTAATAAACTCAATAAAATAAACAAGAACTAATAACAAATAACAATAAAATGAGTAACGAATAATTAAATACCTATATTTTTTTGTCTTTTTATAATAAATATCTCCAAACTAAATTTGCCCTCACGTTGTTGCGCCAATAATTTGTAATGGCTAAATTGAATAAATAATTGAATATGGGGCTATTAGTTAATATTAATTATAAAGAGGGGATAGGGATCAAAGGTATTTAGTTTGGAAAATTAACTTTATATTTAGATGTGAATGTGTGTATAAGATTTACACTTTATAAAATTTCTGCAACTGTATAAAATTTACTCTGAATAGAATTTACCTCTAACGCATGCGTTGTAATGTAACTGAATGAATTTAATGATGTCAAAATTGTCAAATAATTTGGAAATTTACTGTTTAAGTTCAACAATGAAGATATTTTAAAAATTTTGATTACTTTACAAGTGTTTACACAAGTAATTGTTTGAAATAATATACCAATACATATATCTAATGAATAATGAATTGCAGGAAATTTATCAAATAAATGTCCACAATAAAATAGGGTTATATACAAAAAAAATGTGACTCACATATACAGTCCTCAATGCAGGTGGATGTCTTCGAATAGTTCCAAATTGATGCAGGTACTTTCCACTCGATTCTAGCTGTTACCATACATCCATGTGCAGCTAACCGGTACTTGAATTGTCGAAGTCAGCAGCTTCCAATGGCAAATGATGTTTTCTTTCCAAATCGGCCACTCCAGTCACTTATTTTAATTTGGTAATTTTATTTAAATAGATTAAAAACTTAATGATTGTTATCGTTTAAAAAAAAGTTTAAATGTTATCCAAATTTTGTTATAATCACTTTTATTTTAGGTACCGGATCAAATTTATTTTATTAAGAAGGAATTGTACGTAGAAATAAAACACCAGTAACCAAATAAATATGCTTTTAATTTGGTAGAAACGAAATTAAATTAAATACGATAACACGAAAATTCTTAAAAAAAATCGTAACACAAATCAACTCGTATAATTATTTTACGAAAATCAGCAGGTATCGGAGACCGAACTATTTTATTTAACCGCCGGTATAAAACAATTGCTCTCGAATTATTTTCTTCAAAACGTAACTTTCTTTACGATGGTTTAATTAGGTTATGAAAACTTACTCTTTTTTTTCACAAATGCACAACACTGCTTTAACCTTATTTTAAATTTTAACAAAACTAGAGAGCGATTAGAGATTCCAGGGCAATTCCTTTTATACCTTTTTGGTTGTTACTAAAAATTCAATTTTTTTTCAGCCATATTACCTAAGTAACTAAGGCTCTTATTGGTTGAAACATTTACAAATTTGGACTAAAATGGAAATTTGGCCATAACTTTCTTATACTTTATCGAATCTAAAAACTAACAACGAAAATGAAAACTACATAAAATTTCGAACAAAAGACACCTAACAAGCTATGGTTCCTAAAATTAATTTACGAAATCACTTACTCTAAGCTGAATATGCTTATAACTATTTAAACTTACAAGCTACACTTAATCTAATAACATAAACGGAATTCTGAGGCAATTTTACATAAGAAAACATACTTTTAGTGTTAGAAATATTGAATTTAAAAGAATTTTGAGTTTATGTAAAAATATTCTAGATTTACCTAAAATTTCACACAATTTTGCGGTAAAAAGCAAAGTATCCTTATAAAAACAGTGAGATACTGTGAAAGAACGCTTATTAATTGCTTTAAGAGCAAAATTAAAGCCTAATAATACGAAAAAACTATAAAATTATGGAAAAAACCTAGAAATTTTAACCTAACCAAACTTAAATCTAAAATTGGAAATAACACATATTTAAAAATGTTTTTATCACTCAAAATGTCATGTTCGAGGTTTGTAATGCTTGTCTTTATTATTTTCACTAATCTTTTCTAATGCATTCAGTCATATATTGTTGCATTAAAAAAGTCTCTTCGTCTAACACACTTATTGAAATTTTTATTATAAAAATGTATATCACTGTGAATGTCTTTATGCTAAGTTGTTTTAAGCATTGTTCTTGCTGTTAAACTTAAATCACAATGTTCGTCACTTAGTTGCTTCCAGAAATATTTGCGAAAATTGTCTAATATGTCTATATGATAACCCTTTTATTAAATTTCTACATTTCCTGCTTTCAAAACTAATTATACAATATCCTAACATAATCCTAACTATACAATTTATGTTTAAACACCTGTAAAGTGTTCACTTGCCAAAATACCCTACAAAAATTGAGTTTTATTGAAAAAAAATGAAATGCTAAATTGACTTTACGAAAATAGGTGTATTTAACATTCTTGACATCTTTGTTGGTAGCACAATGCTTTTTATGAAGAAACCAAACTATGTAAATAATATTCAGACTAATTTATACACAACACATCTATTTTAACCACATCGTGAACCAGATTTCTATAAAAAAATGTCTCGCATATGTATCGAGCTTGAAATCACCCCTTTTTATTACTAAATTGTCATTCAAACTGTACGATCCTTCCTTTACCTCTTTCTGAACATCTCTCTATATATATATATATATATATATATATATATATATATATATATATATACACAGGGTGAGTCAGTTTTTTGTAGACAAACTTTAACAGGAGATAGAAGACATGTTTCTAAAAAGAAAAGTTCCTATAAACATATGTCGTAGAAGGCTTCGTTTCCGAGATACAGGGTGTTGAATATAATTTTTTTTTCTCAAATGTTCATTATAACTCAAACGAACGCTTAGATTTTTTTCATGTTGGGGGGATAATGTCTATTAATTAAGGGGCATAAAACAAACGATAAGAATGTTCACAAACTTGCACAGTGGCGGAGTGGAGGGGGTGCTCAACCCCTTTCATAAACAGAACTTCTATGCCAATGACTATTTTTTAAAAAACTGTTATTTACACTAGTATAATAAAATTAGACACTTTGTTCAAAATGTAAACCGTTCTTTTCAATACACATTTCACAGCGACGTACAATAGAACGTCTTAAGTTAATTAAATGATGCACCCTTATTTCATTGCAAGCATCTCTGATGCGATTGTGAAGTTCTTCAAGTGTATTAACCAGAGTGGCATAAACTTTTTCCTTCATGAATCCCCATACAAAAAAGTCAAGTGGCGTTAAATCGGGGGATCTAGGAGGCCACGCCACTGGACTTCCACGACCGATCCACCTCCCCGGGTAGTTATTGTTTAGCCAATTTCTTACATTTCTGCCATAATGGGCCGGACATCCATCAAGCTGAAACTAAGAATGTCCTCTTAAATTCAAAGAAATGTCTTCCCACATATTAACATGTTCTTCTTCTAAAAATTGTAGGAAATTTTCTGAATTTACACGTTGTGGCAAGAAATAAGGTCCAAACACGTGGTTGCCGTAAATTCCAATCCAGACATTTGTACTAAATTCATGTTGAAAACTTCTTGGTCGAATGGCATGTGGGTTTTCATGTGCCCATATATGCAGATTGTGAAAGTTTACGATACCACGACGAGTAAAACAGGATTCATCAGTCCACAGTATGTTGGATAAGAAATCTCTATTATTTTGAATGGAGTTAAGAACCCACCTACAATAATTAAGTTTTCGTTCGGCGTCACCTGGATATAAACCATGAACAGGTTGAAAATGATATGGGCGTCTGTGATCCCGTTTTAAAACCCGGGAAACTTTACTTTGGGAAATACCAAGAGCAACAGCAGTACGTCGAGTACTTGTCGTGGGGTTCCTATTAAATTCATGCAATATACCCTCTCCCATTCTATCTCGACCACGGTTGTTCTGTCGGCCCCCATGTACATTTTTCAAACCCTGGTTAACCAATCGACGATGGATACTCACAAAAACGGAATGATGAGGTTGTCGTCTATTTGGAAATCTCCGATACTCCCTAGCTGCGTACCTTGAATTCCCATTTGCGAACCCATAAATAAAATGAATGTCGGCTTGTTCGCTATTTGTAAATGTAAACGGCATGTTACACTAATTAAAAGCTGGCAAATCAAATGAAATAACTTTTTGAACTTAAAAACAATAATTAATAATAGTGAAATTATTCAAGATGAAGCAAGCGTTTGTAAAAAGTCAAACTGTCGTTTCAAAATATAAAATTTAATACTTACTTGTTTTCCAAGGAGTATCATATTTTGTTGCAATGAAATAAGGGTGCATCATTTAGTTATTGTACGTCGCTGTGAAATGTGTATTGAAAAGAACGGTTTACATTTTGAACAAAGTGTCTAATTTTATTATACTAGTGTTATTGTTATTTATTTATAAATCGTTATTGCTAAGAATTCTTATTAATTTCACAATTATTAATTAAGTATTGTTACAATAATAAATAAGGATTGTTAAAATTAGTGTACTAAACAGATTTCAATTTACAAAAGTCTTGTATTTGAGTATGGCTTGATACAGTGGCGGCTCTTTAATGAGAGCAAGTGAGCAGCGGTCTATAACTTATTAGAATCTCACTTAAAACTACATACATGTTTATGGCGAAATTGATACATACATAATTATACAGAAAGTATTGACCGCATAACAATAATAATTATGCATTTCTTTTTATACGAGGATAATAACAATGGATACTAAAAAAAACCCGATAACCTACCTATTTATAAATGAAAATGTATTTGAAATTTTAAAGAAACGATCGTTAGGTACTAAAATGGCTCTAAATGTTTTATTATATCTTTTTTATTAAAAACTATATATTCAATTATTCACATAAAGCACATTACTTAACTTAATACCACATCAAACACTAAAAATCAAAACAACTCGGAAACGCACAGGAATTTCGAAACTGAGGAAGGTACATTATTTTTGTTAAACTGTATGTAGATAATGAAAATAACAATTTTTTTAAAAAATAGTCATTGGCGTAGAAGTTCTGTTTATGAAAGGGGTTGAGCACCCCCTCCACTCCGCCACTGTGCAAGTTTGTGAACATTCTTATCGCTTGTTTTATGCCCCTTAATTAATAGACATTATCCCCCCCAACATGAAAAAATCTAAGCATTCGTTTATGAGTTATAATAAAAATTTGAGAAAAAAAAATTATATTCAACACCCTGTATCTCGGAAACGAAGCCTTCTACGACATATGTTTATAGGAACTTTTCTTTTAGAAACATGTGTTCTATCTCCTGTTAAAGTTTGTCTACAAAAACTGACTCACCCTTATATATATATATATATATATATATATATATATATATATATATATATATATATATATATATAGTTATAAACGGTATCCTACTGAGCGGTATACCAACAGGTCCCTACTGAGCCCGAGCGCTAATATACAAATCGTTGTGTGGCCCGATTTTATGTTATCCGTACGTTGTGAATCCCGGCAGCGTTGTCGATATTTTCTAGCTATTTTATATAGATATGCACTTATTATTCTCTCTTTTTCCTTATTTTTAATTATATATCGGCGGATTACACTTTTGTTATGTATTGACAAGCTAATATACTGTAAGAATAATTTCAAACAGAAAATAGCGGAATATGAAAATGTAAACTTTTACCATTATTATACATATTAAAATACGTATCTTATTTGGATTTTTTATTTGGTGTGTTTCTATATACAATCTATCTAAATATTTCGGTAACACCTACAGTTATCTTCGTCAGTAGTAGTATTTTCTAATAAAATTGTTAAAGATGTTCAAAACAATTTTGTGAAATTTGAAAAATTAAAACATAAACACAAACCTGCTATTAAAATAACAGTTTGGAAAACGTATAAAGCCAACTATAGAATACAATTTTAGTAAAGAGTAACTAGAGAATTAAAAGATTAAGTGTTGTTAAACTGTCTTTAAGATGGCAAATCATAACACTCTCCAACAGTCGAAGGCAATGAAAAATGTCCACCAAGAAACAAATTGAACAAAATTTGATGAGACACTAAAAGCTAAAATTAAAACTCAAGTCAAGACGTACCATCATACCCTTTTTTTTTTAATTATACGATGGCAAAGCTTATTTAAACGGAGACTTTCTTCTTGTATATTTTTCAATAGCTTCACGTTCTAAACGAACATAATAATGTGTTTGTATTGGTAATATTTCCATATTGTCAAATTGGATATCATGATTTAAATTATTTATGGATGATCCTACCGCAGACTTCTCTGGTTGACTTAATCTACAAAATCTCATATGTTCTTTATGTCTTGTATCAAAATTACGTTTTGTGGTTCCAATGTATACTTTTCCACATGAACAATATGCACTCGAAAAGATGACAATGGATTTGAAATATCTTTAGGTGACCTTAAATGTTCTTTAATTTTTCTTGTAGGTTAGAAATAGTGCTAACACCATATTTAATTAAGATTTTCTCAGTCCTATCAGTAAGTGAATATCTACTATCTTGTAAGGATTTTGTTAAATATTTATATTCATGTTTTAAAAATTTAGGATCACAAATTCGTTTTGCTCGATCTACTAAAGATTTAATTATACAAATCTTCTGACGTAGATGCTGGTTGGATAATTTATGAAGAAATCTATCAGTATGTGTTCGCTTTCTGTAAACCTTAAAAGATATTAAAGTATTAATTTTTTACACTTATGTCGTATATCGAATTTGAAAAAAATGTCTTAGAAAATTTTTATTTGGCAAAAATGACTTTTGAATCACAAAATTATCAATTTTTATAATTTTTTGCAGTAACTTTTTCAAATATTTTTCTTTATTTCAATTCTCAATTATATGGTTTCCATGGTGACCACGAACAAGGAATACTAGATTTAAGTATGTAGCTCATTTTTATCACAAATTTTAAAATTGGGACTTTTTTTATAATAAACATGAAAGTGTTACGGGGGTTAAGGGGCACTGCTCTTAATAGAGCCAGAAGGACCTTAATACCATCATAAATAACCCTAAGACCAACCCCAAGTCCAGGTCCAAAACCAATCACCCAAGACCAGCTTCAGATCCAACTCTAAGACTTATCCCAAGAGCAGCTCCAGCCCCAGCCCTAAATCTGTCCTTCACGTGCGCAAGTACAGAAAGGCTCTAATTAGGGTTGATCCATAGGGTAGAAAATACGCGTCCTATACGTGAGTTGTCATAAAATAAGGTGAAAAAACACGTCCTACACGTGGGTATGTAAAAAAATAGGGATGAAAATACACGTCCTATACGTAAGCGGATAAAATAATTAGGGTTGACCCTCGAAAAGAAAGGGTTGAAAATACGGTCTCACACGTAGGTGTATGTAAAAAATAATTAGGGATGAAAAGGGTTGAAAATACGGTCTCACACGTGGGTATGTAAAAATAGTGAAAAATACGTCCTACACGTAAGCGGGTAAAAATAATTGGAAAATGCGGTCCTCCACGTGTAAAACCGGAAGTGACGTCAATATCCAAGATGGCGTCTAGTGCCGGTGTACTACTGACGGTGGTCTGTACTATCAGATCCATTTTTTCATTGTATTTCATTGTGTTGTTTCGTATCTTAGCCCAAGCATCTAACTCACGTAAATCAAATATCAAAATCAGAAAAGCATCTAAAATATTTAATTGCGACACAAGCAGTGGAAGTGACCTAAGTATGTGTCTTTATAATTCCCATTGATAACTTAATATAGTTGCTTCATTTTAGCCAAAACATCCAAAGGAAGTAAAATAACAGATTCAACTAAATCAAAAAAGAAGCCTAATTCCTATTCAAGCTGTGAAAGTGACTCGGGTATAATTTATAAACATTTACTTATTTCGTATTTTATTGTCTGCACATTTTCAGCCGATGTTGAACCACCAAAAAAGAAGCAAAAAATTACCAGGGCACGGTGGACGGAAGAACAAAAACAATAGATCAAAAAACATTTCAGCCACCATATTAAAAATAAAAAGTTGAGCAATTTATAATGAAATTTTCTTCATTGTATTCTGGAAGGAACTGGGTTGCAGTTAAACCGTTCGTTTATAATTTATATAAAAATACGTCGAACTTATAAATAAATTTTTTTATTACTAACCTGAGAAATCGCCATTATTTACCCCATACCTTTAATGAGAAGTAATATTTCTCTCCGTAGGTAAATAATGAAAATAAAAAAACGCCTACTAAATAATGATTTTATTTATTTTTAATGAATGAAACAAAACTCATAACTCTAAGAAAAAAAACAAACCGGGAAATTTGACAAGATAGAAATTATAATTAACTGCACAATTAACTAAACGTATTGAAAGTTATAGTTAATTGTGCAGTTATGACAAATCATGTGTATTCCGGCATTTCCGGTATTAACAGAATTAACATTATTAGTTACAAGTAACCGTTATGGGTTAATAATGAATTATGTAATTTGTCATTTTGTCAGTTTTAGTTTGTCTTTGATAGTTTGACAAATAATGCCCAGTCTACCTGATATTTTGAAAGTGGATAGAAAATAACAATAATATTCAAGTACTAATTCAATCAAATTACACCTCGGTTTAAAATTGCCCGGTTAATAATGGCTTACTTCTCAACCTAGGTGTATAATATACTATTTTGATTACAGTAACTTAATAATTTGTTATTCGAGAAGCACCATATTAAAAATATGCACATACGTACCCGTACGGCACGTAAAGATTGCCAATATTTTAAAGATGTGCAAAAGAATACTTTGCACACGTTTTTCTATTAAATGCTAATCCCAACGTTGCCGCATGCTGGGCCACACAATGTACGGTTCGTGAAGATCGAGAGTTTGTATATAAAAGCGACCTCTGAAGCGCCCTCCTCAGAACTATTCTGTATATAGTGGAGGTATAAACGGACATTATGAGGCATAATTTTGTTGAGCCATGGGCTCAACAATTTTTTCGCTCAAGAGAGTACGGTTTATATATGCTACGGCTCAGCAATGACCATTTACATCTCTCTCTCTCTCTCTCTCTCTCTCTCTCTCTCTCTCTCATATATATATATATATATATATATATATATATATTTAAATCAGACATTTTTTCTTTCAAACTTGTGTGAATAAACGTACAAATTAATTCAACGTTTCGGGAACGTACTTTGTTCCTTTGTCAAGAATTTATTTTTGACAATTACAGAAATTGACATAAGGTAACTATTTTTAACAAGTACAGAATATGAAACAAGGTAACTAATTTAAATTTAATCTGGATGGGTGTGTTTGACTTCGGGTAGTGGGTCTATTAGTACGTTTATTCACACAAGTTTGAAAGAAAAATGTCTGATTTAAATATTAATACTTGTGGAAATCTAAATAGAAACATATATATATATATATATATATATATATATATATATATATATATATATATATAGGTTTAATCAATACAATGTCGTGATAACATAATTAAATAGTAAGACATTCACTACCAGATCTAGGAAAACAGCAAAAACCTAGACAAACTTAAAATTAATGTCTTTTAGTTGTAAGATGCTAAAACCTATTTAATCGAAGGGTTCCTTCTTACTTGTTTAATTTATTTGGATGTTTACATATTTCAATGGTATAATATAATTATCTTCTGGGGTGTACAAGTTATCTTGTGGAACCACAAAATGCAGGCTTGATACTAGACTTAAAAAACATGAGATGTAAGTAGAAAGAAGACACCACTCCCTCCACTTTTTTGTGACGTCACAAGCCAAACCCTACGTGTAGGAATTAATTTGACCTTTAGGGTTGACCTTGGGAAAATCCTAAGGCCGCCCACGTGGTTAACCTCGGGTTTAACCGTGAGACTGACCCCGATGCCTGGCATCGGAATTGGCCTAGGGTCTGGCCTTGGAGTAGCTAAGGTCAGAACCAAAAATCTGTTCAGCGGGAAATTTGAAATTTTCTAATAAGGAACCCTAATGTTAACTTGTAAGATAGGTGTAAGAACTCGTTCTCGGGCTTCGTCCCCTTGCCGTAGCCCCCATGGCTGGAAATACTATTCTAATAAGCGGGCCCTAATGCTAACTTGAAAGACAGGTATAGGGGCTTGTTCTCGGGCCTTTCCCCCTTCCCATGGCTCGAAATAGTATTCTAAGGGGGCATAATGCTAACTTGTAATAGGAACTTGTGTTATAAGGTATAGGAACTTGTGTTAGGGTCTGCGCCCTCCTCCCGTGGCTCCCTTGGCGCGAAATTTGGATTTATTTGTGCCGCCACGGCTGTAAGAGGTGGCGCCACCTAGCGGTATATTTCTAGGACTAATTAGGGTTTGTTTGTGGCGCTATTAGACCCGAATAGCGGACTAATGAATGTTTTCTGTACTAGAGGTTGATCGTGTTCGTCTCTCTCTCTCCCTTTCCTCTTTCTCAAACAAACAAATCAAATAAGCAAATCACGCTCGATCAAATCAAACAGTCAGATCAATCTCAATCAATCAAATCGTAACTTACAGCTTGCGAAAACCAGCTTACAGTTCAAGAATACAGATTTGGTTTAACATACAGCTTGGTAAGAGCAACCACAATTCAACAATGCCAAATTGATATCTTACATTATGCAAAACCAGCTCTCAATTAAAAAAAAAAATAACAGCCTGATTTAACTTACAGCGTGCAAAAAATTAGTCTTAAAAAAAACATCAAATTAGCTTATAATACTATTGTCACGTTTTGAATACAATGATAAAAATATGTTTTACAATTAAACTAGTAAAAATGCCTATACAATAACAAACAACCAAACTCAAATGAACCTCATTCACTTAAAGAGGGAACGTTAAAAAGTTGTGACGAAATAAAACATTAAAATTTCTCATATTTATTCAAATATATAAGATGCAACCAGTACCAATATCAAAATTGTTAAAATTTAATCAATCACTGCAAGTTATATAATTTAATTTAAATATAGTCCTATTGCTGTATATTTTTTAATTAATTTATTTTGTTGGTTCAATGGTTTCACCTCCACGGATTTGTCCCCAACCTATAAGACGCCAATGTTTTTCAACTCTTCGGCTAAGTGCTATCTTTTCGCCTATTTCTGTACAAACAGGATTTGTAAGAGAGATTTTCACTAAATCAGCTTTGGTAGCGAGTACTCTACCACCAGTACTAAGAGAACCAATATTAACAAGTAAAACTTCACTCCTAGTTAACTTTTGAACCTTTGCCGCTTTTTTATCGCCTTCTGTCCTTACTCCTAATAATCGTTTCAAAAGATAATAACTCACCTATAAAATATAAAGTTCGTCATTAATATTAAATGAAGGTAAAGAAATACCTCAAGTTCAATAAAAATGCTAGGAAGAGCTCCAACTGCACCTAATACTTGCCCGACTAAACGATCAGCTCGGCATAATGTCGGCTCAATTTTTGTGCCAACACCAATTAATCCTCCAGGAACAGCAAACTGCAGTTCATTTTGTTCAGTGTAAAGTGAAACAATACGAGAATATATGGGTCTGCATGTAAGCTTGCCTTCGGCATCTTTACTAACCAGGCCAGGCCGAACCTAAAAATAATTTTATGCATATATTTACTTTTTTAATTCTGTGATGGGCAAGAACTAAAGTGGTTGAGCCTATTTTCACTACGAAAATATTTTAAGTATTGCATTAACTTTTACATACATCCACTTAAAATACTTATATTTGCAACATAAGCAAATTATGCTGTAATTGCTGTCATACATACAAATGTACTAATTGATTTCTGAATTTAATGCTATGAAGTAATAAGCATATTCTGGAGGTCATCCACTAAACTAATCTTCATTGTCCGGTATATAAATTATG